>JAJOZX010001161.1:805000-990168 GCA_023014485.1 Bathynomus jamesi
TGTGTGCCTCTTTGTTAATCCTCTAATTTTTAATTTTAATTTTTATTTTTACTTCTCCGTTTATTGCATATATATATATATATATATATATATATATATATATATATATATATATATATATATGTAAAAATGAAATGAATAATCCATATTCATTTTTACATAAGAACCAAAATCGCTTAACGCGAGTTTGGATAGTAATTTTACTTGTGGCTTCCTGTTTTTGTTCGTGTCAAAACCCTACGATCTACCATACCTATGGTTTAGTCGTATCCATTTTCATTTATTATAGAAGTTATTATAATTAATTATGATTGTCTTGCATCTCACCCTCGACCCTAGATTATACATACGCATTGCATATAAGAGGATTGGAACCAGTAGTTGTGCTTCTTAGTCCTTGATACCCACTCTGTCTTTAATTCGTTTCTTTTAGGTCCTCCCTAATAATGACTTACAGTTATACTGCACGTATGACATAATGTGAATAACTATGACGTCATAAAGTAACTTAATTCTCTTCACGTTTTCCATACCTTGAACACTGAATCACGTGTTTAGTATTTGGACATCTTCCGTATTGAATGTATGGTAAATTCCTTAATAATAATAATAATAATAATAATAATAATAAAAGAAAAAAAAAAACTTCATTCTCTATACATCATTAGTTATGTTGCTTCCTACCTATTGTCTACTGATACCTATCAACCTATCAGTCCATATTTTACGCGTCTCTATATTACGCACACAACCTATTGGATTATGTACATGTAAAATACGTCCACATATATTTTTTTTATTATTTTTTTTTAAGTGCGTTCAACTCTCACAAAGCATTCATTAGGCTTACAGTAGTTGAGTGGTCGAATTCGCGAATCACAGCAGAATTAACGTTTCTAAGATAAACAACATCTTTCGCTCTGATCCAAATTCATAACATATTAAAAATGTAATATAACATATTATGTTGTATATAAATTATCTTGTCATGTCTCATGTACTTGTGCTGTACTAATAACCATATATAATAACCATATATAATCTGACCATATAATCTGACCATATAATCTAACCATATATATATATAAAACTGTAAGAATGGTAACGACGTAATGTACTTCAATGAAACTATAATTGAATGTAATGATTTAATTTATAATGTAAGAATGTACTTTAATAGAAGTGTAATTAAATCATAAGCGAATGGGAAGTAATCCATAATCGAAATCATAATTGTAAAATGATATCGCCTTCAGAAATGAAAAGGCGGCAAAAAAAAAATAAGATTAGTTTTTATTTTTATTTATTTTTTTATTTTTATTTGGAAAACTTTCAAACACCTGATCGTGTTTAAAAGGGGGGAAACTTAACCTCCAACTGCCATCCCCCAACATTCAGGCATATATGAGACATGTATTTGTAAAATGAGGGGGACTTCATTACGAGACTCTGCCTTGGTCACTGCTAAGAGACTCCCCTGGTTAGCAGCCTCGCTGCGGGGAGGAAGGTCGAACCTCTACCCCTGTAAATTCAGAGCAGTACCTGTATATTTTTAAGAAGTAAATTTACAGTAAGAGAAACTTTTTATTTTCCCCCTCGAGTTGGGCTATCGTCAGAGGAACTTAGTAAAGTCGAAAAGTTATAAAGTATCAGAGAAAGAATTAGAAAATTATAGAAGAAAAGTATCAGAAGAAATATCCGTTGCTTGCCTCCCTAACTAGAACCCCCGTCGATTCCGAACCGATTAAGGGCCATAAAGGGGGGGGTTAACAATTGGCGTCCCTGCCAGGATAAACACATAGAAGAAGGAAGGGTCTAACAGCTGGCGACCCTTTACCAGGATAAGAAGATTTATAAAAGAAGATTTATAAAAGAAGATTTATAAAAGAAGATTTATCAGGATAAAACCATTTGACCGGCGTGTCACGACTTCTAGTTCGTAACATCCACCCTTGACCGGTGTGTCACGACTCCAAGTTCTCTACGCCTAGTTTTCATCCAAGAACAAGTGGCCAGCAAGACACGTCTTCAGGACACGTCTCTGAGGATTTTGCCAGTAGAACTTTGTTAAGTACATTTTGTTTTTTTAAGTAATTTATAAACACTTGAAAAGTCAGTATTATTAACAGTTAATAATGAGTATTAAGTCAGAATTTACAAGAAACACAGTGAACACTTCAGACACTAGTGATACATTTTTCTTAGTGTAACAGAGAGTTAATTGTAACAGAGAGTTAATTGTAACAGAGAGTTAATTGTAACAGAGAGTTAATTTCAAAAGAGAGTTAATTTCAAAAGAGAGTTAATTTCAAAAGAGAGTTAATTTCAAAAGAGAGTTAATTTCAAAAGAGAGTTAATTTCAAAAGAGAGTTAATTTCAAAAGAGAGTTAATTTCAAAAGAGAGTTAATTTCAAAAGAGTTAATTTCAAAAGAAGTTAATTTCAAAAGAGAGTTAATTTCAAAAGAGAGTTAATTTCAAAAGAGAGTTAATTTCAAAAGAGAGTTAATTTCACTGTTATATTCAGTATAGAATAATTTTATTTATGTATCAAACATAATAGTATCGTACCTTCGTGTACATTAGAGTGAAATGTCGTTTACATTTTATATTTTTGTTTGCAAATTTTTTCAATTACTGAATTGAATTGACTTGCAAATTAAGAGAGAGAGTGTTTATAGAGAGTTTATAGATTTAGAGAAATAAGTTGCAAGTCAGTTTTGAAGTCAGTTTTAGTTGCAAAGAATTTGCAAGTCAGTTTTGAAGTCAGTTTTAGTTGCAAAGAAGTTGCAAGTCAGTTTGAAGTCAGTTTTCGTTGCAAATAAGTTGCAAGTCAGTTTGAAGTCAGTTTCCGTTGCAAATAAGTTGCAAGTCAGTTTTGAAGTCAGTTTTCGTTGCAAATAAGTTGCAAGTCAGTTTTTGAAGTCAGTTTTCGTTTGCAAATAAGTTGCAAGTCAGTTTTGAAGTCAGTTTTCGTTGCAAACAAGTTGCAAGTCAGTTTTAGTTGCAAATAAGTTGCAAGTCAGTTTTCGTTGCAAACAAGTTGCAAGTCAGTTTTGAAGTCAGTTTTCGTTGCAAATAAGTTGCAAGTCAGTTTTGAAGTCAGTTTTCGTTGCAAATAAGTTTCAAGTCAGTTTTATTTGCAAATAAGTTGCAAATCAGTTTTCAGTTGGTTGCATCCAAAAGGGACAACCAAACCCCAGAGATTTATAAAGATACTTGACAAGCGTTCAAGTTAGATAGTTTAAGTTTCAGAATACTTGACAAGCGTTCAAGTTAGACAGTTAAGTTTCAAGAATACTTGATAAGAGTTCAAGTACAGTTCAGAATACTTGACAAGCGTTCAAGTCAGATAGTTTCAGAATACTTGACAAGAGGTCAAGTCAGAAGGTTGCGCCAAGATGGACAACCGCCCCAGAGATTTATAGAAATACTTGACAAGAGGTCAAGTCAGAAGGTTGCGCCAAGATGGACAACCGCCCCCAGAGACATAGAAATACTTGGCAAGAGGTCAAGTCAGAAGGTTGCGCCAAAAGGGACAACCGCCCAGAGATTTATAGAAATACTTGATAAGAGGTCAAGTCAGAGGTTGCGCCAAAAGGGACAACCGACCCAGAGATTTATAGAAATACTTGATAAGAGGTCAAGTCAGAAGGTTGCGCCAAAAGGGACAACCGCCCATAGATTTATAGAAATACTTGATAAGAGGTCAAGTCAGAAGGTTGCGCCAAAAGGGACAACCGCCCCAGAGATTTATAGAAGTACTTGATAAGAGGTCAAGTCAGAAGGTTGCGCCAAAAGGGACAACCGCCCCAGAGATTCATAGAAATACTTGATAAGAGGTCAAGTCAATAGGTTGCATCCAAGAGGGACAACCGCCCAGTTTTGAAGAAGCCAGTTTTGAAGAAGCCAGTTTTGAAGAAGTTAGTTTTTTTGAAGAAGTTAGTTTTGAAGAAGTAGTTTTTGAAGAAGTTAGTTTTGAAGAAGTTAGTTTTGAAGCAGTTAGTTTTGAAGCAGTTATTTTGAAGCAGTTAGTTTTGAAGCAGTTAGTTTTGAAGCAGTTAGTTTTGAAGCAGTTAGTTTTGAAGCAGTTAGTTTTGAAGCAGTTAGTTTTGAAGAAGTCAGTTTTTAAGTCCCAAGTCATTTCAATGCAGTCAATTGAATTCAACTTTTTCTTTGTAAGTTAAGAGAATTTAATTTAAGAAAATTAATTTAAGAATTTAATTCAACCTTTTTTTTTTGTAAAGATAATTTAATTCAACCTGAATTGACCGGGTTGCGTCTTTAGTTAACCTTTCTTTGTTTTGTTGTAAGAAGGAAATGGACCGATTTGTCTTCTTTTTCATGCCAGTGTTGCGTATAAAAATATATAGGTAAAATGACATTTTATTGTGGCAACCAAAACCGTTTTTACAAATGTTGGTAACGAGTTTTATAATTATTGCGATTATATGATGACAGAAATAGTGTAATAATTAATCGATCATGTACCTAATTTATCTTGCTCTGTATGGTCGGGAAATTTACCCGTAGAACCGCACATGCCCTAAATTTCAGTTGTGTTTATTCTTTTTTGTCATTTAATTTTAATAAAACTTCTACACAATAAAACATATGTATTTATCATATGCAAACAAGTTTTCAGACTAAAATATCAAATAATTCAAATTCTATCAACATTCAACGAAAGAGTATGATTTTTCTACTTAACATGCAAAAAATTATTAAACCTTTTTAATATTTTTTTTTAGTATATAAAAATAATTTTTAATGTAAAATTTACCTGAAATTATTAAAAGAAAAGATTGTTCGAAATGCTTTCCTTCCATTTCAATAACACTTTTTATTCTTGGCCGAAACTCATCTAAGGTTCGATTTACTTTTATTTTTAAGAATATTATAAAATTATGTTTAGCTCATTAAAATGCATAAATTGATTTATATTTTTAATTTGTATTCTTAATTTTCTTAATTCAACTATCGTACCGATACTTCTGGTTAATGTTAATGGTTATATAGTTCATATATAGCTAGGAATGTTACTAGTCGAATTTAATTCCATCTTCAAAAATTCAATTTTTAAACCGTGAGATTTACTTTCATCAATTGTAAGTCCTCTAAGTACATTTTTTTTATTACCTTAATACGTGTAACTGATTTAATTAAATACTTAAATACTACCTTGAACTTAAAGGATTTTATAATAATAATAATAATGATAATAATCAACAATAATTGACTCAAAAGATTTTATAACCCTAAACCCATCTTAAATTATTATACATTATTTTTAAACTTTGTTAATTCAAAAACCTCCCAAATCCCTACACATACACACGCATGTATGCGCACTATATATATATATATATATATATATATATATATATATACAAACCTTATGCTAAAATCATTGGATGTCACAATAAACTATTTCATAGCGTGAAAGTGCTAACTATGCTATTTATATAGTCCTACGCATTTTTGCTTACTATATATAAATTTTTGCTCAGGCGTTTATTCAGTTCATTTAAGAATCCTCTCCGCTAATCTATCCCTCAAATTTATAAGATACACACTTTGTATCTAATACACACACATACACACTAGACCACAGGTCTATACATCATCCATTACGTAATTCGATTTTTACCTACAATAGTCAATAAAATTAGTTATAGACTGCACGATCAGGGTAACTTTGGAAAATAATTTATATTTTTCCCTTTTACCTACTATTCAGTATGTATGTAATTTTCCCCACAGAAATTTTCTTTTTAAATTAACAATACCATTCTTTGCCTAACTTAATTGTTTGTCCAAATTAATGTATTAATCCTTTTATTCTGTTTGCATAAATTAAAGTATTAATCTTTGAATTTTTTATATTATATAATAACTCACTTGTTCTGTATAAAAATTTGTAATGTAAAGAAAAAATTCGTCATCTAACTTGAAGTAGTTAGGATGTTATTTTCTCATTTGATTGTATTAATGATACCCTATTAGATTATTGTATAAATATCGTTTTTTAAAAGGGGAGAGCAATGTAAAAATGAAATGAATAATCCATATTCATTTTTACATAAGAACCAAAATCGCTTAACGCGAGTTTGGATAGTAATTTTACTTGTGGCTTCCTGTTTTTGTTCGTGTCAAAACCCTACGATCTACCATACCTATGGTTTAGTCGTATCCATTTTCATTTATTATAGAAGTTATTATAATTAATTATGATTGTCTTGCATCTCACCCTCGACCCTAGATTATACATACGCATTGCATATAAGAGGATTGGAACCAGTAGTTGTGCTTCTTAGTCCTTGATACCCACTCTGTCTTTAATTCGTTTCTTTTAGGTCCTCCCTAATAATGACTTACAGTTATACTGCACGTATGACATAATGTGAATAACTATGACGTCATAAAGTAACTTAATTCTCTTCACGTTTTCCATACCTTGAACACTGAATCACGTGTTTAGTATTTGGACATCTTCCGTATTGAATGTATGGTAAATTCCTTAATAATAATAATAATAATAATAATAATAATAAAAAGAAAAAAAAAAACTTCATTCTCTATACATCATTAGTTATGTTGTTTCCTACCTATTGTCTACTGATACCTATCAACCTATCAGTCCATATTTTACGCGTCTCTATATTACGCACACAACCTATTGGATTATGTACATGTAAAATACGTCCACATATATTTTTTTTATTATTTTTTTTTAAGTGCGTTCAACTCTCACAAAGCATTCATTAGGCTTACAGTAGTTGAGTGGTCGAATTCGCGAATCACAGCAGAATTTAACGTTTCTAAGATAAACAACATCTTTCGCTCTGATCCAAATTCATAACATATTAAAAATGTAATATAACATATTATGTTGTATATAAATTATCTTGTCATGTCTCATGTACTTGTGCTGTACTAATAACCATATATAATAACCATATATAATCTGACCATATAATCTGACCATATAATCTAACCATATATATATATAAAACTGTAAGAATGGTAACGACGTAATGTACTTCAATGAAACTATAATTGAATGTAATGATTTAATTTATAATGTAAGAATGTACTTTAATAGAAGTGTAATTAAATCATAAGCGAATGGGAAGTAATCCATAATCGAAATCATAATTGTAAAATGATATCGCCTTCAGAAATGAAAAGGCGGCAAAAAAAAAATAAGATTAGTTTTTATTTTTATTTATTTTTTTATTTTTATTTGGAAAACTTTCAAACACCTGATCGTGTTTAAAAGGGGGGAAACTTAACCTCCAACTGCCATCCCCCAACATTCAGGCATATATGAGACATGTATTTGTAAAATGAGGGGGACTTCATTACGAGACTCTGCCTTGGTCACTGCTAAGAGACTCCCCTGGTTAGCAGCCTCGCTGCGGGGAGGAGGTCGAACCTCTACCCCTGTAAATTCAGAGCAGTACCTGTATATTTTTAAGAAGTAAATTTACAGTAAGAGAAACTTTTTATTTTCCCCCTCGAGTTGGGCTATCGTCAGAGGAACTTAGTAAAGTCGAAAAGTTATAAAGTATCAGAGAAAGAATTAGAAAATTATAGAAGAAAAGTATCAGAAGAAATATCCGTTGCTTGCCTCCCTAACTAGAACCCCGTCGATTCCGAACCGATTAAGGGCCATAAAGGGGGGGGTTAACAATTGGCGTCCCTGCCAGGATAAACACATAGAAGAAGGAAGGGTCTAACAGCTGGCGACCCTTTACCAGGATAAGAAGATTTATAAAAGAAGATTTATAAAAGAAGATTTATAAAAGAAGATTTATCAGGATAAAACCATTTGACCGGCGTGTCACGACTTCTAGTTCGTAACATCCACCCTTGACCGGTGTGTCACGACTCCAAGTTCTCTACGCCTAGTTTTCATCCAAGAACAAGTGGCCAGCAAGACACGTCTTCAGGACACGTCTCTGAGGATTTTGCAAGTAGAACTTTTGTTAAGTACATTTTGTTTTTTTAAGTAATTTATAAACACTTGAAAAGTCAGTATTATTAACAGTTAATAATGAGTATTAAGTCAGAATTTACAAGAAACACAGTGAACACTTCAGACACTAGTGATACATTTTTCTTAGTGTAACAGAGAGTTAATTGTAACAGAGAGTTAATTGTAACAGAGAGTTAATTGTAACAGAGAGTTAATTTCAAAAGAGAGTTAATTTCAAAAGAGAGTTAATTTCAAAAGAGAGTTAATTTCAAAAGAGAGTTAATTTCAAAAGAGAGTTAATTTCAAAAGAGAGTTAATTTCAAAAGAGAGTTAATTTCAAAAGAGAGTTAATTTCAAAAGAGTTAATTTCAAAAGAGAGTTAATTTCAAAAGAGAGTTAATTTCAAAAGAGAGTTAATTTCAAAAGAGAGTTAATTTCAAAAGAGAGTTAATTTCACTGTTATATTCAGTATAGAATAATTTTATTTTATGTATCAAACATAATAGTATCGTACCTTCGTGTACATTAGAGTGAAATGTCGTTTACATTTTATATTTTTGTTTGCAAATTTTTTTCAATTACTGAATTGAATTGACTTGCAAATTAAGAGAGAGAGTGTTTATAGAGAGTTTATAGATTTAGAGAAATAAGTTGCAAGTCAGTTTTGAAGTCAGTTTTAGTTGCAAAGAATTTGCAAGTCAGTTTTGAAGTCAGTTTTAGTTGCAAAGAAGTTGCAAGTCAGTTTTGAAGTCAGTTTTCGTTGCAAATAAGTTGCAAGTCAGTTTTGAAGTCAGTTTCCGTTGCAAATAAGTTGCAAGTCAGTTTTGAAGTCAGTTTTCGTTGCAAATAAGTTGCAAGTCAGTTTTGAAGTCAGTTTTCGTTGCAAATAAGTTGCAAGTCAGTTTTGAAGTCAGTTTTCGTTGCAAACAAGTTGCAAGTCAGTTTTAGTTGCAAATAAGTTGCAAGTCAGTTTTCGTTGCAAACAAGTTGCAAGTCAGTTTTGAAGTCAGTTTTCGTTGCAAATAAGTTGCAAGTCAGTTTTGAAGTCAGTTTTCGTTGCAAATAAGTTGCAAGTCAGTTTTATTTGCAAATAAGTTGCAAATCAGTTTTCAGTTGGTTGCATCCAAAAGGGACAACCAAACCCCAGAGATTTATAAAGATACTTGACAAGCGTTCAAGTTAGATAGTTTAAGTTTCAGAATACTTGACAAGCGTTCAAGTTAGACAGTTAAGTTTCAAGAATACTTGATAAGAGTTCAAGTTACAGTTCAGAATACTTGACAAGCGTTCAAGTCAGATAGTTTCAGAATACTTGACAAGAGGTCAAGTCAGAAGGTTGCGCCAAGATGGACAACCGCCCCAGAGATTTATAGAAATACTTGACAAGAGGTCAAGTCAGAAGGTTGCGCCAAGATGGACAACCGCCCCCAGAGACATAGAAATACTTGGCAAGAGGTCAAGTCAGAAGGTTGCGCCAAAAGGGACAACCGCCCCAGAGATTTATAGAAATACTTGATAAGAGGTCAAGTCAGAAGGTTGCGCCAAAAGGGACAACCGACCCAGAGATTTATAGAAATACTTGATAAGAGGTCAAGTCAGAAGGTTGCGCCAAAAGGGACAACCGCCCCATAGATTTATAGAAATACTTGATAAGAGGTCAAGTCAGAAGGTTGCGCCAAAAGGGACAACCGCCCCAGAGATTTATAGAAGTACTTGATAAGAGGTCAAGTCAGAAGGTTGCGCCAAAAGGGACAACCGCCCCAGAGATTCATAGAAATACTTGATAAGAGGTCAAGTCAATAGGTTGCATCCAAGAGGGACAACCGCCCCAGTTTTGAAGAAGCCAGTTTTGAAGAAGCCAGTTTTGAAGAAGTTAGTTTTGAAGAAGTTAGTTTTGAAGAAGTTAGTTTTGAAGAAGTTAGTTTTGAAGAAGTTAGTTTTGAAGCAGTTAGTTTTGAAGCAGTTAATTTTGAAGCAGTTAGTTTTGAAGCAGTTAGTTTTGAAGCAGTTAGTTTTGAAGCAGTTAGTTTTGAAGCAGTTAGTTTTGAAGCAGTTAGTTTTGAAGAAGTCAGTTTTTAAGTCCCAAGTCATTTCAATGCAGTCAATTGAATTCAACTTTTTCTTTGTAAGTTAAGAGAATTTAATTTAAGAAAATTTAATTTAAGAATTTAATTCAACCTTTTTTTTTGTAAAGATAATTTAATTCAACCTGAATTGACCGGGTTGCGTCTTTAGTTAACCTTTCTTTGTTTTGTTGTAAGAAGGAAATGGACCGATTTGTCTTCTTTTTCATGCCATTGTTGCGTATAAAAATATATAGGTAAAATGACATTTTATTGTCGGCAACCAAAACCGTTTTTACAAATGTTGGTAACGAGTTTTATAATTATTGCGATTATATGATGACAGAAATAGTGTGATAATTAATCGATCATGTACCTAATTTATCTTGCTCTGTATGGTCGGGAAATTTACCCGTAGAACCGCACATGCCCTAAAATTCAGTTGTGTTTATTCTTTTTTGTCATTTAATTTTAATAAAACTTCTACACAATAAAACATATGTATTTATCATATGCAAACAAGTTTTCAGACTAAAATATCAAATAATTCAAATTCTATCAACATTCAACGAAAGAGTATGATTTTTCTACTTAACATGCAAAAAATTATTAAACCTTTTTAATATTTTTTTTTTAGTATATAAAAATAATTTTAATGTAAAATTTACCTGAAATTATTAAAAGAAAAGATTGTTCGAAATGCTTTCCTTCCATTTCAATAACACTTTTTATTCTTGGCCGAAACTCATCTAAGGTTCGATTTACTTTTATTTTTAAGAATATTATAAAATTATGTTTAGCTCATTAAAATGCATAAATTGATTTATATTTTTAATTTGTATTCTTAATTTTCTTAATTCAACTATCGTACCGATACTTCTGGTTAATGTTAATGGTTATATAGTTCATATATAGCTAGGAATGTTACTAGTCGAATTTAATTCCATCTTCAAAATTCAATTTTTAAACCGTGAGATTTACTTTCATCAATTGTAAGTCCTCTAAGTACATTTCTTTTTATTACCTTAATACGTGTAACTGATTTAATTAAATACTTAAATACTACCTTGAACTTAAAGGATTTTATAATAATAATAATAATGATAATAATAACAACAATAATTGACTCAAAAGATTTTATAACCCTAAAACCCATCTTAAATTATTATACATTATTTTTAAACTTTGTTAATTCAAAAACCTCCCAAATCCCTACACATACACACGCATGTATGCGCACTATATATATATATATAATATATATATATATATATATATATATATATATACAAACCTTATGCTAAAATCATTGGATGTCACAATAAACTATTTCATAGCGTGAAAGTGCTAACTATGCTATTTATATAGTCCTACGCATTTTTGCTTACTATATATAAATTTTTGCTCAGGCGTTTATTCAGTTAATTTAAGAATCCTCTCCGCTAATCTATCCCTCAAATTTATAAGATACACACTTTGTATCTAATACACACACATACACACTAGACCACAGGTCTATACATCATCCATTACGTAATTCGATTTTTACCTACAATAGTCAATAAAATTAGTTATAGACTGCACGATCAGGGTAACTTTGGAAAATAATTTATATTTTTCCCTTTTACCTACTATTCAGTATGTATGTAATTTTCCCCACAGAAATTTTCTTTTTAAATTAACAATACCATTCTTTGCCTAACTTAATTGTTTGTCCAAATTAATGTATTAATCCTTTTATTCTGTTTCCATAAATTAAAGTATTAATCTTTGAATTTTTTATATTATATAATAACTCACTTGTTCTGTATAAAAATTTGTAATGTAAAGAAAAAATTCGTCATCTAACTTGAAGTAGTTAGGATGTTATTTTCTCATTTGGATTGTATTAATGATACCCTATTAGATTATTGTATAAATATCGTTTTTTAAAAGGGGAGAGCAACGTAAAAATGAAATGAATAATCCATATTCATTTTTACATAAGAACCAAAATCGCTTAACGCGAGTTTGGATAGTAATTTTACTTGTGGCTTCCTGTTTTTGTTCGTGTCAAAACCCTACGATCTACCATACCTATGGTTTAGTCGTATCCATTTTCATTTATTATAGAAGTTATTATAATTAATTATGATTGTCTTGCATCTCACCCTCGACCCTAGATTATACATACGCATTGCATATAAGAGGATTGGAACCAGTAGTTGTGCTTCTTAGTCCTTGATACCCACTCTGTCTTTAATTCGTTTCTTTTAGGTCCTCCCTAATAATGACTTACAGTTATACTGCACGTATGACATAATGTGAATAACTATGACGTCATAAAGTAACTTAATTCTCTTCACGTTTTCCATACCTTGAACACTGAATCACGTGTTTAGTATTTGGACATCTTCCGTATTGAATGTATGGTAAATTCCTTAATAATAATAATAATAAAAAGAAAAAAAAAAACTTCATTCTCTATACATCATTAGTTATGTTGTTTCCTACCTATTGTCTACTGATACCTATCAACCTATCAGTCCATATTTTACGCGTCTCTATATTACGCACACAACCTATTGGATTATGTACATGTAAAATACGTCCACATATATTTTTTTTATTATTTTTTTTTAAGTGCGTTCAACTCTCACAAAGCATTCATTAGGCTTACAGTAGTTGAGTGGTCGAATTCGCGAATCACAGCAGAATTTAACGTTTCTAAGATAAACAACATCTTTCGCTCTGATCCAAATTCATAACATATTAAAAATGTAATATAACATATTATGTTGTATATAAATTATCTTGTCATGTCTCATGTACTTGTGCTGTACTAATAACCATATATAATAACCATATATAATCTAACCATATAATCTGACCATATAATCTAACCATATAATCTAACCATATATATATATAAAACTGTAAGAATGGTAACGACGTAATGTACTTCAATGAAACTATAATTGAATGTAATGATTTAATTTATAATGTAAGAATGTACTTTAATAGAAGTGTAATTAAATCATAAGCGAATGGGAAGTAATCCATAATCGAAATCATAATTGTAAAATGATATCGCCTTCAGAAATGAAAAGGCGGAAAAAAAAAATAAGATTAGTTTTTATTTTTATTTATTTTTTTTTTTTTTATTTGGAAAACTTTCAAACACCTGATCGTGTTTAAAAGGGGGGAAACTTAACCTCCAACTGCCATCCCCCAACATTCAGGCATATATGAGACATGTATTTGTAAAATGAGGGGGACTTCATTACGAGACTCTGCCTTGGTCACTGCTAAGAGACTCCCCTGGTTAGCAGCCTCGCTGTGGGGAGGGAGGTCGAACCTCTACCCCTGTAAATTCAGAGCAGTACCTGTATATTTTTAAGAAGTAAATTTACAGTAAGAGAAACTTTTTATTTTCCCCCTCGAGTTGGGCTATCGTCAGAGGAACTTAGTAAAGTCGAAAAGTTATAAAGTATCAGAGAAAGAATTAGAAAATTATAGAAGAAAAGTATCAGAAGAAATATCCGTTGCTTGCCTCCCTAACTAGAACCCCCGTCGATTCCGAACCGATTAAGGGCCATAAAGGGGGGGTTAACATATATATAATATATATATATATATATATATATATATGTGTGTGTGTGTGTGTAGATATGTATGTATTATATATACAGTGTTCCTGAGGATGTCATTAGACGAAAGCGCTTGAGCACCTTTTTGTGTTTCCTTTCCTTCGTGGTTTTATTCATCATATATATATATATATATATATATATATTTTTTTTTTTTTTTTTAAGTTCGGAAGAACCGATTCGCCTCTATTTAAAAGGGCATATCTCGGCGGAAAAACAAAGAAAAAGTGAGAGGAAAGACAGAGGAAAAAGAAAGGGTGGAGGGAACAGTCGAAGTGGAAAAAGACCAAGGATGACAAGGACTGCAGGGTCGAGCCCCATCATCCTTGGGTGCTAGGGCCGGGAGGGCGCACGTGAAACCTCCAGGAACAAGCACGTACAAACGAGCACAAAGAGCACTCAAGAGCACGAGCTTAGAACCCCCTTGCGGGGGGATATATATATATATATATATATATATATTATGTAGCGACTAGCAACCCGTGGTTCGGATCCCACGTAAAGCTGTAGGTCCCCTCCGTCATATGACCTTAGATATTGCGAAGGAGGTTAAACAACCCCAATTAAAAAAAAAATATATATATATATATATATATATATATATTATATACACGTAATGATCTTGATGACGTCATTTAATTTTTTTAAATTAATTATTTAATTTATTAATACCCAGGTGCACAACCTTGGAACCTAATCAATATATATATATATATATATACTGTATATATATATATATATATATATATCCAGTAATTTTACATATACAGTATGTGAAGCTCAAGATTTTCATGACTGTTCTTTTCTATAGTTTTATTGATCAAATAATTAGTCATAAAAATCTAAGATTCAGAAATCTTGACACAATGTGAAGCTCAAAATTTTCACGGCTCCGTTCTTTTCTGTAGTTTAATCGTGGTGCTGGAGCCTTCGGGCACAGTAATTTTAAATATTTAACTTATTAACACCTAGGTGCACAACCTGGGGAGCCTGAGTATTAATAAGCTACAACAGGATAGACAAGCATTTGTAGCAGCAAGTGGTGAACACTATACAGTAAATGAGTCTAATTGACATTTTGTGCTTCACAGTTTTAACTTTGTGGTGCTAAATTCTTCCTAAGAAGATTTCTGTATTGAATTTTAGACATATTTCTAGTGAAAATAAAAGAAAGAGAAGAAACAGAGTCCATATTAGAGCAATTTAGCAGAGAGGAGGGCAATTCATTTTCAGAACTCCAACAAAGAGAGCAAGACAAAATTGCATATTTGTTTATAAAGATTTGTTTATAAAAAACGTCTGAACAGGTACAGTAGTTAGAACAACGTGAAAAAAGTGTTAGCAGCTGACGAGGAAGCTTCTAAACAGTGGCTGCATCCTCCAGCGCAGGACACGTCAACGCGAAGAAGCGACGTCAAACCAAAACATCAACGCGCTGGTGGCCAAACTTCCTCAAATCTCCGTGCAGCGGGCTGTCTACGGTTGGCTAGACTGGCAGTCGACGGCCTGTTGCGTGGCACGGTCAGAGTGCCGATCGGCTCCCGGGGCCGGACCTATTCTCAGCGTGCTATTTTTTCAATTACAGGGAACAATTGCGTGCTCCCCGAACTACTCTTACTCTCTGGCGACATTAAGACTAATCCAGGCCCCACTACAACTTACACATGTCACCATACACAAAGACATAGACACAATAGCACCATGAGACACATACAGAAGTATAATATTAACATATTACAGTACAACGTAGATGGCCTCACAAACAAAATCATGCAGCTTAGGGAATTCGTACACAAACAAAACATTCACATAGCACTTATACAAGAAACAAAACTAAAACGCACACACAAAACACCCACCATCCCTGACTTCACGGCGATCCGTCAAGATCGTACTGGGGGTAACGGGGGTGGACTCATCACTTACATACGTAAAAGCATTAGCTACACTGATGCTACCCAAAACATTACAAACACAATCCAAGCAGATAACACGATAGAAATACAGGCAGTTAACATTAAAACACGCGCAAAACACAACACCACACTAATCAACATTTACATCCCACCAGATAGTTCACCTCAGGTGCCAGCCAATTACAATCCACAGTTACACAATCTTGCCTCTCTCACTAATGTCATCTTAGGAGGAGACTTCAACGCCAAAGACACTAGTTGGTACCTGCACAACCAAAACAACACCAGAGGCGCCAACATAGCCACACAACTAAACAGCCTCTTCATTCTTAACAATACAGAAGAACACACACATACCACATCAAGCAGGATACTCAAACTCCTCCCCAGACATAACGTTCTGTTCCCCCTCACTAGCAACACATACACAATGGAGAACAGAAAAACAACTGTCATCAGACCACCTGCCCATCATCATTACAACACATTCTACACTCTGCCCCAACAGCCTTAGGCACACTTACAGAAATTACAAGAAAGCTGATTGGGAACAGTTCAAAATACAGACTGAGGAACAATTCACCACATTAAACAGCACACCCATCATAAACATCGATACAACACTCAAGACATTTAATCAGATTATCAATAATGCAAACAAATACATACCCAAGGGCAACATTAGGAAATACAACCCAAATTACACTAGAGAAATAGCCCACCTCATAAGGCAACGTAACAACCTCAAATATAACACACAAACACCACACACAGAAGCCATAAAACAGCAGATACAACAGCTCAACACAGAAATAAACAACAAACTCAAAGAAAAACAAACAGAAACATTCAGGGAATTCATAACAACACTAAACCACTCC
Source organism: Bathynomus jamesi (assembly GCA_023014485.1). Classification (NCBI taxonomy): domain Eukaryota; kingdom Metazoa; phylum Arthropoda; class Malacostraca; order Isopoda; family Cirolanidae; genus Bathynomus; species Bathynomus jamesi. The sequence continues at coordinate 821,469 of JAJOZX010001161.1, forward strand.
ACAGATACATACAGGCTATACAAGACTATAAACAGCATTACCCACTCTAACAGCGGCATTCACACCTCACACGCGGCTATCTGTCGCAGCCAAAATAATATCCCAACATACACACAACAAGCTAACATTCTAGTTAATCACTACGCAAAGATAAGTCACTTAAACAGAGACAACAACCAGAAACATGCAGACAGACAAACAGCCAGACACAAGAAAACCTACAGACTCGACATGACCATTACACCCTTCAATACAGACCAGACCACCAAGATCATCAAAAACATTAAGAATTCGAAGGCTACTGGACCAGACAACATATCTAACATACACCTTAAACACTTGGGCCCACAAGGAATATTAGCTCTCACAAATATCAGCACATATTCATACCAACACTGTATTATTCCTGACATATGGAAACAAGGTAAAATTATTACACTACTCAAACCAAACAAAAATCCAACAGAACCAGCTTCCTATAGACCCATTACTTTACTATGCACACCTTCCAAAGTAACAGAAAGACTAATCTTACAAATCACCAACCCACACATACCACTATCGCCTACTCAACATGGATTCAGACCTCACCACTCAACCACGACATTACTCACTAACCTCACGCAGCACATCATGGATGGCATCAACTCCAGAAGACCAGCTCAACGTACACTATTAGCAACAATAGACATTAGTAAAGCATTTGATGCTATCCCACGCTTCCCTCTCATAAACAAAATACTCAACACAAACATGCACAATAACACCAAAAGGTGGCTGAGCAACTATCTCTCAGGAAGATACTCACATGTCACATTTAATGGCAAGTCATCCAAAAACAAGCTTTTTCCGAACGGGGTCCCTCAAGGCTCTGTTCTCTCACCAACACTCTTCAACTTATACATGCATGACATTCCAACACCCATAGATAACAAGCTTACCTTATCATCATATGCAGATGATATCACTCTAACATCCACCCACAACAACATCGACACCGCTACAAATAACCTACAAACATACATAAACAGTATACAAGACTGGCTCACACACAATAGACTCAAAGTAGCGCCCACAAAATCAACCATCACCTTGCTTACAAGCAACACAAAAGAACACCAGGTAATTCCACAGCTTACACTAAACAACATCAACATTCCACACACTCACAGAACCAAAATACTTGGTGTCACATACAACACATCATTATCTTTTGCAAACCACATTCAGGACATTAAAACCAAATGTACGTCAAGACTTAACACGCTTAGGGTACTAACAGGCACAAACTTTGGACACCAGCAGGAAACAACATCACTCATATACAAACAATATATTCGCTCAGTTATGGACTATGCTAGCCCATGCTGGGCACCCATTATCTCAAACACACACATAAACACCTTACAAACAATACAAAACAACGCACTTCGTATCATTACAGGATGCACTCAAACAACACCAATAGAACACCTGCACACAGAAACAAAAATACTAAAAGTTAGGGAACATTTAGACATGAGGGGAACACAATTCATGGCAGCAGCGACAACTAACCCACAACACCCTTGCCACTACATGTACAATCATGCACCAACACCTCGCACCATTAAGGTAACACCAGAGAGATATTATAACGAAATACTCCATTCCATACCACGCCCCACAGACATCACACAGTACAGAAAACACATACACACACATCTAACCCACAAAGCACTGACACGACTCGGTCCGAATGCGGTCCTAGGTGCGAAGCCGCCACCCATTAACAGGTCAGAGATCAGCCTGAGCAGATCGGATCGAGTTAACTTAGCACGATTCCGATGTGGACATCACCCAAACTTACGGACATATAAACACAGACTAGACAACTCCATAGACGACACCTGCCACCTGTGCCAAGACACACCACAAACAATTGAACACATTATGACGGACTGTACCGCTCTAGCACAACAACGAACACAACACAACATCACTAGTGCGCTGAACCTCTGGTCCACTCCGGAGAGGGCGATCGGTTACCTGCGTGCCGCCGGCTTGCTCGATCAGGGTGGGCTGATCGGCTAAACAACAACAACAACAACAACCTGGGGACCTAATCAATATGTGTGTGAAGTTTCATGTTTGTAACTGCTTCCATTTTGGAGTTATGGCTGGAACACACACACACGTCCTTTTATTATTACTAGTACAGTTCCCGTCGCTTCGCTGACGGTTAGACAGGCTAAACTACAAAAAAAGAACGCAGCCGTGAAAATTTTGAGCTTCACATTGTGTCAACATTTCTGAATCTGGTATCTCCCAAAACCTCCTCACCCCCATTCATGCAACTTGGGGGCTAACCCCCTCCCCCATTACCCCCACCCCTCCCCATTACCCCACCCATCCCCCATTACCCCCACCCTTCCCCCATTGCTAAACTACAGAAAAGAACACAGTCATGAAAATCTTGAGCTTCACATTTCCGCCCGTAATACAATTTCTGAATTTTTTTCTCACAATTTTTTCTCTCAATTTCTGAAAGTGTGACGGACGGACGGACAGACGGACAGCTCTCTTATTATAATATAGATTATAGATGTAGCTTTAAGCCCATACCACACGGCTATTTGTTGCCATTCTTAACCGCTGAACTTGCCCCCCTCAAAACTGGTTGTAGCCGTTTACTTTTTAATCGGCGACAATCGGAGTTTGACAGATTTCAAAATATTGTCGCTGAATAGCGGTTAATACACTCGATAAATTTTCAATCGGGGTCTGAAAATTTATCGAATGCATTAATCACTATTGAGCAACAAGTTTTAAAGATTTTGCAAACCTCGGTTGTCGCTGATCGATATGTAAATAGTTACAATCAATTTTAAGCGGGGCACGATTTAGCGATGAAAAACGCCAACAAGCAGCCGTGTGATATGGATTAGACTTCTAGGCCTTTTATCCAAATTTAGACTTTCACCTCGATGGTGTAAAAGGAGTGCATTCCAAGTTATAGCAAACCACGCCCAATTTTAACAAAACAAAGTAACACCCCCCAATCCGCACAGCCACGCGCCCGTAAAAATTATCAAATAGAACGTAATGATGGGTTATATAACCTCCTTTGTAACTCCTAAGGGCATATGACTGAGGGGACCTACGGCTTTACGTGGGATTGAAACCACGGGTCGCTACATAATCCAGACGCGGAGGACGGTCTCCCATTCAACTCCTCTTCAAAGTTCAAACCCAATGTCGCTTAACTTAACAGTACCAAATATAATAATAAATTATTAAATTGAATGCCCGGTTAGGTCAACTGTACGCCCTTGACGATTAGTTAGGTTAAATCGTGATATTTTCATTACTTTTAACGAAAATATCACGACTCAGTCGCGTGAGGGGCTCTAGTCTTCAGGTAATCATATTATATATATATATATATATATATATGAGTCTGTGTTTTGCTATTACACAATATTATAATTTGTCCTTATTTCGGTTTAAATAATCTTATCACTTTCAAATAAATATTAAATTAACAGGTGGAAGGTGTGTTCTCATTCCCAAAGGATTTAGTACAAATCAACAATCATAAGTCTTTTATTTTCAGGGTACAAACAAAGCAATTACTCTTTTCATGAAAGGAATGATCAACGTATGCAGGCATAAACATTTTATTGCTGAATCCAGCCAGACGTTTCGAAAATAAACGTTTCATTATCATAGGCTACAAAAATAAAAGATATAATTAAGGAATAAAATTGTTAAGCAAAATTATAAGAGTTAAAATCCACAAGAGACGAGACATCTGAACCACAGACTATCACATTGATACCACAGAATCACAACCACTGACTCGCAGATTATCACATTAATATCACTACTAAATTACGGAGCATTACATCAATATCAAATGACAAATGTTTTCGCTCTGAATTGACTTTTTTTTAATTTATTTTAATACAGTTCGTGTTCTTCCCAAGATTTGGTAGCGAAGGACATCCGTAACTATCTGAACAATGTTTTTCAGTCTCACCAAATGGTTTCCACTGTAAAGAAAATTATAGAGAGATTTCCATAAGCCTTATTGTGTATAAATCAGTTTGAAAATAGAATAAAGATTTAAAGCGCCTTTTATTCCGGTTTTATCTATAAATTAACTTTTTTTTTTTTACTAATTTCAGTATTGGTTTTTCCTTAAACATAAGTAGTTGCCTGATACGCTTCTTCCTAACCTCGTTTATCTTTAGGCGTCATCTCTTTGGCGTCGCAACGATAAGGTCACTGACACCGTTGTTTAGGTTTATGACTGTTTGTAATGCCACATACATTGGCAGCTCAGTTCGTCAACTTTTAGCAAGGATCACTGATTACAGTGGTATTAGCAGCCGGGGTATCATCCTACCCAATGTCACCCCCATTTCATTCCGCGCCCAAGAGTGGGAATTTCAAAGGAGACGTTTTCAAATCGATTTATAGTCCTAAGTAGTATAGCCGCAAAAGGGGAGAGTGCAGGAATGTTGCAGGTTATTATGTAATGTTGCAAAGGGGGGAGGGGGTTGTTGCAAAGGGGGGTGGGGGGGAACTTGGAGGCGGCGTTATCCCCCAAGAGAAAGGAGGAGGAGGAGAGAAAGGAGGAGAGGTGTTCACCTGGCAGGAGCCAAGTGCACACTAAGACTTCCAGCCGGGCTGGCGTTGTTTTATAGGCTCCTAATCAGCCAGAATCAGCCAGTTGGCTGAGCCAAGGGGGGAGAGACGCCTGAAGGAGAGAGAGAGACAGCTGAAGGAGAGAGGGCTGAAGAAGAGAGAGAGATGCCTGTAGGAGGGAGAGACGCCTGAAGAAGAGAGAGAGATGCCTGTAGGAGGGAGAGACGCATCAAGGAGAGAGGATAGGTACACATGCAGGAGTACACATGCTGGAGGTACACACATACGTATACATGCAGGAGTACACATGCAGTAGGCACACATGCTGGAGGTACACACATACGCAGGAGTACACATGCTGGATGTACACATGCAGTACACATGCTGGAGGCAAACATGCAGGAGAGAGAGAGAGACGCCTGAAGGAGGAAGATACATGCAGGAGAGAGAGAGCTGAAGGAGGGAGAGAGACACCTGAAGGACAGAGTGGAGTTCTCCCCCAATTTATTTTCGTTTCCCTAACCTAAGAGGCCACTATGGGGTTTACCAAAGCGCCTGAAATAGAAGGAGCAGAGCTCCTTACTCGGCCGGAGCCGAGGGGGAATGGTTCTTCACCAGCTTCGCGATCTTTTATAATCCTCTATTCTGGCTGAGTTGCCAGATAGCGCAAGGTATTCCAGATAGCGCCATGTGTCCCATTAATCGTGTAACACATATATGACGATAGTTATTCCAATTAAATTCTGTTTAAATACACCTTTATTAATTGCATACCTTTCCAGTTTTTTTTGCAATGATCGGATTGCTAGATATATATTATTATGCTATATATATATATATATATTATTTATTTTATAACATTTAATTTTAGTTTAGAAGCAAATTTAACATTAACTCCATTGAACTTAAAGAAACAAATAACATAGTTTACCTTCGAAAACGCCATAATAGAAAATAATTAATTTTATGGGTAACTATTTCGACATAAGTTTACTATAATTATATCAGTCTTAAATATCTTCTGATATATATTATATATAAAATACCACAATATATATTTATAATTATTCAGTAACACATTAGAAAGATTTACGCAATAATAGAATTAACAAAGTTACCCAATAAATAATTCGTTAGACAGAAACGAATTTTTATAAGGATACCCAGCTTCATTAAACTTGAAGATGAACGAAACAAATAACATAGTTATCCATAATTCAGCCCTCACGAATAACGAAACGAAATGATCATTTACGATACAATTCGAAATACGATAATTTACGATACAATTCCACCAAACGAGATGAAAACTTATGAAACATATAGCCTCATTCCCTGCGAAGAAAAAATGAAAAAACGAAATTAAAAGAAACGAAGAAAGTTGGATTTCTCCGAAACCAACCTCGATAAGTAACCCAATGTTCCAAATATTAATATAGCCATTATAATTACTTCTACAATGAATCCAATTAAATTCTGCTTATTAAATAACTTTTTAGACACTTGATTTTTATTATAAATATTTAAGTCACGAATAACAGTGGGAAAAACGTCCGACCCCGCTATATATATATATATATATATATATATATATATATATATATAATAAACAACTCATGCACACACACACACACACACACACACACACACACACACACACACACGATGAAAGGCAGAAACTAAATCAGTTCGAATCGAGTCCCTAGAGACCTTTTTCGTTCGATTCGTGTCCCTAGAGACCTTTTTATACCCAAAACATAATCCGATAGAGGAAAGGATTTCCGAGAATCTGCCCAACTCGGTCGGCTTTATTTTACCTTTCTACGAGTCAAAGCAAGCAAAACCTCGCCTCACTCCTTGCTTCAGCATTCATTCATTTCACGTTTTATTGTGAATTTCATCCCATATATATATTATATATATATATATATATATATATATATTATTATTTCTACAATGAAACGGGGTCGGGCCGAAGAACGGGTGAGAGATCTCCCCCCCCATATATATATATATATATATATATATAAATTGAATTTACCGTGGTACACCATGTTTGGCAAACGCTATAGTGGTGCAAGCCTCATTTACTGATGCATATTATATCTATCGGGCAAATAACTTTTAATTCAGTCACTGATTGACCCTCTAATACCGCAACAGCACAAATTATTGAGTAGAATGTTGTGTTCTATTACATCAAGCACCTTACTCATATCTATATAAATTGAATTTACCGTGGCACACCATGTTTGGCAAATGCTTTAGTGGTGCAAGCCTCATTTACTGATGCATATTATATCTATCGGGCAAATAACTTTTAATTCAGTCACTGATTGACCCTCTAATACCGCAACAGCACAAATTATTGAGTAGAATGTTGTGTTCTATTACATCAAACAACTTACTCATACCCACTGCCATAATTTTCTTTTATCATAACTCAGCCGAGCAACTAAGCGACGTTGGATCTGAGTGGTAGTTGGATGGGGAGTCGCAGCAGATAATTTACATTCGATAAATGTAATGAAATAATTAAATAAAATATGCATTTATTTTTATATCACGGATGGAGTCGATGTAGACAATGCAGGTCTTGAGCTTAAATTATCTAAAACCATAACAATACAAATTATTTCAATAGAATATTATGGTCTATTACATTATTACACCTTGCCCAGATCCATTACCAATAACCTCAATTTAGTAATAATAACAATTATCTCTCATACACTATATATATATATATATATATATATATATATATAGAAAGAGAGCGAGAGATGCGGGAAATTGAGTAAATGGAAATATTATTTTCTCGAAAACTATGGGTGATAGAAAACTTCTGAAACCATATTTGGAATCAATATCAAAAGTTCTATACGAATCACCAAATAATTTTCAAAGGAGAATAAGAGCATTAATTCTATTAGTGAAATATAAAGATGCAATTACTCGTCCGGTCTCGTTATAGCGGAATGGTACACGTCATAGCTCCACCCAGCTACATCGGCAGCCAATCACGACGAACATCTGGTCTTTTGGGCGGAGCTTGGCGAATGTGCATATAAAAGGGGATATTTTCAGTTGGGAGTAAGAGTAGCTATTTTGCATCAGTGAATAATCAACCATGGACCTGTACGTCTCCCCAGACTTGTATGAAGAACGTGATACTGCCGCATTAACCACAATTAGTCTTTTCAATGCGGCTGATTGTGGCGAACTATTTTCGACGCAAACCGTAGAAGATATTTGCAGTGACGCTCCTTACAATCCGACGCAAGGGACTACCATAGAAATGTAAGTGTCCATAATTCGATTTTATATATATACGGAGAGTTGTAGTATTCGTCAAATAGATACTAGTCAAAAATGTCAATCAATGTTATTTCCCCATCATGCTAAAATCGAAATTGGTAATCGAACCAAAGATATCTTCACATAATGGAGATCTGTCTGTCTGTATACTCTGTATATGTTTTCCTTTAAGGTCCGATGAGGATTTGACACGAGTTATACAATCTTTTGAAGGGAATACGGATGATATACTGATCAGTCAGCAGTGTCACACATCCTCCACCATGGACCTGTACGTCTCCCCAGACTTGTATGAAGAACGTGATACTGCAGCATTAACCACAATTAGTCTTTTCAATGCGGCTGATTGTGGCGAACTATTTTCGACGCAAACCGTAGAAGATATTTGCAGTGACGCTCCTTACAATCCGACGCAAGGGACTACCATAGAAATGTAAGTGTCCATAATTCGATTTTATATATATACGGAGAGTTGTAGTATTTCGTCAAATAGATACTAGTCAAAAATGTCAATCAATGTTATTTCCCCATTATGCTAAAATCGAAATTTTTATGGCGTTCATCGAACCAAAGATATCTTCACATAATGGGGATCTGTCTGTCTGTATACTCTGTATATGTTTTCCTTTAAGGTCCGATGAGGATTTGACACGAGTTATACAATCTTTTGAAGGGAATACGGATGATATACTAATCAGTCAACAATGTCAAATAATGTAAGTGTTTTTCGATCTTTTTGGGATAAGAAGACGCAATATATTTTCATAAATTTATTAAATGAAAGAAATCAGTACAATAAACGAATATACAAATATACGAACAAAAACATTATAATATACAACGAGTACGTACAATTGGAAAACGGTTTTTTATCTGTCTGCATACCATTTCATCGTTTCGGTGAGTGTGACACGGGTCAAATAAATTTAAAAAATTTATAAATTCTTTATCATTTGACATATGCATGAGAAATGAGACAGTACATTCCGCAAACATTAGTAAAATATCCCTGCATACGAAATGGGTTCCATACAACTTCGGGAATATGTAACTGAGCGAGAAATTTTACAATAATAGGGTCACTCCAGGGTTGAGTACCGAGTGAATCAAAATAGTACAGGCGCTGTCTATTTTTAAAATAGACAGCGATCCAGTGAATCCCTTCATTACCGATGATGTCTGTGTTCACAATAAGACTACCGCATTCTCGCGTACTTGGCAAACTCAATGTTTCGCAAACACGCCGATAAATTTGGAACGTGTGACTCGCTCCATTACTTTCTGAAGTGTATTAGCATCCATTTTAAAAGTCAGTGATAACGCTTCTAAATCTATCTACTTCTATTAGGGCTTGCGATTCGAGATATACTAGTACACTAATAGGAGCGTCTATAGGCTTTGCGAATTCCAGCCGCACTGAGATGTTACCGCTCTGCTGTGGTGTTAAATGGGTATTTACGCTAGCAGATAAGTCAGGTGTAATGTCAAACGGATAAAGGTTAAATTGATCAATGAATTCTTCCTGCGTTACCCCATTACCAAGCTCATCACAATCACCTGCAATATGGGTCAGATTACTATAGGCTCTGGCACAAAGAGGTAACACAGCGTCTGATGAATAGTCCGTACCCATTGTTCCACCCAAAGCAGTGCCATTAACGTATAGAGTTATATTTTTAAGTCCGAAATTCTCGAATTTAAAGGCACTCTTTTTATATTTTCCATTCACCGAAGCGTGGTCCTGCATGCCGATTAATATCCTTTTAGGAAGATTTCCCAGGGCAATGTTTTCTATCTGCTTCGATGCCAACCCTGCAGGAACCGTATATAGTTTGATCTGCACTCTGTTAATAGGATATTTCACTGTAGCGTTTAGTAAATTTTTCTCAATTTCTAGTTGTTTTGGTGAACTTAATTTCACTCGCCGTACGCGGAGGTATGTGTCCATAATGTGAACCACAACGGACTTTGCCTCTTCTTGATTCGCATCCAGATTTAAGCAGATCTCAGGACTCGTGCGGGTGAGCTTTATTTTCATATCCACCCCGTTCACAAGCAACTTCTCCTGGAAAGTGAAATCTGTGTGCAACCGTCCAAAACACTCGTATATTTTCTTTTTAGAATTTTTAAATTTGTCCTTTATACTATTTTCATCTTTAGTTTGATAATATCCCTCCGCACTTAAAAAGGTAGCCTTCGCTTCTTTGGAAAAGTTGAGGACATTTTCCAAATAGGCTCGTAGATGATAGTACCCCGTGCCTGCCGATATGTTGGTCTGATTTAAATATACGTCACACTGGTTGAATATGGCGTGCAGAAAGTTTGTTTCAGGGTATACAGCATATTTGTCATCGCAGGCCGTTCCATCAGAATGGGCTATACGTAGCTTAGCGTACATGTGCACACAGCTTGGATCAAAAAAGTAAGGACCTGAGCTGGGTATCACGAATTCTATAGGTGCACTCGGGAACTAATTGTGTTTAAAGGGTTAATTGTAATAAAGTCACTGTGCTCAATAGAAACTTGGGTTGGCGGGAGCTCAAAAAAGGACAGCTCCGATTTACAGCATTGTGAACTACATGGGTGGATGAAGCGTGCCATGGCGAAATAGTGACTCCTCTCTCGACAAGTGGTAAACAAACTATGATTCATGAGATCAATATCCTTAGCTTATATCAGTCAAAAAAGTGGTCAACCATAGGTTTCATTCGCTTACAGCATTTCTTTTTTGATAGCCTTTTACGTTTAATACCACGTGACCCCTTCTTCCGGGGAGCCTCTTCTTCTTCCCGCCACCACGCATTTTTCTCTTTGCATCTTTGATGATTTCGTTCCGTGTACGCTTTAAATGTTTTTTTAGAGCTTCTTTAGGTTTAGCCCCGGCCAATATGTCTTCTGCAGTGTTAAGGCCTGATTGTAGCGCTTTCCTTCCAAGGTATCTGGCACCCCTCTTCAGCAAAGGAACAGCCGTACGTAGTATGGATGAAAAAATGGATCCAAGTCCACTACCGCGCTGGTATCGCATCCCTCGATAGACGGTGAAAGGCTTTCTATCCATTATAACTCAGTGCGTCGAAAGTGTAGCTTCACTGTTAAGCTCCCGTTACCGAATGGGAAGTTTTCGCCCTCAATCGTTCTTATATATATTGTGATATTGGTTATTAAATTAGTTGCGACATTCACATAATGGGGTCTGTCATATGTAATACTCAAACTCCTTCCTCTATGGTTGGGGATGTGAGCAATGCGCAGCAGGCGTGCCTGGGTATCCCCAACAAACTGGTGCTCCACTATATTACTGTAAATATAGCACATGTCTGGGGACCTTTCAGCCAATTTCTCCATCTTCAATTGATACATTAATCTGGACAAGTTATACTGTGTCTCGTGAAATGTGTCTCTTTGGAAGGCTGCGCTATATCGGCCGTTGGTTAGAATTTTGAACTTTCTATGTTCTTTAAGACATCTGTTAGTCTTTGATTTTAGGATTAGTGTATGTGCAGGGTTGTTTACGATTTCATATACTAAATCATTCGTAAGGTTTGAGTTTCTTAAACTTACGTTTAAGCCTCTCACAACATCCTCGGCCGAACCATATTGACCCGGCCCTAGTCTTACTTCTGTACTGTAATACCGTGCAATCTTAGTCCAAGCGATGCGCATAGTTTCATCCATAGCTACCCCAGCTTTTTCACACTCGTCAATGTCTCTAAGAATCGTAAAAACGGTTTCTTTATGTTCAATATTTAAAAAGACGGTGTCCAGCTGAATTTCGCATATCCCCACCTCATACGAATCACGACCCAATTCAATGTGCCCATGGAGTTCTGTTACAAAGTTGGCTAGCGTGTTGTTAGGGTGTACAGACAGGGACGAGGAGGACGGGAGTGTGACGTAGAAATGGTTAGGAGCCATGTTGCATACTATTTAAGCTTCATTATTGCATCAGCTTTTATATAGGTGTTGAAGCTTTCTGGGTACCCTAGCCATTTCACCAGGTACATTTTTCTCCTTCCTGAACCTTTGCTTCCTAAAATTTTCTCAATTTTAAACACATTTTTTTCTAAATTAAACGCAACTTTCTGCAATTCCTCGCGGTAAAAGCCTCCTGAGATTTCTTCCCCATTCAAATCTCAATGTAATACATCATTATCACACCTTTAGGTCTCACAGCCCTAACTTTAAAAATCTCGCGTGTCCATCCTTGCTCAAAACCCTTTGCGAATTTATTCCCCGAACGCGACAGCCTTACATAATCATTGGTTTTGAAGCGCACAGAGTGTGGTGGTGGTGGTGGTGGTGGTCCATCTCTTCTCGGGAGCGTACCTCTTTCTAAAACTTCGTTAGGTGTTGCCCCAATCGTGCGATGGTGTGAGCGGTTGTAGGATGATGCCAATGGTTCCAGAATGTCTAGAAATCTGTATGTGTTTTTATGTGTAAAATAACGGTGCATGCGTTCCTTTATGGTGCGCTGAACTCTTTCAGCTAAAGAAGCCTTATGTATAGAATTGGTTGTGTAATAGCTGATATTAAACTCTGTCAACATATTCTGAAAAGCACGGCCTATAAACTCCTTCCCCATATCCGTACAAAAATAGCCAGGAACCCTGTTTTCTTTTAACATTAGCGTTTTGGTGGCTTTAGCAACTGTTTCAGGTGATTTATTTTTCAGAGGAACTAGCCACAGATATCTAGAGAATACGTCTATTATGAATAGAATGTAGCGGTAACCATCGTTATACACAGAATATCTTTGCATGTCTGTTAAATCTGCTTGCCAAATAGAATCAATCGAGGAAGCCGTTGTCTTGGCTGTTTTAAACCTTTTTCTCACAGGCTTATGAAGCGTATAAGCGTCCTGCTCCCTCAAAAATCTTTCAACATCTTTTTTTCCTACTCCGTAAACGTGCAGTCTATCTACGCCGCCGTAAGAGGATGGGGTAGAAATGTCATAATAACGTTTAGTTAATACGTTAGCCATTTGCGTATTTTAGAGGCAGGTGGGTAGGGTTGGTTTAACCTCTTCTTCTCCTCTTGAAAGGTGTTACCGCAGGGGGTGACGGCGTCTTCAATTGTGCCACAGACGTTGCGTGTTCCAAGTCTTTTAACCTGTTCAGATTTCCTATCAACGTTTTAGGGACATTTATTTGTTGTAGTCTTGCTTTAATATGCTTCCATCCTGATGGTGATGGCCTATCCCACTTTCTCACCAGATCATGGACAATGTCTACGATATTCGATCCCTGTACCTTTGATCCTTCCACAATGATCTCGCCTGTATCGGTCCATTGTATGGCTGGATCCTCATTCAATAGATTATAAAGACCTAAGCCTTTACTCCTCAATGTATGTGGGAGGGTATTTTTTAATACATGTTCGATATGTTGTGTGGCTAATCTTTTTGGTTGATCAGCTGTATCGTCGGGTACAGGTCCTATGTCGCCATCGTCCCCCGTGCTGTGCCTAATAACCACAGGAATCTCCGTAGGGATCTTATAATTTTCGTACTCGTGAAGAAATTTCTGCAGAGCTTCTTGGTATAAGATTCTTTTCTCATCAGGTGTTTTTTCACTGTTTAATAGGGCTAACAATTCGCTTTCCATTCTTTTAAGTCTGCTTTTACGGGGATCTAGATCCGTGTCTCTTTGCAGTGAGCGTACACCTCGTGGGGAATCACTACCACTTTCTTCATTATATTAATCTAGTCAGTAAAGGGCCCAAAACTGAAAATAAGATGGGGAGAAATGACCCTCCTGTTTGCACAATAACTCGTTTTTTCTTCGCTACAGTTTGACTTTTACGAGCGAGTGTACGTATTATGTTCTTGTAGCGGCGTAGGCGAGCCTTCTGATGGGTTTTCATTGATACATTGCAATTTATAACGTTAAGACAGATTTCACAGATGCATTTTAAAAAGTCGGCGTCGATATTTTTAATAAACATCTGCTGCATTGCCCGGGGCAGTCGATGATAGATTTTTATTAATTCATGGTATTTCTTTAGTCTCTTTGTCATTCTGGAATATACACCGTTTCAGGCTCGTTTGGAAATATATTCGTTCGCAGAAGCACTCTAAACGTGTTTCGCGGATGAAGGTCGCAAAGCAAATATCCGTAACGCGTGCTTGTAGCTTCTTTATAAACTTCCAAAAACTCCTTACGCTGATTCGGGAACATTTGATTGGCTAATACCCCAATTTGTGATACATCTCTACGTTGCGCGAATAAGACTAGATATTGCGTATTTAACGACACATCGCGCATGTATCTATTTTTGAAAAATAGATTCTGATTGATGAAGAACACGCTTATGTTAAGATGGTGGGAGTATACTGTAAATGTCTCGGCAAACGTTTTATCCATCTCCAACATGAGATCGTCAATTACAATGATTGTATGTTCAGTTCCCTTTAGCGAATTAACGTCATATACACCTTTGTGGAACAAAATATCATCTTGGTACTCGTTGAAACTGATTGATACGTCGAATAGCACCATATAACTTTATGCACAAATTTCGAGAACATCTCGCCCTTTTCTTTAATGATTTTAAGCATAAACACAGTTTTACCACATCCTGTAGGTCCAGATATAATACATGTGGATGGGCTCGTGAATCTGAATTTTTCTACAGAGTCCATTTCTAACACGTCACACTCCTAAGTGGGTCATTTACAAAATATTACAAATTTTGAGTGCTGATCCTTATATTTCTTCTCCCACAGAACCGACGATGAGGTAGAGCACCCTATCATTACGGATGACCTCGACGACAGTGTAGTTGTGATCCTCCCCTGAACCCTCACCAGCGATACAGGTTGCACGTCCAAAGCGGAGGTATGAGAACCCCACATCAGGTATAAAGCGCCGAAATACGTACCTGTTGCAGCAGACCCCCAACCCTCAACCTCTTACGCAACAACCTCCCCAGCAGCAGCACCTAATATACCCCCTTATTCCGCCCCCCGTTCTGTTAAGTCTACAATAATAGATCCCCAACCCTCCTACGCAACAGGGCCCCCATCAGCAGCACCTAATATACCACTAATTCCGCCCCCCGTTCTGTTGAGGATGTTATTACGTTCGAGTTAGTGCGCCGCAGCCCCCACCCCCGCCTTGACTAGAAATCGGTATAGAGTCAGGGTCGACCCTAGAGCCCTGTATAGCAATGGAATTGAGCGCGGGATACGCAGGGTAGTACAGCATATTATAGAGTTTGCTCTTCAGAATCGCGACGAGCGTGAGGTCAGGACGAGTCTGTCCTTTGGGTTCGGGTCAGATGACGGTGATGTAGACGATTATTGGGTGATAGTACCGTTTAGACGTTTGGCTGCTGAAGATGTAGAATATATATTAGGGCGTATAATGCAAGCCGTCCAAAGTAGTATAGCCTTCAATATGGACAACTTCACGGTAAATATTGACCGTGTATTCCGTGTTGCGGGTCATAGTGCCATACCGTACACTCTTAACTTCAATTCTCCAACTATTTACCGAAGGCATATAAACGTCGATCGTGGTTGCGGCTTTATAGCAGTACTCTTAGCACGTATGTTTACTGTACAAAATACACGGACTCAAAAAATTTGGCTGCCTACGATCGTTGAGCGTGCCCGTAAACTAGCTGTAGACTGTGAACTTGAATTTGACTGTAATATGGGTCCTGAAGAGCTGAGAAAGGTAGAACAGGAAATGAATGTGCGCATAGTTATATTTGGTTTGGATGATCGCCGCCGGACTGTGTATGTTTTTAAAAGCTGTGTGAGAGATCGTACAAGGCCCCTACTTATTTTAGGATTGTCAGGGACAACGTATCTCCCCATCCGTAATATAAGGGGGCTTTACGCGAGTTATGACAAAAGTCGAAAATATGGGAGACATCATGATTTGTGTAAGGGGTGCCTCGAGTTTGCGGATGATATAGTGAGACATTGTAAAGAATGTCACATGGTATGTGAGCAGTGTAAAAGCACCAAATGTGAAAGCCGTGTAGTTGAGAAGAGAGACTGTGATGTGTGTAGACGCACATTTTTCAATAATAGCTGCTTTGATCTCCATAAATCAATTGGTACGTGCAGGAAAATGAGAATCTGTGAATGTGGTATGTTTCACACAATGGATAATTGGGGAAAATTTAAGCACAAGTGCGACGTAATTCACTGTCCTACATGCCAGGAGGAATATAAGGCGGATGGAGTAAAGCATGTGTGTTATATGAAAGATGCTAAGCCTAAAAATAACCCTTGTATAACTGTGTACTACGATATAGAAACATATACGAACGCTGAAACCAAAGAGGTAATTCCACATTTACTTGTGAGCCAGACCATCTGTGATGAGTGTATGGGTATCGAATGTGACGAGTGCCCCAAATGCGGTAAACGGACAAACGTTTTTAAAACGAATGTCAGCGATAGTCCTGTGAAACTATTTGTGTCCTATATTGTCAAGTTAGCCGACAAGTTCAAAAAAATGACTGTGTATATTCTCGCCCATAACGGGGCAAAGTTTGACACGCAGTTCCTTTATAAGGAGTTGCTTGAACACGAATCCTCTGAGATATTTACAGGTGATCCATTGAAAAGAGGCAACAAATTAATACAGATGCAGATAAGAGGCAATGTACAATTTAAAGATACTTTATTATTCACACCTTGTAAATTAGCAAAGCTACCCAAGGTGATGGGAGTAGCAGCTGAAGTTTCCAAAGGATACTTCCCATACACTTTCCTCACCAGCGAGACTTTAAACTACGTAGGCCCACCACCCCCCAAACATTATTTTGACTGCATGGATGAACGTGAAGACTTTGATCGATACTACGACAGTTTTAATGAAAGTAACCCTTATAATATAGCTGATGAATGTGAGCGTTATTGCGTGAATGATGTGCGCGTGCTTAGAGTATGTTTCCAGGCCTTTAGAAGTATGTACATAGCCCGTTTCAAATGCGATCCACTGCAAGTCGCAACCACCATCGCATCATTATGTTTTACGGTGTTCAAGAATAACTTCATGCCTAAAGACACCTTAGCCATTATTCACCGAAACAACCCCCGCAGTTACGGACACAAGGCTATTTACTGGCTCATACACCTGCAGCAACAAACAGGTGTATACATAAAGCACGCCCGCAACACGGGTGAAGTACCCATTAAGATTAATGGACGTGTTTTTTGGGTTGATGGGTTAAGTGAAAACCGTGTCACTGGTGTGAAGACTGTGTATTCCTTTAATGGATGCTGGTGGCATGGATGCCCCCGCCCTGAGTGCGGTATCGTCGGAGATATCCACGGTAGATCTCCTGCCGACTGTCTTGCAGGGACCCGCACCCGCGATCAACTTATAGGATCACAGTTCACTCACAAAGTCTTGTGGGAGCATGAATATGATGCACGGATGGAGACAGACGATGTATACCGTGAGGAAATAAAAACGATCAAGCGTTCAATGGTGCTGGACCCTCTCAAATGTGGTGATAGCTTGTTTGGAGGACGTACAAATCCATTCAGACTATACTTTCCACCTACGGTGGGCGTGAAGCTCCATTACTACGATTTCTGTTCTTTATACCCATACGTGATGAAGAGCCATCCGTACCCCGTGGGCGCTCCTGAGAAACTGGGGGACCTAGCATACCCTCCATCAATGAATTTTCAAAAAATTTGAATGATCATTACTTTGGGCTCTCTTTCGTAGACGTACTCCCCCCACGCAATTTATGGATGCCGATCTTACCTGTCGTTATCGACGACAAGCTCATGTTTCCCCTGTGCGTGAAGTGCGCGGAAGAGGATAACGGCGAATGTAACCATATACCCCACCAGCGTAAGATCAGAGGCGTATATACAAGTCCTGAGCTGGCCCTAGCCGTACGCCATGGTTATAGAATACTGAAGATACACGAGGTGTGGAGGTTTCAGAAGCTCCCCAACCTTTTCACACCATATATAAACGCCTTTTTGAAGGATAAGGTTGAAGCATCAGGGTATCCGCGAGGAGTTGATACCGAAGATGAAAAGTCTGCCTATATTCAACGTTACCGCGACCGCGAAGGTATACAACTTGATCGTGTCCAAATTGTAAAGAATCCTGGCAAGCGCTTTAGTGCAAAGTTGTGTCTAAACAGTCTATGGGGAAAATTTGCGCAGAATACCGGCAGAGGGAACATTCATTTGGCACAAAGTTATAGCGATGTCTGGGATTATGCCAATGCCCCCGATAAAGAGGTCATGGAGATCGTGAATGTAGGTAATACTTACGTAATAAAGTACAACAACACTGAATTTGCCACAGATACCTCAAGGGTTACAAACATACCTGTGGCGAGCTTCACAACAGCCTACGCCCGTATAAAACTTTGGGGTCTATTGCATTCTCTTGGGCGGAGAGTATTGTATGCCGATACAGATAGCGTGATATTCACAGAGAGGGAGGGTGATTACATGCCCGCTATTGGGGAGTTCCTCGGCGAGCTCACTGATGAGATCAAGGATGAGTATGGGGACGACGCATACGCCGACTCTTTTATCTCAACAGGACCTAAGACTTATGGGGTACGGGTCAGGGTAGGGGATGAAATGAAATATATCGTGAAGGCAAAGGGTATTACGCTCAACCATGCGAATCGGGAGGTTGTTAACTTTGAGTCGTTGAAGGATCTAGTATGTTTGAACCTCACCAACTAATTGTAGGCACCCACAATTTTCGGGCGCAGAAGCTGGGAGGCGTGAAGGAACTTAGGGGTACGATGGTGTGCCGTAACACCTATAGGAAACGTTACCAGTTACCTGGCACCTATGATACCGTACCCTTTGGATACCAATGATGCTTCTAACTCACACGTCTTGTATATAATCGTATCTATTTGTAAATATATATATATATAACTTGAATATCTCGAATCGTATTTGTAAATATATGAATATCTCAATAAATCAAATAGCGTTTCACTTTCTCCTTTGTGTGTGTGTGTGTGTGTGTGTGTGTGTGTGTGTAGGTGAAAGTTCTAAGCTCCGCCCACTGCGTGAGTCATGCTACTATCTGGGAGTCCCTGCGTGGTCAGTCGACCGCAGTAAGCCCGAGAGATCAGACGTGTATTCAGATCAGACGTATATTGAAATGGCTACCTTTAATATTGCTTGCACAACGTTTATGAAATGGTATTCAGTAAAGTGTGAGGATGTGGTGGATACCGAAAAACTTCCTATTCCCCCCTCCTATGCCTCTTTTAAAGCCACATTGGATTGTGCGAAGTTCCAAGATGTACAAATACTCTACGGATGTTCTGGTGAGACTGTTGAAGGCTTTCGTTGCACAGACGATGTGCTGAAGTATGCTGCAGGGCTAAACTTTATAAAGTCTCACATACACCGTGAAGTAAAAGAAACAACGCGTGCAGAAGAGAAGCAGCAGGTATGGATAATGAGCCTTGTGGATGGGTGGTGTGACAAGCGGTATTACGTCATGCTACACCATGTCGATTACTCATACCCTACGTCTGAAAATGTGAATCTCGTGATCATGGACAATCTTAGGTGTTTTTATCACTATATTAACGTATATCATGATGAGGTTCATAGTGAGGTTGTGGCTAGTGCCATGCGTGAGTTTTTAACAGATTTTAGAGACGAGTATCGTTTGATGGGTAGAAAGGAAAAATATGAGCATATGTTCCTCTCAAATAGTGCGCCGGAGTGTGGAGATGATTAGCGCCTAGTTCTTATCCAAAGTGCGTAGGCTGGTAGTGACGAAACGGAAAAACAAATATGTGCAACAATTCGAGTCGTACGAACATGCCCATTCACGTATCATCGAGTCAGCCGCCCGTCGAACCGTTCCTGCCTGTGCCTCACACGGCTCATAGTTATCTCAGAGCTTGAACCGAGTAGACGTGCGCTCCTCGAATACGATGGAACTTCCTTTGAGCAGCATTCTCAACGCCTCGTACGATGTGTCCGTGACGAAATCGTTGCGCGTGTTCAGGCGTAATTCCGGTACCATTAGCTATGTACTGGAAACGGAATGTAGACCGACAAACAAACGGGTTTATTTAAGTATCGAGGAGATGAATAGAATCTTTGTGATAGTTGATAAGTGGTGTGAAGATCGTTATAAAATACCTGCTAACGTAGGTACAAGAAGAGAGCAGATTAGTGACGCGCCCTCATACGCCGTTGTATGTACGTTGTGTATAAATAACGATCGGCCATGCATTGATATAAGGCTGATGTGGAAGAATGCTTCTGATAATAACGCTCTTATTCCTACGCGAAACCGTTTCATCCTCGACAGAATGTTTGAAATCGTCGGATTCCGTAAACTGAAACCTATATTAGACGCGCGTGTTACGGATATGCTTTATTTTGATACAGTTCTTGAATACGCATACACTGCTCTGCTCGATGGGTTTACCGAGTGTAGGACTGGTGAGAATGGTCTAGTGCTGGATGTTTATTTAAAAAGTTTAGACTCTTTGAAATACCATGAACTTTGGTACAAAGCAATTGATCGGTACAAGGCTGAGCTCACCTACACCGTTCACCCTGAAGAACTATTTCTTTATATAACGCGCAGTTGCCGTAACGATTTAGAAGATTATTTCAATTGCCGTTATGTTGAGTGAAGAGTTCACGATTGAAAAGCTCGAGTCGGTAGAAATAAACCCTCGATTGGAAAAGCATTCTTATAAACTTGTGTTTAATAATGTAGCTAACGATGAACTCTTTGTGCGTGCTTTTGATTGTATTCTAGACGTATTTAAAGATGACTTGCCAACCGGTTGTAAAGTGGGGACAAAAATAGTACTGAACGATATGAAAGCCATTCATATCGAATACAGGTTTCCCTATACTTTAAGCGGTGAAATATTATTAAGCCGCATAGACTGCGTAATGCAGAGCAATAATGATGTAATTGTAAACTCGATTAAGACCGATTTTAGTATTTTGAAAAAAAAGTGAATTGTATATATATATTTTGCTTGACGATTATACGCATATTTCTATTGATTTGTGTTATATATATATATATATATTTTGCTTGATATTTCTCCTGTACTGTTATGTACATATTGAAGTGTATATGAAATGTATATTTTATTTTATATATCACCATAATTGTGTGTGTGTGTGTATATTTCTCCTGTACTGTTATGTACATATTGAAATGTATATGAAATGTATATTTATTTGAAATGTATATTTATTTTATATATAATTATGTGTATATATTTCTGTTATACGCATATTCCTCAAATGTATATGAAATGTATATTTTATTTTATATATATATATATATCCATAATTGTGTGTATATATTTCTGTTATACGCATATTCCTCAAATGTATATTTATTTTCTATATATTTATAATAAAAAGAATGATGCAATGTTGTTTATTGTTATGCCTTCTACTACCGGTATTCTGTATACAACAGGTATCTGGCAATATTTAAGCCTTCTAAGCCAACTGGCTGATTAGGAGTCTATAATAGTGTATACAATGTATCTGGCAACTCTGTCTTCGGAATACATGGAGCTATCTGGCAACTCAGCCAACTGGCTGATTAGGCGTATATAATAATAATGTATGCAATAATACTGCTAAAAAGAGGTATCTGACAACCAGCCAACTGGCTGATTAGGAGTCTATAATAGTGTATAC
This sequence comes from Bathynomus jamesi, assembly GCA_023014485.1. Lineage (NCBI taxonomy): Eukaryota > Metazoa > Arthropoda > Malacostraca > Isopoda > Cirolanidae > Bathynomus > Bathynomus jamesi. The sequence goes on from JAJOZX010001161.1 coordinate 843,082, forward strand.
AATGGAATACATGGCGCTATCTGGCAACTCAGCCAACTGGCTGATTAGGCGTATATAATAATAATGTATGCAATAATACTGCTAAAAAGAGGTATCTGACAACCAGCCAACTGGCTGATTAGGAGTCTATAATAGTGTATACAATGGAATACATGGCGCTATCTGGCAACTCAGCCAACTGGCTGATTAGGCGTATATAATAATAATGTATGCAATAATACTGCTAAAAAGAGGTATCTGACAACCAGCCAACTGGCTGATTAGGAGTCTATAATAATGTATACAATGGTATCGCGGTATCTGGCAACTCAAGCCATTTACGCCAACTGGCTGATTAGGAGCCTATAAAACAACGCCAGCCCGGCTGGAAGTCTTAATGTGCACTTATCACGCTAAACAACATTATTATTTACTTCTACTACTTTTTTCACCACCTTTCTCTACAAAAAAAAAAAAAAATGGTGTCAATAATCCAGCAGGGTTGAAAGCACCTTAAACAGAAAAAAACAAAAAAAAACAAACAATGTGCACTTGGCTCCTGCCAGGTGAACACCTCTCCTCCTTTCTTTCTCTTGGGGGATAACGCCGCCTCCAAGTTTCCCCCCACCCCCCTTTGCAACACCCCCCTTTGCAACAACCCCTTTGCAACAACCCCCTTCCCCCATTTGCAACAACCCCACCCCCCTTTGCAACAACCCCCACCCCCCCTTTGCAACATTACATAATAACCTGCAACATTCCTGCACTCTCCCCTTTTTCGGCTATACTACTGTCCTATTTCATGCCATTCTCATTCTCATCCACGGATTTCCAACTTTGATCCAAGTTAATTTAGGTTAGGTAAGGTTAAGTTAAATTAAGTTAGGAAATATTATCCGTTCCCATTTGTCGTCTTTACCACGAATGGGAATGGCGTGACATTGTTTCTCAAACCGAGAAACTCGTTTCTCAAATGTAGATTTTTCACTTGGTGTATTTTCATTTGCGAACCGTAGATAGGAAAGGGATTGAAAATTACAGTGAATGGGCAGTGACTGCAACTGGACCTTGTTACGAGTTAACAAACCAACTATGTCAATAATGTCATCCATTCGTAGTTTTAATTCTGTGATAGTAATGTGATATTCAGTGGTTGTGATTTCTTTGTTCTGTGGATTTTACAGTTTAGTTTTGTGTTTGAAATAAAATTTTAAGATTTTAAGTTTTTAATAGATTTTAACCATTTTAATTTTCCTTAGCCATTTTATCGCTTTATTATTAGGGATGGGGAAATAATGACTTTTGGGGGCGAGTGGTCTCCATGGCCATTTTCGCTGCTGAATACGAATCTGGCTTGTTCTTAGACCTAAAATGAGGTTTTGACCTGGTTCAGTGGATTTTTTTCAAAATGGCGGGCAAAAAAATAGTTTTCTCTTTTTGATGCTTAAGAAAACTGCTACCCCTCATATGTAATGTCTTTTTATATGTTTTAAGGTCGCTGAAGTTGAAAATGAACAAATCAGAGACATTCGACGTGTGGTTTAGTGGTTATAGGCAAAAAATGGAAAAGAAAGATATTTTATTAAAAAATCATGTACAGAAGAAACACAAGGCATTCATATCAGTTCCATGATGTAATTCAAATCATGAAATCATCATATTTACAACACATTGTTCAATAAACCATCAATATCACTAGTAACGTTGTCCTCTGGTCGGCAAAAAATGGAAAAGAAAGATATTTTATTAAAAAATCATGTACAGAAGAAACACAAGGCATTCATATCAGTTCCATGATGTAATTCAAATCATGAAATCATCATATTTACAACACATTGTTCAATAAACCATCAATATCACTAGTAACGTTGTCCTCTGGTCGTAAGGCATTCTTAATAGAATTTCTCAGTTCATCTACACTAAATTTTTCCATTTTGAATTTCCCGTCTCTCACTTTAATAAGTCTCATTTGACGAATATCTGGTGTGATGGTGAGTCTCAAATAGGCAATTTCTGTGAGGAGCTGCTTTTCGTTCAGTTTGTACAGAGCATCCAGGTTGTTTGGAGTCATAGGGCCTCAATGTTTCTTGCAATTTTCTAAAACCGCCAATATTTTGCCAGCTTTTTTCTTTTTGAGGTCTTCTTTTTTCAGTAGGGACAATTTCTTTGCGGCATGCACAGTAGCTTGAAAATCTTCCTCTAATTTCTTCACTTTCTTGACTTCTTCTGAACCCCTGGCCCATTTCCAGGATGCCTCCTATTCTCAAGAGACTTTGATTCGAATGAAGGGTCTATCAGAAGTCCGTTAGTCACAATAAAATTTTTTCTCGAGTGCGTTTGAATTGATGTGCTACCACCACTGGCCCTGATTCGGTTGTCAAGTTTTGAAAATTCCGATTCGCATCCTAAATTTGTCAGAGGGGCACACATCAAGTCTGGATTAGCGTCATCGTCTGATCTTGTTAATAGTCCATACAAGACAGCTGATTATTGACAATATCAATGACTTCTTCTAGAACTAGAGCTTCAAGTTCATATTTACCAGATCTGACTTGTTCCTTCCTTACAGCCATCAAGTCATTCAATTCAACCATCTTACCTTTAAAGAAACGTTTTACTCCAGACCAAGTTCTTTCACTTTTCTCGTCACCCTTCTTGTCAATTCCAAGAAGCTCCATCATAGGGAAAATCATCACTTCACCGATCATTGCGTAAATTTGGGAACAACACATGAACCATTGACTTTGGATGAAAGTTAACACTGCGAGAACTAGCTTGTTACTGTTGACATCTACTACGACATCAAAGAAAGCTTGGATGGAGTCTCGCCTCGCCAAATATTCTTTTGCTAACTCGACGATTCTTCCAAACCGGTTTGCCACGAATCCTTTGAATCTATCACATTTGAGTCCATTATCCGCCATCGAAGATTTATAGTCATTATATAGGAATACCGAATGGGAGGCGTGGCTGGAAGAGAGCAATTTAGTAATTGCAATGAGTCCCAAAGTATGAATGGAAGAACCAGAACAGAAAACTTTTTCTGCTGCCGTAACTTGAAGTAGATTATGTACTCCGATTTTCTGTTCCGTGTTTTTAAACACTTTGTCTATAGCGTGATCTACTCCTAAAATAATATGGGCGCAGCACTTCAAGATCTTGTTTGATTCGATTCCAAGATGCTGTAAAAGTACTCCACATTCACTAGCTCGATCAAACATCCAGAAGTCTGTTTGAGATTTGAGTTCGTCAGTGGTAGAATTTGATAGTACGGCTAGACAACTCAATTTGAATTCGTAAGCTCTGGCTCCATCCTCTCCGTAATGGCTGACGTTTCCCAGATATCCAGTTGTCAGCTACTTTTTTCATGCCGGATGGACCAGCGATATTGATGTGGTCAGCCTTCACGTCGTACAGCCGGTGGCCGGCAGCCTTGGTCGTATCGTCAAGTCCTACACTCACAAAGTTATCCTCTTTGTTGAGGTTTTGTTAAACGACATACTCTAGATTTAAGTATGAAGCATCTTCCAAGTATTGCATTATTGATCTGCGGCTCGGAAATACATACGTCAAGTGTGAATACTGGTGACGGACTTGTAACTCTTCGTCTTCACTCTCCATCTCACCCTCATAATCTTTCTCATTATTATCTGCCTTCAGCTTCCAATCTTGATCAAAAACCATGTTAGCTACTCTTACTATTACTCTCGAAAGCTTTTCAGGAGAAGTTCTTGTCTCGGCAAGACACTGGACTATACACCGCATCAAGTTTTCGTTTAGACTTTTTTTGCCAGTTCTGATTTTCACTGTCGGAAATGCAGCTTGTTGTTCTTTACTCTTCTCCTTGCTTAGGTCTTCTTCCTATGAGCGAAGTTTACGATCAGTCTTTGCCGTTGTTGGTTTTTCAAAACTCGGATCGTTTTCAGAATCGAATGAAGTTGCTAACATTTCAATAATTTCTGATCCCTCTTGCTCCCTTTGCTCTCTCAAGTTGCTTTCTGTTGCTTTTCGCTTTTGCTCCTGATCTTTCACGAGTTTCTTTCCTCTTTTTCTGTCTCACCCAATCTTTTGGTACTGCATTTGTACATATGACCTTATATGCACCAAAGCAATTATCCCAATAAAAAGTCTTATCCTCATCAGTCATTTTGACCCCAAATTCTTCTGCAAGTTCTGCTTCGTAATCCTCATCGTCAGTTCTAATGTTGTAGGCGTTCTTAGTGAGCTGATCATTAAAGCCGCTCGCTTTTTGGTGCTATTCGACACTTTTAGGTTTTTGTTGGCAGCGTTCATTCTTTCTCAGTTTGTTAAAATGTTCATAATCGTCTTTTATTTTTTCGCCACTGTTTTTTCATGCATGGGATAGACATTTTTATTAATCCAATCTCGTCTTAGTTCATTTGCAACTATCTTGTTGGTATCATCGCGAGTCATTGACTTTTTCTGCCCTTTTACTCCTTTTTTGCAAAGTGCAAGCATCCTACCAATCACAACTGTCCTTGGTGGCAACTTTCCCGACGGTTTAAATTCGTCCACTTCTGTGTAGGTTTCCCCCAAAAGTTCTTTTCTAGCGGCACTGCGTGATTTCCTTTCACCAGCCATCATTACCAATCAGCAGTCACTCGCATTAGGATCTGCAAGTACAGTAAAACTCCATTAGTCGGCATATAACACCGAAATATGATAGGTAATACAAATTATAGTCATGCTAGATGTATCATATATATTATTATTATTATTAAAGTAGATTATATCAAATATTGTATTTGATATATTATTTACTATTATTATTAAAGTATATATATACTATATTATTATTAAAGTAGTATATACAATTATTATTAAAGTAAATTAGCACAACATTGATAGTACAAGAAACCACAAAAGAGAGAGCAGCCGAACACCAGAACAAGCCAAAACACTAAAGTAAGCCTAAATAAAACATCAATATTACGACACACTAGAATCTAGATACTTAACAATCAGATGTTGGAGGAGTTGAAATAAAATCGAAAATATTCTGAAGAATTAATTGCTTTTTCTGTTTCTAAAATATATATATATATATATATATATGGAACGTGGTTCGGATTCCATGTCAAACTGTAGGTCTAAGGTGGAGTGAAAAGCTTGACCCTCGTTAGAATGAACAATTCGGGCGGAAGCTAACCAAAGGTGTGTGTGTGTATATATATGAATGCGATGTTAATTAAATCGAAGGGTTAGTACAATACAGTCTTTTATATAAAAATAAACTGTAAAACACACACACACACACACACACACACTGCACAAATTCCAATGTAGGTCAAAAGGGAATATTCCACTTGACCTACATTAGAATTAGGTGAGTTGGTAGCTGGCGGCGATACCAACGCCAGGAACGAGAGTTGTCACACACACACACACACACACACACCTTATTCTTCTATATCTTTAACTTTTATTGTATTATTAAGTCTTACAGTAAAATTTTTGTAAGAGAATATTTTTTTTATTACATTTGAAGAACTTGTAACTGTTGAAAATCAGACGTAAAAAAATTAAAAGGTTACACGAACAACTTGTAAGTTATTCCATAGCATAGAAATATTTATATAATAAACATCTATAGACGTTTGTTTTTATTTATTAGCCCTTCGTGGGCTAGGTGGGACCGACTAACGAAGAAGACTATGTGGGGTCACCCAGACCCCAAACTTCAATGGTGAATTTCTGCCATATGCTTAAGTTTATATATACTAAAGTTTGTACATATGTTGCCCAGGACACGGCACGTGGAACCAATTCACCATGTGTCCCTTTTTTTTTATATATTTATGTAAGAATTTTTTAACTTAAAGAATTCAGCACTCAGAAACACTTTTTATATTCACAATATAGATTATAGAATAGAAAGAAATAGAAACATAGAACATATGAAACAATGTTTACTGTACACAGTCATCACATACATAGTTGGAGTGACTTTCGCAAAGAGGCACATCACATTTTGTGCAGGACTTTCTCACATTTCGTCTAAGCCGGGGAGGCTTAGTGCACCACACAAAGTTATCTTTCCCTAACACAATATTGTCATCATCATCATCATGATCGCTTGCATTGTCACTATCAAAACCAGTAAAGTCACTGTCAGAAGATTGTTCAACATATTCATATTCACTAGCATCAGATAAGTCTACTTCTGATTCACTATCATCTGACAAATTTGGTTGGTCTACATCTACATCTCCCTCTCCCACCCTGCTAGGAGCATAAAACGTCGATATTGGAATTGACGTTGCCATTAGAATGAAAATCTAAGAAAATTTATGAAAAATCTGAAAAAAAATTTAAATAAATTAGTCACATTGCAGGCGAGGTGGGGTAAGGCAGACCCCATTCAAGTTTGCTACCCTTTCACTTCCAAATGGTGTGACATTTTTCTCTTATATTTTGTGAGTATATACCATACCTACATACAATAAAAGTCATAGATGACCAGGCTCTAAAAATAATATTTGAATGAATGGCAGAGTTTGAAATATGCTTGGGGTTCAGTGGACCCCATCAGCGCACGAAGGGTTAATACAATCAAATTACATAAATTAGAAATATTATAATAGTATTATAATAGTACAATAAAACATATATAGACGTTTGTTTTTATTTATTAATACAATCAAATTACATAAATTAGAAATTTTATAATAGTACAAATGCAATCAAATAAACACAAATAAAGTATTTACACCTCATCTTCTGAACAAAATGTCGTGCCAGGACTGTAAGAATATTAGCGTTGTGGAAATACTTCAAATCTTATATAATAATGAAAAATAAAAATCTTATATAATACTGGAAAATACTTGAGGGCACCGTGACAGAGCGTGCAAGTGTGCAATTCGCTCATTCACCGGACCTAGAGACAAGACCCTGCAACATTGTCTGAGAGGATGAAACTGGTAGTCATATGAGTACAAAGAGACCAACAATATAACCTCTTTATTTTAAATTACAATACTCTATGTCGATGGCTTACCTGAATAAATTTGAATTTAATTGTTACTCCTACTCTCTCTCTCTCTCTCTCTCTCTCTCTCTCTCTCTCTCTATATATATATATATATATATATATATACAGGGTGTACATAAAGTCAGGATCTATTTTTGTGAAGCACTTGGAAATTATATGGAATTCAATCATAAAATGATAAAGTGGTAACATTTATTAAATAATTAAGAGTAGGATTCGACGTAACGCCCATCAGTATCCCTGCACAGCTCAAATCGTTCCGCAGCATTTCTAAACACATTCTGGAGCATTTGCGGGGTTATGTTATCTGCAGCAGTTCGTATACGTGTACGTAAGTTTTCAAGACTCGTAATCTTCGTCTGATAGACGTGCGATTTGATAAAGCCCCATGCAAGGAAATCTAAAGGGGTTAAATCTGGTGATCTCGCTGGCCAAGGTCTGTTGCTTCCGCGTCCGATCCAGCGATTTGGAAAACGTCCATTTAGATAATCCTGAACAATTTTGGCATAGTGACAAGGAGCACCATCATGTTGATAGACGACGGTACTAACAATCCTATCCCCAATCAGCTGAGGTTCAAGGAATTGCTGCAACATGTCCAGATAAATAAGCCCCGTAACTGTAGCTTCAGCAAAGAAAAAAGGACCATAAACCTTAGATTTTGTTAAACCCATCCAGACATTAACTTTAGGTGAGTCTCTTTCCCAATTTTGGACGAAATCATTCGGTCTTTCATCTGCCCAAATTCGACAGTTATGGCGATTTACTTTTCCACACGTATGGAAAGTGGCTTCATCACTAAAGAGAATGTTGCCCATTAAATTATCACTCCAGATTTGTTCTACGAGATCAGCACACACAGCACTTCGTCGAGGGAAATCTTCCTCATGTAAATCATGTAAAACCTGCAAATGATAGCTTTTCTTCTGCAAATTAACTTTCAGAATTTTGTGCACAGATGACGTCGGGAGGCCGAGTCTGTGTGATGCAGCACGAACGGACGTACGTGGCTCCTCAGTGATAACTCCGCGTACTGCATTCACGGTAAGATACAGATCCCGTTCGTTTAAATTTGTTCACCAATTTTCGTATTGTCTTGTCTATTGACCCCGGCTTATGAAATCTCCTTCTAAACTTCTCTCTGATGTCATTGTATTTCTTTCCCTCGATTCGCCAAATTACTATTGCCACACGCTCTTCTGTATTCATTCTAAGGGCTTCTGAAAAGAAAAATAGAAAAAATAATTATTTCACAAAAATAGATCCTGACTCTATGTACACCCTGTATATATATATAATATATATATATATATTATATATATATATATATGTGTGTGTGTGTATATATGTATATATATATACACACACGTGTGTGTGTGTATATATATATATATATATATATGTCTGTATATATATATATATATATATATATATATATATATATTTGCAGGAATCCTTTTCCGTGACAGCGCGCAAAGAGCAATTCGTTCATTCATCAGACCTAGACAATCTCTATATATAAATCTTTATAAATCATTAATTAGACCCCATTTGGAGTACGCGTTCCAATTTTGGATCTGCGAAAAGATAGAAACAAATTCGAAAGAATTCAAAGACGAGCAACTAAGATGATTCCGTCCCTTAGGTCAAATAGAAACAAACTGGAATGGGAGGAGTGGCAGATTTTGTACACTAATCTGAATAACGCTGGACAGATCCCTGTGCAAAGTCCCTGACCAGCCATGCGTGGCTGGCTACGAGGTCAGGAGGAGATCAGACGGCAATTCCCTCCTCCAACAAACCATGCAAATGAGTCGGGATGCTACAGAGGGGTGAACCTCAAGTTGATTCTGTAGAACAGACCATCCGTGAGCGAGCGTAAAATCAAGTGTATTGTTTTATTAGATCAGTCTCATTCAAATATGATCCAAATAAAAGTCTAATTTGGCAGTGAAAATAAATCTGCGGAGAGAATAAGCCAAATTTGATAAAGACACCGTCATGTGAAAATAAATCTGAGGTTATGAAAGTGTGGTGGTTGAGGTTTCCATGTAAAGTTTCTTTGCATTATATCTGTTACAAAAGAGACTAAATAACCCTCGAACAATACATGTGCTATATTTACAACAATATAGCGGAGCACCAGTTCGGGATACCCAGGCACGCCTGCTGCGCATCGCTCACATTCCCAATCATAGAGGGAAGAGCCTGAGTATTACATGTATGACAAACCTCACTATGTGAATGTCGCGACTAATCTATTAACCAATATCTCAACATATATATATAAGAATGATTGAGGGAGAGGATTTCCCATTCGATGATGGGAGCTTAACAGTGAAGCTGAACTTTCGACGCACTGAGTTATAATGGAACAAAGGCCTTTCACAGTCTAACGAGGTGTGAGATACCAGCGTGGTAGTGGGCTTGGTTCCATTTTTTAAACCATACTACTCACGGCTGTCCCCTTGCTGAAGAGGGGCGCCAGATACCTCGGGAGGAAAGTGCTACAATCAGGTCTTAACACGGCAGAAGACATAATGGCGTGGGTTAAACCTAAAGAAGCTCTGAAAAAAGCACTTAAAGTGTACACGGGACGAAATCATCAAAGATGCAAAGAGAAAAATGCGTGGTGGTGGGAAGAAGAGGGCTGTCCGGAGGAAGGTATTACCAGCACGTGGCGTTAAACGTAAAAGGACATCAAAAAAGAAGTGTTCTAAGCGAATGAGACCTACGGTTGACCATTTTTTTGACTGATATAAGCTAAGGACATTGCTCTCATGAATCATAGGCTGTTTACTACTTGTCGAGAGAGGTGGCACTATTTCTGACTCGTCATAGCACGCTTCAGCCATCCGTGTAGTTCACAATGTTGTAAATCGGAGCTGTCCCTCTTTGACATGCCCCCAACTCAAGTTTCTATTGAGCACAGTGACTTTATTACAATTAATCCGTTAAACACAATTAGTTCCCCGAGTGCTCCTATAGAATTCGTGATACCCAGCTCAGGCCATTTTTTGATCCAAGCTGTGTACACATGTACGCTAAACTACGTATAGCCCATTCTGATGGAACGGACTGCGATGACAAATCTGCTGTATACCCTGAAACAAACTTTCTACACTCCATATTCAACCAGTGTGACGTATATTTAAATCAGGTCATCATATCGGCAGGGACGGGGTACTATCACCTACGAGCCTATCTGGAAAATGTGCTGAACTTTTCCAACGAAGCGAAGGATACCTTTTTAACTGCCGATGGCTATTATCAGACTAAGGACGAAAGTAGTATGAAGGACAAATTTACAAATTCTAAAAAGGTATACGAATGTTTTGGGCGCCTGCATACAGACTTCACATTCCAGGAGAAGTTGCTTGTGAATGGGGTCGATATGAAAATAAAGCTCACCCGCACGAATCCTGAGATCTGTTTAAATCTGGAAGCTGATCAAGAAGAGGGTGCAAAGCCCGTTGTAATTCATATTATGGAAAAATACCTTCGCGTACGCCGTGTGAAATTAAGTTCACCTAAACAAATAGAAATTGAAAAAAATGTAATACATGCCACAGTAAAATACCCAATTAACAGAGTACAGACCAAACTATACACGGTGCCAGCAGGGTTGGCCTCGAACAAATAGAAAACGTGGCCCTGGGAATTCTACCTAAAAGATTATTAATTGGAATGCAGGAACACGCTTGGGTGAATGGAAAATATAAAAAGAACGCCTTTGAATTCGAGAATTTCGGCCTTAAAAATATAAATCTATACGTCAATGGCGTTGCGCTGGGTTGGACAATGGATACGGATTATTCATCAGATTCAGTGTTCCCGCTTTGCTCGAGGGCATATAGTAATCTGGCCCATATTGCCGGTGATTATAATGAGCTTGGGATTGGGGTAACGCAGAAAGAATTCATCGATCAATTTAACCTTTATCCGTTTGACATCACACCTGACTTATCTGCTAGTGTAAATACACACTTAAGTCCACAACAAAGTGGGAACATCTCAGTCAGATTGGAATTCGCCAAGCCGATAGACGCGCCTATTAGTGTACTAGTATACCTCGAATCACAAGCTCTAATAGAAATTGACAAATTTAGGGGCGTTGTCACTGACTTTTAAAATGGATGCGAATACACTTCAGAGAGTAATGAATGGTGAACGAATCACGCGTTCCAAATTTATCGGTGTTTGCGAAGAATGAAACATTGAAATTCCAAACTGTGAGGAAATGCAGCGGACTTATTGTACACACGGATGTTATTGCTGGTGAAGGGATTCATTGGCTGGCTATCTACTTTAAAAATAGGGACCGCCTGTACTATTTTAATTCACTCGGGACTCATTCATGGAATGACGTTATTATTGTAAAATTTCTCGAACAGCTACACATTCTCAAAATTGTCTGGAATCCCTACCGATTCCATGGATACTTTAGTAATACTTGTGGCAAGTACTGCCTTTCATTTCTCTTGCACATGTCACGTGGAAGAGGAATTTGTAATTTTTTTAAAATTAACCGACTCGTGTCACACTCAGCGAAACGACGAAATAGTATGCAGACAGATAAAAAAAGGTTCCCGTTTGTGGGCACTCGATGTGTTGTATAATGTTTTGCTCGTGTATATAAAATGAATAATTGCATCAATATTCTGTAAGATATAAAATGTCTCCAATAATGTTAGTCTTGTGTTCTGTAGCGTATTTAAAATTTAATGGATGCTAATTCTGTAACTAATTTAAGTTGAATGTAAAAATTGTACTAATTTATAAAACATTTCTTATGTTTCTGTCATTTAATAAATCGATGAAAATACATTGCGTCTTCTTCTTACCCGAAACAAAAGGAAAAAGCTTACATTAGTTCCCCGACGACCTGGCATTCGTTGGACCGGATGTGATCCATTACTTCGACCTCCGTATTCAGGTCCACGAATGCGTTTCTTCAAAACTATTACGAAAAGTAGCTATAACATGAGTCAGTTCCTCATCGGACCTTTAAGGAGAAAGGATACGGATGTAAGCAGAAAATTACTTTGAATAGTTTATACATTTTTTAATCTTTTTTAATAAAAACCCATTTGTTTTTCATCAAAAACACATGCAGAGTGTGTATATATATATATATATATATATATATATATATATATATATATATATATATATATATATATATATATATAGGAAGAGAGTTACAATGTGAAGTACCAAATATCTTCGAACCGCTCAGAGAAGTTTGTGACCCCTTTAAGAGAAAATACCGAATAACTTCACATTTTAAATGAATTTATTATGGAATTTTATATAATTATTTAAAGCTTGCAAAAAGCTCCTCATTGTTATAAGTTAAAAAATTCAACAATTTTTGATGAATAGAAATCAAAACTGAACTTTACCATAATATTAATTATTAATTATATTAATTAGCTATTACTAATTCAAACTAATCTATAATTAAAAATTGATAATACCTGCTATTTTAATGAAACAGTTTACAACAAAATGTAATGAGATGAAAATAAATTACTACAGTCCCTCCATATATGATGAAATAATCACGAAGGAAACGAAATGGTGCTCAAGAGCTTTCGCCTAATGGCATCCTCAGGAACACTAAAATAAGTAACAAGTTCGCGACTAAATATAGGACACAAAAAATAAAATAGAAATACAGGAACATAAATTTTTATACTCACATCTCAACTGCAGAACCTTCTGCTGGATCAAACGGAGCGTCATTGCAGATGTTAGTAACGGTGTGCGTTGAAAATAATCCGTCCCGATCGGTTGCGTCAAAAAGACTAATTGCTTTGAATAATTCGATGATGTTTCTTAAATAAATCGTGTTTCAATTAGCGTTTCATTTTCTCTTTTGTTTGTGTGTGTGTGTGTGTGTGTGTACATAAAGAGTCCTAAGCTCCTCCCTCTGTATGATCGATCAATGGTCACGTGACTCCTGCTACTACCTGGGCATATCTCTACCCCTGCGTGCTCAGTTGTCCGCTGCAAGCCCTGGATCTCAGACGTGTATTTTAAGAAATCTCACGTAGACGAAATATAGCGATGGCTACCTTTAATATTGCTTGCTCGAGTTTTATGAAGTGGTATTCGATAAAGTGTGAAGCTGTGGTGAGTACTCAAAGATTCCCTATTCTACCCTCCTTTGAGACTCTTAAGGCTACATTGAACCGTGCAAAGCTTGAGGAACAAGAGGTTCAAATACTCTACGGCTATTCTGGCGAGAGCAATGCAGGATTTCGTGGTACAAACGATGTAATGAACTATGTTGTAGGACTAAACTATATAAAAACTTATATATATCGTGAAGTTGAAGAAACAACACGTGCAGAAGAGAAGCAACGGGTATGGTTAGAGAGACTTGTTGATGAGTGGTGTGACAAGCAGTATTATGTCATGCTGCATCACACCGAGTACTCGTACCCTGCGGCTGAGAATGTAAATCTTGCCATAATAGATAGTCTCAAATACTTTTACCACTACATTAATATATATCATGAGGAGGTTTGCAGTGAGGTTGTGGCTAAAGGCCTGCGTGACTTTTTAATAGCATTTAGAGACGAGTATCGCCTGCTAAGCAAAAAGAAAAAATATGGACACGTTTCTCTCACATAGTGCGCCAGTGTGAATAAAATGTGTTTAGTTCGTGAAAAAAAACCTTAACGAAAATGTCTGGTGCGCATTCTGGGGAGTGGGAGTGATAAAACATTAAATCCAATTACTTCGTGTCGGAAAAAAATCTCTAAACGAGTGCCCAGTATAATGGGATACACGTATTCAGGGCCGCTAAGAGTGCGGGGAAGCCGGGATAAATCCCCGGGGCCCGGAAAGAGGGGGGATAAAATCTAAAAATATTAATAAAGCAATTGATTAATAACAGAGGAAATATAATTAATGAACATAATTTTATAGAGATTACATAGTCAAATTGAAACAGAACATTATCTGCGGTCCACCAATGCCCAAGACCGACTGACAGATCTGGGAACCATTGCAACAAAGTCAGTTGGCTCGTACTTTAAATTTAATCAGAATCATTTACCACTTTGCTAGAGAGAAGGCAAAGAAAGTACACTTCTAATTATGAAAATCTTGCAGTAAATAATTGTCTTGCCTGCATGGACTGGTACTGCATTTGTAAATTGTATGGTGATAGAATTAATATAATTTATTAAAAAAATAAAATGTTCATTTTCTTCTGAGTTGTTTATTCATACTGTATGTTTTGAATGGTGTCTTGGACGTATAAAAAGCTTGCTTATTATGTACACAAAAAACATTCATAATAAAATACTGAGTAAACAGGGGGGGGCCCATATACCAATCTTTCCCTGAGGCCCGGGGCAGCTCTCGCCGGCCCTGCAAGTATTCACATGAATCGCGTTGGAACAACACCGTACACGTTTCACCAACTTATGTTGTGACTCACTCCTTCACACCTCCCGTCGAGCCGATCCGCCCACCTGTGTCTCATAGTCATCTCAGAGCTTGAACCGACTGGACGTGCACTCCTCACAATAGAATACAGTGGAGCTTCCTTTGAGCAGCATTCTCAATGCCGTGTACGATGTGTCCGTAACGAAGTCATTGCGTGTGTTCAGGCATAAAACCGGTGCCATTAACTATGTACTTGAAACGACTTGTAGACAAGCAAACTCTGGTAAACGGAATGTTGTTTATTTAAGTGTTGAGGAGATGAATAGAGTCTTCGTGGTAGTTGAGAAGTGGAGCGAGGATCGTTATAAAATACCTGCAGGTGTAGGTACAAGAAGAGAACAGATTAGTGATAACCCCTCATACGCCATTGTTTGTACGTTGTGTATAAGTAGCGATCAGCCATGCATTGATATACGACTGATGTGGAAGAATGCGTCTGATAATAACGTTCTTGTCCCCACGCGAAACCGATTCATCCTTGACAGAATGTTTGAAATCGTCGGTTTCCGCAAGCTGAAGCCTATATTAGACGCACGTGTTACGGATATGCTTTATTTTGATACAGTTCTTGAATACCCATACACCGCTCTGCTCGACGGGTTTACTGAGTGTACGACTGAACAAGGCGAGAATGGTCTGGAACTGGATGCTTATTTAAAAGGTTTAGACTCTTCGAAATATCATGAATTTTCGTACAAAGGACTTGAACGGTACAGGGCACAGCTCACCTACACCGTTCACCCTGAAGAGCTGTTTCTGTATATAATGAGCAGCTGTCGTCACGATTTAGAAGATTATTTCAACTGCCGATATGCATTGTAAAGAAGAGTTCACGATTGAAAAGCTCGGATCGGTAACAATAAACCCTCGATTGAAAAAGAGTGTTTATAAACTTGAATTTAATAATGATGTTGTGGCTAACGATGCCCTCTCTGTGTGCGTGCTTTTGATTGTATTCTATCCGTGTTTAAAGATAACTTGCCAACCGAATGTAAAGTGGGCACAAAAATAGTATTGAACGATTTGAAAGCCCTTTACATCGAGTATAGGCACCCCTATAAATTGAACGGTGAAATAATGTTAAATCTTATTTATTGCTTAGTGCAAAGCAACAATGATGTAACTGTAGACTCAATCACGTGCGAGTTTAGTATTTTAGTTAAGCGTAGTAGAATATAATGTGTATATAGATTTCTCCTGTACTATTATTATTTTGATGTTTATATATTATTTTACAGTATATTTATTTTCTATATATTTGTTAAAATTTTATTATTTAATATAAATGCGTATATAGATTTCTCCTGTACTATTTTGATGTTTATATAGGGTGTCCCATAAGTCCGGCATCATAGGAAAAATAATAAAAAAGGCAAAACAAAAGCTTTTATTTACAGAACGTGCTCAATATGTCCACCATTGTTTTCAATACACAAATTCAGATGTGATACTCAGTCAGCAAGCACACGGTGAATGATGTCAGGAGTAATGGTGTTACATGCCCCAATAATGCACTGCCGCAAATGTTCAACACTCCTAATTTTCTCTGCGTATACCAGCGCTTTCAAGTGGCCCCAGAGATAAAAATCTAGTGGCGTGAGATCCGGGCTTCTAGCTGGCCGTTCCACAGGCCCTTGACGTCCTATCCAATGACCAGGGAATTGTTGGTACAGGTATTCCCTTACTTGGGTGCTGTAATGTGCAGGAGCGCTGTCTTGCTGGAACCATGTTGGGAAATTTCCTTCTTCGTTCAAGACACTGGGAAATGCTTCTTCCTTGAGCGTACGTAGGTAGGTGCCTCCAGTGACATGTTAATCGAAAAAGGGGGGCCTATGATGCGATCCTTCCAAATGCCACACCATACCATCACCCGAGATGCACCTTGTTCCTTTGAAGAGGTATACCAGTGAGGGTTGTTTTGAGACCAGTAGCGGGTGTTCTGTCGATTTACCTCACCATTTCCATAAAAAACAGCCTCGTCACTGAACAGAATCGTGGACGGCATCCCGAGCATAAATTATGGTTTGTAGAAATAGAAAAATATGAATTTCTCCTATGATGCCGGACTTATGGGACACCCTGTATATTAATTTTTGAATGTATATTTATTCTTCGTTCAACTTGTTTATTTCTTATACTATTATTATTTTTATATTATATATATATATATATCTATATATATATATTCCTCGTTTAAAGAGTGTATTCTTATACTATTATTATTTTTTGATTGTATATATATATATATATATATTCTTCGTTCAACTTGTGTATTATACTAGTATTTTTATTGTGTATTATAATATATATATATATATATATATATGTTCTTGACAGTTGGCTTAGAAGTCTTAATCCGCCAGTTGGCTTAGAAGGCGTAACCAGCCATTTGGTATAGTGTATACATATATATATTTATTGAAAGTGCATCGTTTATATATACAACCAAACGAATTAAATAAAACACCATTACATTATTCTGTTTATTTAGACGATTTATTGGAATTAATTTCATGAAATATATAGAAAATAAAAATACAATCAAAATAGTTCATTCTATACACACTTTAAACGAGGAATATATATACATTTATATATATATATATATATAAACGAGGAATATATATATATATATATATATATATATATATATATATATATATATATATATTCCTCGTTTAAAGTGTGTATAGAATGAAGTATTTTGATTGTATTTTATTTTCTGTATATTTCATGAAATTAATTCCAATAAATCGTCTAAATAAACAGAATAATGTAATGGTGTTTTATTTAATTATTTTGGTTGTATATATAAATGATGCACCTTCAATAAATATATATATATGTATACACTATACCAAACGGCTGGTTACGCCTTCTAAGCCGACTGGCGGATTAAGACTTCTAAGCCAACTGTCAAGAACATCTCCATTAATTAAATAAGTAGCGCAATCTGGCAACTCAAAAGTTATTAATATACACCTAAACAAGCCATGTACGCCTTCTAAGCCAGATTAAGCCTTCTAAGCCAAATGGCTGATTAAGCCATTATGTGTGTGTGTGTCCGTGTGTAATAATAAGGGATCTATGAGCGTGTAT
Source organism: Bathynomus jamesi (assembly GCA_023014485.1). Classification (NCBI taxonomy): domain Eukaryota; kingdom Metazoa; phylum Arthropoda; class Malacostraca; order Isopoda; family Cirolanidae; genus Bathynomus; species Bathynomus jamesi. The sequence continues at coordinate 860,639 of JAJOZX010001161.1, forward strand.
ATAGTCGGGTAGTGTATGTGCGTGTGTGCGCGCGTTTAATTCTCTCGAAGTTATTAATATACCCCTAAACAAGCCATTTACGCCTTCTAAGTCAAATGGCTGATTAAGCCAGTGTGTGTGTATGTGTGTGTGTGTGTGTGATAATAGGGGATCTATGAGCGTATATATAGTCGGGGATTTTGTGTGCGTGTGTCTGCGCTTTTAATTCGCTTGAAGGTTATTAATATACACCTAAACAAGCCATTTACACCTTCTAATCCAGATTAAACCAAATGGCTGATTAAGCCAACTGGCTGATTTACACCTTATAAACCAGGTGCTGAAGCTGAGAGCTTTATTATGTGTCTGGTTCTGCCAGGCGAAGGATGATTTCTCTCTCTCTCTCTCTCTCTCTCTCTCTCTCTCTCTCTCTCTCTCTTAGGTTAGGTATACTCCTTTGGGGGTAAGGCCATCCTAACTTCTCCCTCAAAGACTCTCCTCCACTTTTCTCTCTATCTCTTAGGTTAGATATACCCCTTTGGGGGGTGAGGCCGTCCCATCTTCTCCCCCAAAAAGGTCAGGGTCACCTCTTCGGGGGGAGGTCATCCTCCCTCTCCCCCCAAAGCTCCTTCATGCAACTTGGGCGGTTACCCCCCCCTTGTTGCATAACCCCTTCCCCCTTCATGCAACTTGGGAGTTAACCCCACCCCTTGTTGCATAATCCCCACCTGCCCCTTTGCAACATTTCCCCTACCCCTTTGCGACACTTATCAACATTGCATGCAATTGCACTCCCCCCTTTTGCGGCCATACTACTAAAGTGCAATACTCCTTCCTATAGGTCATATAACCCACCACTTTCATGTCCAGTGCTGTGACGTAACTATAACACAGCAATCGTTACTCTGGCCAAGTAACTGTAACTGTAATCATGAATATTTGTAACTTGTACCAGTTACTTTGTTTATGTGAGTGAAAAATATTAGTAGCTACTTTTTTTCACAAGTCTCGTTCTATGTACAAACTGTGCACAGTGCAAGTTTATTGCTAAAATATATCTAATGCTAATATGAAAACATCTTGTTTATTCGTTAAATCGTAATCATTTTGAAACAAATGAACAATTTTGGCAAGTATCACTTGTCAGGGAAAGTGCTTTTATCAGGTTCACATGCTCGCTAAAACCAGGAAAAATGTCAAAAGTAACTTTTGAAGTAATTACGAGTAATAACAAGAAATTGTCACAACACTGTTCATATCAACAGATAAGTGTTTGGGAAAAAGAGCCAACCAACCTTAAATGATTACCAAATTATCAAAAATTAACCTGATTCCACGAGAGTAAATTCATTTCATATTTAATAAAAACGCAGTTCCTATCTTTGCAGTAACTTTTTCGTTTTTTTTTATGTAAAATGAAAGTTAGTTTGTAGGAATTAGTTAAACCCTAAGTAGGGCCGTATTAAGATTTCTAATTTTTTAGGGGAGAAGGGGTTATTTCTCTTCCTCGTGTGCAGAAACGTTCCTTAATACTTATGTCGTTTCTATTCATTTATATACTGCGCGGTCATTGCAGTTAAATGCATATATATATATATATATATATATATATATATATATATATATACTGTATAATGCAATTTAACAACCAAAAACAAGGTTAAAATGCTAGAACATTAAAAATAAAACCAAGACAGAAAATTATGGTACCAAATCATTCTACATCTAGCAATTGAAAGATGGTCAATATAGACTTCAAATTCTTATGTTCACTGGTTTTCGTTACACCCCGTATCAACAAAAAGAAGTATACTTGGCCTGTTCTTGTTGGCTTCTTACTACATGCCTTCAAAATATGTGGCCCTAGTTTCCACGCCAATAAAAAAAAAAAAATTTTTATTCGTTCTAAAAAGTGGAAAAGGATTTGTGCCAGACTCTATCAAAAGTTTTTGATATGTCTAGCGCAATAGCAAAGGTTTCATCGAATTCCAGAAAGGAGGATCTACAGATCTACAGAAGCTAAGGCTAACAAAGACCCTGAGACAGGGGTGGGCAACCTTTTTAAATGAGCGTGCCAAAATCGTCAAATCTTTGATGCAAAAGTTAATCTTTACCATTTTTTAGCAGAAAACATTAAGTTAAAATATAAAACTCAGCGAAGAATTTGGATATTTATTTATTTTAATTTTTTTTAAGGTGAGCCAGGGGAATCGCGTGCCGGAAAAAAGTCGTTGGCGTGCCACGTTTGGCACGCGTGCCAAGGGTTGCCCACGCCTGCCTGAGATCTACTCTAAGGTTAGCCCGAGAGAAAGAAGAGAGTAGGGGGTTAAAAGAAGAGAATAAGGGGTTACGTAAGTCGCAAAACCTATCATTCGTGGGTTAACATTCATTCAGAAAAAGAGAAAGGAAGACTCAGCATCATCATCGCCGGCCACTGCCGACAAGTCGGAAAAATAGTCGAAGAGAAGAGGAAAGGGGTGAAAGATGAAAAGAAGTAAAATAAGAACGCTTACAAACCATGCAAACAGTCTTGATTCAAACACCGTCATACCATGCAAACTACAGACATGCGGGTAAAGAGAGAATAAGAAAAGAAAAAAAAGTATGAAGAGTATAACAAAAAGTGGGTTCGTTTACGCTACGAGCTACATCTAAGTTCGTGTTAGTCTAATTTTTTTTTATTATTATTGCTGGCGTGTCACAAGCTGGCATTAATCCTCAACAGGCTCATCCTCGACCATTACCCCAGAGCTCCAGTTGCTAATTGTTTTATTATTTTAAACAACGTTAATATTTTTAAAATGCCTATCTAAACGGTTTTTAAACATATTAACGCTGGTAGAGTTCACGACGGACGCGGGAAGATTATTCCATTTATCAATCACTTTAAACGTAAAAATGTTTTTAGCGATGTTAGTAATGAAACGTCTGCCATGTAATTTAAATTCGTTATTACAGTATTGCTGTTATCGAAAATGAACAATTTGTCAAAATTTACGTTATCGATTTTATTAACGATTTTGAAAACTTCAATAAGTTCCCCCCTTAATCTCCTCGTTTCGAGTGAATGCAAGTCTAACTCTTTAATCCTGTCTTCGTAAAATTTGTTGCGTGGTGACGGGATTAGTTTCGTGGCGCGTCGCTGAGCCCTTTCCAACCTATCAATATCCTCACGCAAATATGGGCACCAAAACTGAACGGCATATTCCAAATGAGGCCTGACTAGGGACTTGTAAAGGGGCAATATAATATTCTTCGATTTAAATTCGAAATTACACGCTGTGAAGCCTAACATCCTATTAGCTTTTGCGCAAGACTCCAGGCGGCACTGGTTCCTAACTTTTAAATCCTTAGATACGCGTACGCCTAACTCTACTTCCTCGTCAACGCTCGTTAACTGTCTATCGTCCATCGTGTATGTGTAAATTGTAATTATTGTTATGAGAACCTATATGCAAACTTTACATTTGTCTACGTTAAATTGCATCTGCCACTTATCCGTCCACTCCATAATCCTATTTACATCGTCTTAGAACCTATTTCTATCGTCCACGTTAAGAACTTTACCACCTATTTTAGTACTGTCCGCGAATTTTGACACGTTACTGGTCAAGCCTACATCTTTGTCGTTAATGTAGATTACGAGTAGCAATGGGCCTAACACTGAACCCTGTGGGACACCGCTACCTACAGCCAACCACCCCGATTCCCTACCATTAACAACGACCCTCTGGCACGAAGCCATTCCTCGAACCAGTTAGCTACCTGACCGCATATACCGTACGCTTTAACCTTTGCAATTAATCTTCTATGCGGAACTGTATCGAACGCTTTTTTAAAGTCTAAATAAATAACGTCGGCCGCTCTATGCCTATCGTATTCGAATACTATTTCATTATAAAACTCTAACAAATTAATTAAACAAGATTTATGGCGTCGAAACCCATGCTGACTACTATTAATCAAATCTCTACTTTCTAAGTGATCGACGATACGATCCCTAACTACGGATTCTAAAAGTTTACTGACAATTGATGTTAAGCTAATAGGCCTATAATTGCTAGCTACTGTGCGCTCGCCTTTTTTAAAAAATAGGCATAACGTTAGCCAATTTGAAGTCTTCAGGAATAATCCCCGCTTCCAGTGACTTATTAAAAATGTTTGTTAATGGGACTACGATAACGTCTTTCAAATCTTTCAAATGTCTAGGATAAAGCGTGTCATGGCCTGGAGCCTTGCTAACCTTTAGCTTATCGATAAAATGCGCAATTTCATCCTCGTAAACAGTTATTTCATTTAAAATAGTTTCGCTACTAAATGGAACGATATCGTCCACGTCGGGGAACATTATTTACGTCGTCCTCTACGGTAAAAACTGTCGCAAAAACGTTGTTAAAAATATCCGCCATCGCCTGAGCGTCGGAAGCCAAAGCGCCGTTAGGGTCCACTAGAGGGCCTATGTTATTTTTTATCGGCTTCCGATTATTCATGTAGTCAAAAACTTTTTCGGATTATGTTTACTATCCGCAGCTATAAGTATCTCTAAATTACGTTTAGCATTCCTAACAGATCTTTTAACCTAACGTCTAAGCTCGATATATCTATTAAAGTTAGCTACCGTGCCATTGCGCTTATTACGTCTATACGCTCTGTTACGCTCGTTTATGAACTCACCTATTTCCCTAGTTCATCACTTCGGCCTACCATGATTTCCAGCGCGCTTGGGCCTACGAGGAATAAACTCCCTTTCGATATTCAAAAAAAACTTTCTTTAAACGCCTCCCAATGAAAATTTGCGACATTACCCATAAATAAATTATCCCAGTCCACTACTATCATCCTGTCCACAAAACTATCAAAATTAGCCCTACGAAAATCAGGGACTTCTATTACGTTACTATCCTTACTGTTTTCTATCAATAGCTTAAACCTAATAATTTGGTGATCACTACATCCCAAACTCTCACCTACTTCTAAACCTTCGACTACATTTTCGTCGTTCGTCATCACCACGTCTAAAATAGTGTCACCGCGCGTTGGTTCGGTAACCATCTGTCGTAAAAAATTATCTTCCATGAACTCAGTCAGTCTCAAACCCTCATCATTACCAGTAAAAGTGTCGTAATTAACGTTAGGGCAGTTAAAGTCTCCGACAATTATACTTTCCCGATTATTAATAAAGTTACCAAGGAGTGTGTAAAATCTAGTATCGGTATCGAGGAGTTGAACGGGAAGTCTATAAACAACAACGAAATTAAAGCTAATACTACGCGCCCTAACTTCAACGCATATCATTAATTGCTGCCGGAAAATCTATCTTAACCTCGATAGCCATAAGGGAATTAAGAAATGTACAACAAAACGCCGCCACCAATCCTACGTAACCTATCATTAGTAAAAAGTTTAAAACCCGCTAGGATTTTTTCGGTTTTAGGTCCGGCATTGGATTTTTTTCATATTTTTGGTATAGACGTAGATTTTTACGCTGATTCCATTTCCGCAATCCGTTTCTTGGAGAAATAAACACTAAAAACGTTATGTACAAGTTTATTACGTTTATAGGTTTCCAGAACACAGAACGGAACACAAACCAAAGTTTGCTACCTGTCAAACTGCGCAATATCGTTCAGCATTTGGCGCACTAGATCTTTGCCTGCGTGTCAGCGACGCCAGAGAAACTCGCAAAGATACGAGTCGATCATGGAACGGTGCGTACCACACCGGCGCTTGTTACCGTGTTTGAGTTGGTTCCACGTCGACTCTATCCGTTGCGTGTATGCTACAGTTGAAGGGTCCACGAAGTTTTCGCTGTGGTTCACTGTTTTGTTATGAAAAAACATGAATATACGAACAGAAGTAGTTTGGGTTAGGTTAGGTTAAGTTAGGTTAGGTTAGGTTAAGTATAGGTAGATATTTGAATACAAGTTTTGGGCCATAACGTTTTTCGTGTTTATTTCTCCAAGAAACGGATTGTAAAAAAAAACGGAAAAAATCCAATGCCGGACCTAAAACCGAAAAGACCCACCCGCTATATCAAGTTCCCCCAACAAGTACCGAGTCACGGTATTTAACCATGTTTCGGTTATAGCAACTATATCGTAGTTCCCGGAATAAATTATCACCTTAAATTCGTTCACTTTATTTCTAATACTACGCGCGTTACAATAAAAGACGTTTAAATTATTTTTTACCACGGATCGGCGTTTTAAACTATTTTTCACGTCGGGCCGGCGTTTCCCGGACCCACAACGTTTAAAGAAGGCTTCGACCTATACAGCTTTTGAACGTTCTCATCGATTAACCTACCTAGCCTAGCATTCCCTATTTCATTGAAATGCACTCCATCTTTTACAAAAAGGCTAGGCTCACTAAATTCTGACCACAGCTTTACGAAGGGTACATTTTCCCGAGCACAAATCTCTTCTAGTTTAGTGTTCAAAAATTTTGTTTTTGACGTAATCCTAAAATTTAAACCGTGCCTAGGGGTAATACCTAGAACTAAAGACCTATCTGACCTTGCCTTCAGAGACCTAATTAACCCCCCTGTATCTCTCCAAAAGGTCAGGTACTCCCGTATCGGGCCTATACGAGTCGTTGTCCCTTACCATCGCATGCACTAAGGAGTCCCCAATTAAAATAGTTTCTCCCTCGTTCACATCCCTATCCAACTGGACGAAAAGGTTCGAAACCTCGATAGCGGTGGGGATTCCTATCACCTAACGTACGTGGCCTAGCTCCACCCTTAACTACTCTAAATCCCTCCCCGTCTACTAATTTCGGACCAATCTTAACCCCTTCCTCAACTCTGTCTAACCTTCCCGATAAGCTACCTATACTAGAAAGTAGGTTCCTGACCTCACCCTTCAAATTTTCAAATTACTAATGTCTTCAACGTTAGTATAGGTTCGGCCTTCGTCAACTGTAAGCCTACCCCTGCCCACATCAAGCGTTGCAAGTCTTTCCGTCACCTCGCGTACACTGCGTTTTACATCAACTATCTCTTCCCTTAACTCACAAAAGAAACAAACCGATCTCTCGGTAATCGCCATAGGACCATCATTGTAATCTTTAAAATCTGTATACCACCGATTAACTCCACACCCAGCACACGACGCTTTCTGCGACGGCATCGCGCAAGTTAAGGTAGTTAACGTTTATAACAGTCACAAGTTTAAGTTAAATTAAGCCGGCACGCTATAAAAACTTCTAAATCGCTAAAAACCACTAATATTCAGTTACTTAACTATAACAATATGAATATAAACGCAAGTATATAAAATTTAGAACTTTCCAAAAGTAAATTTATCGGCAATATCCAAAAGTAGAAACACTATCAGAGAGCACAGGGAATGCGTCCGCTCAATAAGGAGTCTGGCTGACGAATGTTTGATGACCAAGAGTCAGAGAGAGATGGAAGAAGATCGCCAGTAGAACGTCCCTTGCGGAACCCATACTGACGATCTGAAAGAAGATTGCGAGAAGAGAGGTGTTTAAGAATCTTCCTACTAAGGATAGATTAAAAAACTTTAGAAAGGGAAGAAATCAAAGCAAATTGGACGATAGTTGAAGGGTTGAGAGCGGTCACTCTTCTTTGGTACAGGCTGAATGAAAGTGAACTTCCAGCAGGAAGGAAAAGCACCAGATGAAAAGAAAAGACGAAAGAGCTTGCCTAGGCAGGGTGCCAGCACAGAAGCACAGTTCTTGAGAACAACAGGAGGTACAACATCAGGATCGTACGCCTTCCTAGAGTTGAATCCAGATAGGGCAGAAAAAACATCTTTGGAAGAGAAACTAATTTTAGACATAATTAAGTCAGAGGGGAGAAGAGATGGAGGAGCAACATCGGAATCGTCCAAGATTGAGTTGGAGTCGAAAGTTTGAGCGAAGAGTTCAGCTTTGTCAGAAGATACGGCAACTGAGTTGTCATTAATAATTAGGCTGACCATATTTCCTTGAGACAAAAACGGGACATTGGGATGGCAAAAAAGGGACGGGGGTTATGTAATATTCTGTATTCATGAAAAAGTAAGTACATAAACTGGGACAAAATTGACATTTTTATTAAAACGACGGGACGGCCAGGAAATATTAAAAAAACGGTACTGTCCCGTTCAAAACGGTACGTATGGTCAGCCTATTAATAATGTAAAATATTGTATAGTAAAAAAATTTAACATAAATGGAAAAAAAACAAGTTAGGTATGATATAAATTCGAAGTAGGCCTCAGGTAAATCCCAAAAAAGAATAGCGACTGTTTGCACGAAAACATCTGAACAACGGTTGTACTGGAATATATGACGTTGTTTTGTTCAGCCAATGAGGTGTGAGAGAATACGTCATGTGATACCACACTTCCATTTCAACAAATGCATTCGTAAATAATCTTTGTTCCAAATAGTACTTGAAATAAATATAAAACTCGTTTAACATTGTCAAATAGGTAACATGAGTTAGTTAAATAATATAAAACAATTAGGAATTTGTAAAACTCATAATGTGATGTATTTTAAAATTGTTTCTAAGTTCCAAAATCAAACGAAAAACAGAAGTTTGATTGTTTTCCCAGTGCGAAATAGAAATCCGAAATCTAGCAGGGTAAACGGGAGCGCAACGCAGATCGAGAGAGAGAGAGAGAGAGAGAGAGAGAGAGAGAGAGAGAGAGAGAGAGAGAGAGAGAGAGAGAGAGAGTCAGAGGAAGAAGTTAGTCGAGAACAGTCAGAGCTGGGCAATAAATACATTGAATGTATTTAAATACTAAATACTAAATACATGGGAGAAATGTATTTAAATACTAAATACTAAATACATTTTACGAATGTATTTAGATACTAAATACAAAATACATCAATTGTATTTAAATACATTTGTAAATACATTTTAAATACATACAAATTTTAACATATGCATTCACTAATTCACTAAGCCATGACACGCACACGATAAAGAAATCAACCGCTTTCGACTAAGAGTGGCACACAACTGATTGAACTGACACGTTGAAACATGAACCATGTTGTACTGTACTACACTGTCGACGCGTCGTACTGTGCTAGTACAGAACGTGTATTAAACCAGTAAAAGTATTTACATTTTATATTTTGAGTATTTAAATACATTGTATTTAAATACTCATTAAAGTATTTAAATACTATATTTAAATACATGAAAAACAATGTATTTATAAATACAGTTCTAAATACACAAATGTATTTAAATACGTATTTAAATACAAATGTATTTAAATACTGCCCAGCTCTGAGAACAGTTATGTTAGAAAATCTAGAAGAGGAAGAGCCACTGTTGTCCCAAGGCGATATGATGACTAAGCTGATTGATGCAGCATTGCTTGTATATATTAAGTTAAGGTGTATATATATCCATCTCATAATTGTAAGCTTAGTGAAAAATTCACTTAATTTAGAGCTAGCATTTTTGGGCTCTTGTGGCATCATTGCTTGGGCATTTTTGGGGGGCGCTGCGCGTCCTTCCTACTCGTTTGTTGAATGCGGCACTTACAGGGCGTGGTCTTATAGAGAGCTCTCTTGCAATTCAGTTTGGTTGTTTAGATACAAAATTGTTGCATCGTGCAATGGTGCAGGTTGTGTTGTTGTTGCAAGGTTTAGAAAGAAGATCATAAATAGTGCCCCTTTTGTTTTTTATCTTAATTTTATGCAACTGAGGCCTAAGGTAGGCCCACATCGAGTCAGCAACCCTGAGGTAGGACCTAATAGGACCTCCAAGTCCATAAGTTTTTAGTCTAGCTTCACTTGGGCTGTAGGTTAAACTGGCCCTTCAGAGCTTGGCTGTTCACGGCTCAGCTGGGATTCTGAACCCAATAAAATAAAAAAAAATAACAAGTTCATCAGGAGATTGTATTTGCCCTACCTTGTCATTTTTAGTTTAATATCTCTTCCCAGTCCGTGGGAAATGAGGCCTACTTTTAAGGTGAACTTCGGCCTTATGCCTTGTCTCGTGCTAAACCATATTTGCCTATTTGATTTCGCTCATGGACTATTTCTCTTTATTAGTTGTATAATGTAAATGCAATTTAATTCATTCTATGAACGAACATAAGACTAAATATTAAAACTTTGTTGTGTTTCATAAAAAAAAAACAGTTGAAGGTACATTTTTAACTTGGTACGGTAACCATTGTCACTTAGCTAAGGTGTGAGTGGAAAATATTAGGAAGGAAAACACGATAAATGGGTTCACGCTATCATGTTCGCGTCATAACAATATCGTGCATTGTGCATTAGTTGCGTCACTGACACCCACGAACGGCTCAATAAGATGGAAGGGTCACCACCGATATCACTCCGACTACCAAGAGTCACCAGGGAAGGATGTCATCTCAGGAGAAACCCCGCACCCAACAATGGCTAGATGTTAAAAAGAGTGAGAAAAATTGCACTTAAATAGGTTTCACATTTTTGCCTGATGAAGGAATTTTTAGCCGGTCGAAGAAGAACAAATTTTGCACGATTCTGAGCAGAAATATAAAGAGAGTGAGAGTCACGAGTTGGATGGTACCTTTTGAAAGCCTTCTCTATTTTGCGGACAACATTAGAACAAGGAAAGTTAAACCAAAATTCTTTGTGTATTAGTAGTAGGGAAAGAAGATGGAATGTACGCCTCCATGCCCGAGAGAATTACCCCCGTGATGCGCGCAGCCCACTAGGATGGGCCCCAGCCACGGGAGCAGTAATAATTCCATAGGAAATTAAAGAAGTACTGCCTAAGGGCCTCCCAATCAGTGAAACCAAAGTGTCAAAGGTGCCTTCTCTTGGGAGGGTCCAAAGTCCGAAATGGAGCGATAGGACAGAACACAGATTTAAGATTGTAGTTGTTATTTTATTTATTTGTCGGGTTCGAAATCCCAGCTGAGCCGTGAACGGCCAAATTCTAAAGGGCAAGTTCTACCTAAAGCCCAAGTTAAGCTAAATTAAACTTACGGATTTGAGATCCTATTAGGTCCTACCTCAGGGTAACCTCAGGGTTGCTGACTCGATGCGGGCCTAACTTAGATCTTAAATTACATGAACTTAAAAAGTAAACAAAAGGGTACTATTTGTGGTCTTCTTTCTGAACCTTGCAACAACAACGCAACCTGGACTATTGCACGATGCAACAATCATGTATCTAAACAACCAAACTGAATTGCAAGAGAGCTCTCTATCAAACCACACCTTTACGTACGACCTTCCACAAACGAGTAGAAAAGACGCGCAGCGTCTCAAAATGATGCCAACAGTGTGACCAAACAATGATGCCACAAGAGCTCAAAAATGCTAGCTCTAAATTAATTTAATTTTTCACTAACCTTACAATTATGAGATGGATATATATACACCTTAACTTAATATATATACAAGCAATGCTGCATCAATCAGCTTAGTCATCGTATCGCCTTGGGACAACAATGGTTCTTCCTCTTCTAGATTTTCTAACACTCCCCACCGAAGAGGCATTGTTGTCATTACCTTCTGCAAGGTTAGCCAAGCCTTCTTCATGAGGCTGTAACTCAAATGTTTCATCTTGACTATCTGTGTTTTTGCTGATTTCTAAAGCATAGAGTTTTTGTATAGGTCTCTTTAACTTTCCTCCTGAAGTCTTTACCAGTGCAGACCTAACTAAATTGTCTTTGCCAACAAACAACTCTTCAATTATGCCAAGCTTCCAGCATTGCCTTGGTCTTTCATCCCCAATCATTACCACTTTTCCCACCTTGATACAATTTGCATTGGAGCCCTTTACCTTGCCTGATGGGTAATAATTGAGTTCTGGCAAGTATTCCATCTGCCACCTCTTCCATAACTGATCTTGTAGCTCTTCAAGGTACCTGAACCGTCTGGTTAACTCTCCTTGAGTGCTCTGGATGGGCTGCAAGTCTTCTGGCACACTGGGGTTTGATGTTAATCGTTTACCACAAAGAAAATGATTTGGTGTCAATGGCTCTGCATCCTGCCTACTGTTGTTAACAAAAGTGATAGGCCTACTGTTCACCATTGCTTCTACTTCACATAAAACAGTAGAGAATTTTCTTTGCTCAAATGAGCATTAGCTAAAAGTTTCTTTAATGGACACTTTACACTTCTCACTAGCCTTTCCCAAAATCCACCCCACCATGGTGCTCTCAACAATAAACTCCCACTGTACCCCTTGGTGTGAAAAGTAGGATTGGAATCCTTCCTCTTTTAGCAAGGACCAAATTTCTTGGAGTTCCTTTGCAGCCTTTTTGAAGGTTTTTGCATTATCCGATATGATTTTATTTGGGAAACCCCTTCTGTTCACAAACCTTTTAAAGGCCAAAAGAAATACATCACTACTTAAGTTGCTTACCAACTCCAAATGGATTGCTCTGGTGGTAGCACAGGTGAAAAGACATATATAACCTTTGTTAGACTCCCCTCGCTCATACACATAGACTGGCCCTGCAAAGTCTACTCCCACTACATCAAATGGGGCAGTATAGACACACCGTTCTCTTGGAAGTGGAGCCACCTTTTCATAATAAGGCTTTGCACTCCAACGCTTGCAAACCACACATTTATGCAAGACCTTTTTCACTACTTGTCTAATTTTGAGAATCCAAAATTGTTGTCTAATCTCTATTATCACTTCTCTAACTCCAGCATGTAACAGCTTATGATGAGTATCCAGGATCAAAAGGTCCACAAAGTGCCCCCCAGAAGGTAGCAAAATTGGATGTCTTTTCTCCTCTGGAAGCCCAGAAAACTGTAGTCTACCTCCTACTCTCAATAAATCCTGATCCAAAAACACATCCAAACCCTTGAGCGCAGAATGTGTTGGTAGAACTTGTAATGGATGGCTGGTGAGCAATTCTCTCTCTTCACCAAATTTTTTCTTCTGCATATATACCACCCAGTATTTCCTGACTTGCTGAATCTCATTACTGTTCAGAATTCCTTCCCTTCTTGTTTCTCCCTTAATGTTGTTGGTAAATCTATATACCCATGCTGTCACTCTTAACAATCTTTTCAGACTGCTAATGTCCTCAAGCCTCAATATGGGTCCTGCTGCATAACTTGACAACTTTTCACAGCGCATTTTCTCACCTCACTCACCCATGCTTCTTCAGCCTGGCATTCTCCTACAATAGGCTGATTAGAAGGCCAGTTTTCACTTCCAAGTTTTAGCCACTCTGGCCCATTCCACCACAAACTTGATTGTGAAAGATCTTTCACCGAAATTCCTCGTGTTGGTAAATCAGCGGGGTTTTGGATGCCTGGACAATGCTTCCATTGCTTGGGATCTGTGTGCGCTTGAATTTCCTCCACCATTGGCAACAAATGGTTTCCATTTCCTTGCCTGACTTCTTAACCAGTGCCAAACTATAGTGGAGTCTGTCCAATAATAGCTTGGAATTTCATAGAGGGCCAAAGACTTTCGCACTGTAATTGCAAGCCGACTAGCAATAACGGCACCCATCAATTCCAACCTTGGAACCGAAAGCCTTTTCAAAGGTGCTACTCTACTCTTTGCTGCAACCAACCTGCAACTTACTTCTTCTTGCAATGCGCCTCTTATATAAATACAAGTTGCATAGGCTTCCTCACTTGCATCACAAAAGATGTGCAGCTCCAAATTGTCTGGACTATTGTTCAACTCTCCAAAGTACCATCTTGGGATTTCAATGTCTCCAAGATGTGCCAATTCTTTGAACCAATATTTCCACCTTACCACCATATGATCAGGTAACTCTTGGTCCCAACCAAGTCCAATTTCCCAGAGGCTCTGAAACCAAATTTTTGACTTTATCACAAATGGAGCCAGGAATCCAAGAGGATCAAAGACCTTCGAAGCCAAACTAAGAGCTGTACGTTTTGTCCACCTGTCTCATTCTCAGCCAGCTCTACTAAAGATTTCCCATTGAAGGTAAACAAATCATCATCTTGCTGCCAAACGATGCCTAGCACCTTTGCGTCTATTGCCCACAACTCCTTAATACCAGAATCCTCAATACTTTCTGCTGCATCAGGTACTACAGAGGAATGACTCATAAACTCTTGTAATTGCGAATGATTGGTCTGCCATTTTCTGAGCTCCATGCCAGCCTCCCTCATTATAGCTCTAGCCTCCATGAATATCGTTTAGCCATTTCTGTATTATCCACGGAAACATAGCAAATCATCAACATAAAAATTTTTCCTTATGTGTTCAATAGTGTTAGGATAGACTTCAGAATATTCTTAAAATGGTACTGCATAGTAGCTGCCAACAGAAATGGACTAGAGCTGAGGCCAAACAACACTGACTTCATTCTATATGCTTGAACCTTAGGTTCATTTTCCACAAGTCTTTCGTATCCACCCACAGATACCTTACTGCATCTCTGTTCTCTGGTTTTAACTTTATCCGCAAAAAGGCTTGCTTCACATCTGCAGTCAATGCTACTCTACCAAACCTGAATCTCAGTAACAAGGAAAATAAATCTGCATTTAAATTTGGCCCAGCATCCAAACAGTCATTCAAGGACACACCACCTTTGTCCTTGGCTGAGCCATCAAAAACTACCCTCAGTTTGGTGGTAGTTTTGTCTCGCCGTACCACTGCATGGTGTGGCAGATAATGTGCCTCCTGGCTCACCAGCTCACCTTGCACCTTTTCAGCATAGCCCTCCCTTACATAACTTAGGATGGCCTCATCGTATTCAATTAACAACTCCTCATTTTTCTTAGCCTGTACAATGAAGTCTCCAACCTCCGATTAGCTAGCTGAAGGTTTGAACCGGGTTTGCAAGAATCCTTCCATGGTAGGCCAACTTCATAGCAACCATCTCTAAACCCAATCCCTTTTTCAAAGTGCTCTAAAACATCATTGTTCACTGTACTTGCCTGGTTGTCCTTTATACCAATAGATTCAAGTTCCCAAAACGCTTTCAAATGCCTTTCCAGACCATGGCTGTTCTCCTCAATCTTAACAAAGAGAGCCTTAACTTCCATTTCATTGCAATAACTACCATGTAGCATCCAGCCTAGCTTACTTTCAATAGCTACTGGGCCTTGAGATGTACGGACAATATTACCAGTGATGAAGTCCCAATAATAGTCAGCTCCAATCAAAAGACTAATATCTTCTGTTCCCTCAAACTTATTATTGCCCAAATTAATTCCTTTAACTTGCAATTCTTGGACACATGCCATATCTAAACAAGTAGTGACTGGAGCACAAAGTTCCTCAATCTCTACAGCTTGGACCTTGATAGTGGGACTTTGCGGTAACAACCCTTTAACCAGAACTTCTACCTTCTTAAATTTGGTTCGGTTTTGAACGGAACCCCCAAACCCAGAAATTCTTAAATTTTCCCTCTTAAGTTCTTTAAACTTCAATTTTCTGGAAATTCTGGTCTTAATAAAACTACACTGGCTACCACTATCAAACAACACTCTTACAGTAGCTTCTCCCTCATTCCCAATTAATAAGGCTGCAGTTGTTTGCAATAATCCCCCTTTACTTTTACTCCCTTGCATAGCAGTGGCATGTGCCACTGATGTCTCTACTTCTGGGGTAGGCCTACTAAGAGTGTTTTCACACAATAATGGCTGATGCCTACCATGACATTTTTTGCACAAAATTTTAAACTTACAAAACCTTGCTCTATGACCTTTCAAAAAACATTTAAAACATGCTGTGGACTTAGTTACCCTGTCCTTTCTCTCCTCAAAGGGTAAGGCCTCAGCCACCTCACATTTATATGACTTGTGGTTGCCTTCGCAAAATATATATTCCTTGATTCCCTTTAATTTATTCTCAGAGGAGGCATGTAGAGCTGACACTGTACCTGGGCTATTCCTTTTTGTGGAAACTTTGGTGCTGTGCCTGCCTTTGTCCTCTTGTTTACCATCCCACTGTGCAAACTCAACTCCCTCTCGTCTTGCTAATTCTGTGCCTAAAAGACTTAACATCTGCTGAAGGGGGATGTACACATGTTCTGCAGAGTGTCCCCTACTTAATTCAAGCAAAATTGAGCTAGGCAATTTAGACTCCAGTGTAGGAACCAACATTATACCATACTTTTCCATTCCTACACCCAAGTTGTCCAGGGACCTAGTTCTAATTTCAAATTCATCATATAACTGCCGTAACTCCTTGACACTATTAGGATTATTAACAGGAGGTATAGTTAAAAGTGCACGGAGGTGGCTTTTAATTAAGATCTCTGGCTTACCAAACCGTTTCTTTAATATATCCCAAGCCACATTATAATTAGCCTCTGTTAATGCTAATCCGGCTATAGTCTTTGCTGCCTCCCCTTCCAAGAGGGACCGCAAATAATTAAACTTCTCCACGGCACTTAACACTTGACTAGAATGAACTGCTGATTGAAAACTGTCTGCCCATCCTTGCCATTCCTGAATACTCCCAGAAAATGTTTTGAGTACAAGCCTCGGTAATTGAACTACAGATCTGTTAACCTTAACTTCACAAGCATCATTTGTTGAGTGTTGTGTTTCATTATTAGACCTGGTCTCTAACTGTACTGAGCTGCTAAACTCTTTTGCTCGGAGGCCTACGTTAATCATATCATCAATAATCTCTTCAAAGTAAATTATGTTATTTTCTATTTCATCCTCTTCTATAAGAGCCTCAATTTTAACATTTACCTCACTTAGAGCAACCTTTTTAGTTTCTAATATGGCAAGCTTCGCAGTCACTAAGCGTAAATCCTCTTGCTCTATGGCAGAATCTATAGTGGCAATGACCTTTGTAATTAGACCTTTGTAGGCACTTCTCCTTTTTATAAATTTGTTCATTCAGATGCACTCATCTTCAATGTAAACAACCCTTGGGCTCAATACCAAATGAGCTGAATTGGCAGAAATACTTAACCAAACTGATCAAACGCAAATTTTACTTTCAAATAAACTGAATTGCTGAGTGGGGTACTAACCAAACACCAGTATGGAATACCAAATTTTCCACCCCAGGACCTTAATTCAATAATGACCCAAAATTAACCAAACCGGAAAAAAAGTAGGCCAAAAAACGACAGACGACTGGCCAAGTTTCGCAATTGGGCGACCAAACTTTACCCTGGGACCTTAATTCAATAATAACCCAAAATTAACCAAACCGGAAAAAAAGTAGGCCAAAAAACGACAGACGACTGGCCAAGTTTCGCAATTGGGCGACCAAACTTTACCCTGGGACCTTAATTCAATAATAACCCAAAATTAACCAAACCGGAAAAAAAGTAGGCCAAAAAACGACAGACGACTGGCCAAGTTTCGCAATTGGGCGACCAAACTTTACCCTGGGACCTTAATTCAATAATAACCCAAAATTAACCAAACCGGAAAAAAAGTAGGCCAAAAAACGACAGACGACTGGCCAAGTTTCGCAATTGGGCGACCAAACTTTACCCTGGGACCTTAATTCAATAATAACCCAAAATTAACCAAACCGGAAAAAAAGTAGGCCAAAAAACGACAGACGACTGGCCAAGTTTCGCAATTGGGCGACCAAACTTTTTACCCTGGGACCTTAACTCAATAATACTCAACCCGTCTAGGCCTAACTTGGGATACAATTTGCACAATCAGAACTTTGCCGAAAAATGGTCACTGACTCAGTCTTGGGGTAGAAATCCGGTTCTGAAGGACCATGTTATTTTATTTATTTGTCGGGTTCGAAATCCCAGCTGAGCCGTGAACGGCCAAATTCTAAAGGGCAAGTTCTACCTAAAGCCCAAGTTAAGCTAAATTAAACTTACGGATTTGAGATCCTATTAGGTCCTACCTCAGGGTAACCTCAGGGTTGCTGACTCGATGCGGGCCTAACTTAGATCTTAAATTACATGAACTTAAAAAGTAAACAAAAGGGTACTATTTGTGGTCTTCTTTCTGAACCTTGCAACAACAACGCAACCTGGACTATTGCACGATGCAACAATCATGTATCTAAACAACCAACTGAATTGCAAGAGAGCTCTCTATCAAACCACACCTTTACGTACGACCTTCCACAAACGAGTAGAAAAGACGCGCAGCGTCTCAAAATGATGCCAACAGTGTGACAAACAATGATGCCACAAGAGCTCAAAAATGCTAGCTCTAAATTAATTTAATTTTTCACTAACCTTACAATTATGAGATGGATATATATACACACCTTAACTTAATATATATACAAGCAATGCTGCATCAATCAGCTTAGTCATCGTATCGCCTTGGGACAACAATGGTTCTTCCTCTTCTAGATTTTCTAACAGTAGTCAAAGGAGCCCAACGGAGAAAAACGTTGAACAGAGTAAGAAGGATGAGTGGTTAGAAATAAATCCAGAATGTTGGGCCTATCTCCAATGCGATCGGGGATACGAGTAGGATTCTGTACAATCTGCTTTCAGTTATTCAGGATAGAGAAGTTGTAAGCTAATTCATCAGGGATGTCAGTGAAATGGGAGAAAAGCCAAAGGTAGTGATAAACATTGGAATCGCCTGAAATGGAGATTTCAGCGAAAGGATAGTGGAATAGAACTTGTTCCAATTTGGAAGTGAGGTAATCAAAGAATTTTGGGTAGTCAGTAGTATTAGAAGAAAGGTAGACAGAGCAGGTGTATTTAGTTTGAGATTGGCACGTAAGACATAGCGAGGGTGTAGAATTCGAAGGATTCAAGTTCAGGAATACGAAAGTAAGTGAGCTCATTGCGTACATATACACAACATCAATCTATGGAATGAGATTGAGTACTTTATTATGTAGAAGGAGGGGCCAAGGGCGAATGCCTGCAAAACCGTGCCCCCCCCGTATAAGAAGAAAAGAACCAAAATCAAGATCTAAAGTTTTCAAGATGTCTGAACACTCAGCGTTTGAAAGATTGAATGTCAAAGACAGGGGGAAAGCGATTGAGGAAGGTTGTTACATAGTTGACCAGCTGAGTAAATGAAAGACTGAAAATACTGATTAACCCCTGCGTTAGAGAGTTGGACAGAAAAGGAATGAATGTGTCGAAAGTCTGGTACTGCATGCTCTTCTTAAAGGAGGAGGCATGCTGTTAGGACGCTCAGAAAAGCAATGTCCGTTATAATAGCGATAGTAAAGAAAGAGGCAACATTGCGGTGAAGAGAAACAGGGATTGAAGACATTCAGTAAGATACGAAGAATTGATGAGACGAAAAACCTTTGATTCCATTCGGTCAAGTATAGCTGTGTAGGTTGAGCCATCCAACATATAAGAAGCATACTCCATACAGGGGCGGACAAGACCTCTGTACAGAGGCAGTAGCTGAGATGGGGTGAAGAAACTGTGGAGCCAGTGCAACACACCTAACCTCTTAGAAGCTGTTTTGGAAAGAGAGTATATGTGACCTTCCCAGGAAAGGTCATAAGAAAAGGAAACACCAAGAATGTTAAGAGAAGAGAAAGGATTAAGTTGTGTATTGTTAAAGATAAGAGAATATTCGTGTGGAAGATTGTGACGAGTAGACAGATGAAGAAACCGAGTTTTTGAAACATTGAAAACCACAAGTTTTTCTCTGCCCCAATCAGACATAGTAGAAAGCTCAGAGTTCATGTGTGCCATAGCCATATTACGCGAAGCATGGAGTGACTGTTGAGAGGAACGCTTTGTAAAGGGGTTGGGGTGGAATCATCGGCATACTGTAGGAGTGGATAGGACAAGAAGAGCGACTCAACAGATCATTGATAAATAAAAGGAAATGTGGGTGACAGGACAGAGCCCTGAGGAACACCATTATTAATAACTTTAGGAGAACAGTGGTCAGATACAACCGCAGCTGTAGATCGGCCAGAAAGGAAATCAGAGACGAAGGCGCAGATAGAAGGATAGAAACCGAAGAAATGCAGTCTCGAAATTAAGTATTTGTGCCAGACTCTATCAAAAGCTTTTGATATGTCCAGCGCAATAGCAAAAGTTTCACCGAAATCCCGAAAGGAGGATGACCATTCGTTAGAGAGATGTGCAAGAATATTTCCATTATAGCGTCCCTTGCAGGACCCATACTGACAAGCTGAAACATTGACGTTATACTACATTTTATAATAAATATCTGCATTATTTCCATCACAAAATAAGTATCTTTTAACGTTAACACTTAAAACGGTTATATACTTTAAATATCATCTGTATCTTCTCTAACCACTTTTGTAAATACTAATTATACTCGTATTTGAAAATTGGAACATGTAAATATTCGTTTGCACTATTCTATAAATGCCTTAGTAGTCAGGAAGGTCCTCATTTTTCATAAGTTAAGGACATTAACCCAATGTAGTATTTAAGTATCATTCTTATTCTGCCAGCTGGTGAATCATTCTGAATTAGGATTTAACAATAAAGCAAAGTGAAGTAAATAAATAAATGAAACGTGAAAATACTAATAACATGCTTATGATGAGTAGGTTCAGGCCAAGCTAAGCGTGCTTTTGAATTGTTAGTTCCTATAACTGGTTAAATATTAATATTTAATATTAAAAAATATCGAAATTTTCAGTAAATAACCCTTTCACTTATAAAAAGCCATATTCCTGTTTTTCAAGAAAGTGAAAAACAGAACTACATATTACGAAATTAGACTTAATTTCAAGGAGTTACTTAGAAAATTTCGTTTTATGCCCTTTCCTTTCCCTGTAATAATGGAACTAAATTCATGAAAAATAAGCATTATTATTATTGTCCTCCCATCAACGCCTGTCACTCAAGTTACCAGTTTTTATAAGCATTTAATGTGTTTTATTTATAATCAGTATTACACATGTACTTCTTAACAAAGCTCCTTTGACAAAAAATAAAAATCCGAATTAATGAATAACATTAAATTTTATAAAATATTCATAATTAACATTTACAGCACAGTATTTTATAGTGTAAGATAATTACAACTATAACAGAATAGAAAATGTAAATTATATTATCAAAATTACACTTAATTGTCAAACAAAATTTATTATAAAAATTTTTACTATAAAAGATCTACCCTAATTTGTGTGCAATTCGATGACACCCTTATATTTTGTAGAAGCTCCTAATTGTGGGAGAAAATTATACTTTTTACGATCACCTACAACTAAAAACATGTGATATTTCTAGCTCCATCCTCCAGAGTCCAGAGTGGATATTTCTCACACAGGTAAAAGTACGACCAATTGATGACGGTCTGAGGGTATGGAATGCTTTTGTCCATATGGCCATACATTACTTTGTATTGAATGAACATACTTGTTTTTGTAGGAACTGTTCGAAATTATTAATACGTTACAGTGTGTGAACAAGATTATTGAGATCGTTTAGGTCATTATGATTGAGACCCATCTCAAAATTATTTCATAATCGTCAATCAACGCTGAATAGTGTCCTTGGATGGAGGACGTAGAATTGAACAACCACCCAACCAACCATCATCGACACACACTTGACTCATAAAAATGGGCTTTTACATTTACCTTGAATTTACCTTGAAATGCTTCTACTTTAAGGGTGCGCTGGTCCCAGAAGTCGGCTCAGCGCCTCCTGAGGCTAGGTCATGACTAGGGCAGTCAAAAGTTGACCGAAAAAATTAAGAAAGTTGACCTTACGAATTGAAAAAATTGACTTATAAAGTTGCCTTTACTTTCAATAATAAAAACGATACTTTAATTACTTATTCTTGCTCTTCTACATCAGTTGACCGATTGTGGTAAATTATGAAGTATTTGCCGACATTTTCTGGCAAAAAATTGCGATCCTTACTTAATAATTTATTAAGCATGGAGAAAGATATCTCTTCAGCGGCAGTTGTTGGTTGACATTGCAAAAGCTGACCATACACTGTTGGTGAGATTTCAGGTCTACTGAGGTTAATTATTTCACAAATACCATTTGTCTTGAGTCTTGTTTCAATGTATTGTTTGACTGAACACATATCTTCGCCAAGGTTGATAGAAGAAATGGTTTCATATGCCTCTCTAATGGTGCAATCAGATGCTTCCATCCTAGTCACTAAGCTAGCAATCAAACTATAATTCATTTTGATTGACATTAGTTGCTTTGGCAGTTTTCATTAGCAACACACTCTTTAGCCTTCTGAACAATGATTCCTTCATCTTCAATAAGACAAATACGAGCAGCGAAGTTGCCAGTTAACCAAAAAGATGCCAATTTTTAGTTATTTTAATTATTTATTCCAAAAAATTGACTTTATTTACCTCATTGCTATTTTTTGACCTAACAGGTAAAGTTGACTTTTGGTTGACCTATTACTTGGTAATATACCCCCTACAGGTGTTTTTATTGCATTTTTCAGTCGTTTCAGCGAAAAGTGCCCCATAGGAAACAATTTGACTTTATTGACTTTTGACCGCCCTAGTCATGACGTAGTCCATGACTCCAGATTTGAAAAAATTTACTGGAGCACAGCTCTGAATTTACTTTTTTGTCCACAACAGCTTGGTGAGTTTCTTTTGTTAGGCGCAAAATTGCATTCAATGTCTTCTGGATTTGGGAATTTTCAAATTCCTCTAAAGCAGTTTTGTTAGTCTGATGCGCAGATTCCTCACTTACCTTTTGTTTCTTAGGTGGAGGAGAAGCACTTTCTTCAGTCTGTGAAACATCTAGTGAAAAAGTTTCATTTTTCTAGATTAGCAGTTGATGAAGTTGGTTCATTTTTCTGAGGTCTAGCACTAGCACATTTTGTGAACAAACTAAATGACTGCTTTGCCGTATCTCTCTGCTGCACTTCATCCTGGTATTTCTTTACTGCAATATCTAAGCTGTGGGCCCAAACTCTGGGACCTCTTGTATTGTAACAAATATTTTTTTTGGAATTAAAATGTTCCTCTGTTTTGCTTCTTTGAATATTTGTTCTTGCATTGACCACAAAAGTAACCCATTTTAACACCCCTCACTTTTCTCTCCAACTTCATCAATATTAGGATCCATTATTGATTGACTACCTGAAAAAATACAAAATAAGTAAAAGTTAGTAAATATAGTATGGTAAAAGTGAGTAAAAGTAAGTAAATATAGTACAATGAAAGTAAGTAAAAGTAAGTGCTTTAAACTTAGTAAAAGTAGGTAAGTAAAAGTAAGTTTAAATTTAACAACTTTTCAATTCTAGTCATGGTGGATTACTTAAAACCGCACAAGTAATTATCTGGCCAATTTATCAAACCTGGCTGAGATCAATGGAACATAGTCCAATCCTGATAATTTTATATTAAAAAATATACGTTTTAATAAATTTTAATTATCAAAACATTGAAGTTTAACAAAAAATAAAAATAATTGTTAAATATGGAATTACCAACTAAACTTAAATAACTAAATTTGTAATTTAAAAAAATTGGTTTGTATAAGAACGTATACGCAAAAAAATTGCATAACGTCTAGCGGATGAACAAAACCTAAACCCAAATTTACTTTTTCTCATGGTCAAATTTACTGGAGCAATGCTCCCAAGATCCTAGGAATCTGGAGTCATGAGTCGTAGTCACCACCCTTCTTTTCTCTCGCCAAACAATTTGGTCTATCAAAATTGTGAGGGCTGGTCTGGCAGAGGAATACCCCTGGCAGTGTGGGTTGGTGGGGTATGTTGGCTAAAAACGTGTGCAAATGTTTTTTAAAAGTATCTACTGGGACTGCACTTCAATTGAATGGTATGGTACTGTCAGAAGTAACCCAGACTAAGTATCTTGGCCACCTACTAACGGATAGTCTTTCAGATGACTGTGATATTCTAAGGCAATGTAGACAATTATATGCTCAGGGAAATACTTTTGTTAGAAAATTTGGTTATTCATTTTTTGACCCAGTCACACTCAGCTATAACCAATATATATTGAATAACCAATCAAAACTGAATAAGAAAATATATTATCTTGTACAAATTTGTATAAAATATATTTTTTTATTAAAATATATTTCCTATTTTTGGCATCTTTTCTATATATATATATATATATATATATATATAATATATATATATATATATTGACTATTTGGTGAATATTTCTTATTTTTGGTGATTCTGGCTACTTCTGCGTAATTCAATTTGTCATGTTTTACAAATAAATCATTTTTAGCAATTGTTCATTTGTTGAACTCTGTTCAGTTTGTTTTTATTTTTATGATGAAGTATGACGTCAGTTATGCATATTTGATTTTGAAGATGTGATTTGCCATATTGCCCTCAAAGACAAGTTGACCTTTTTTTCAATCACAGAATAATTAAGACATCCATGACCTTCCTTAAATGCAATAGTGCTTGTATTTTAAGAAAAGACCAGAAGGTCTTTAGGTGCCGTAAGAAAATCCTAAAAATAAATGTGTTTCAGTTTAAGGGCAGGTGAAATTTAGTGGACTACCCATGCAAGGTTGGCATATGTTATTACATTATTATTTGTATAATTTAGGTCTTGAGGGTATGGGGGTAGAGCCCCTGTAAAGATCACGTATCACAAATTGATTGGTCCTAATGTTTTGCGGACAGTTCAGTACGTGACACTGGTTAGGTCAACTGTATGCCCCTGATGATTGGTTAGGTTGTCATGATATTTTCGTTTAAATTCGTTAGTTTAAACGAAAATGATGAGTGCAAACTTTTCTGGTTAATTTTGAGGTGTTTTGTACGAAACTACCATCCATTTCCTGTGCAAATGCGTAGTTTTCAAGATGACGACATCTTGAGAACTACGCATTTGCACAGGAAATGGATGGCAGATTTGTGCAGAACACCTCAAAATTTACCAGAAAAGTTTGCTCTCATTATAAAAAGAGAGTGGGTCAAAAAATGAATAATTACTGAAAATTTGGTAATTATTCGTTTTAGTGCTTTTTCTCCTTTCTGAACCAAAACATATTTTTCTGGTGTTTTTTGGTGATTTGTTCAAATCTGAACTTCGTTTCTTTGGGAAATAAGGCATTTTTAAGAAATTTTAAACTGAAAATTTCTCAAAAATGCTTATTTCCCAAAGAAACTAAGTTCAGATTTGAACAAAAAACACTAGAAAAAGGTTTTGCTTAACCTAATGAAACAGAGAAGGAACACTTTTTTCTGCCGCGCTTGTCCCTAGTCAATCTTGTGCAATAATATTGGTCAGCAACTTCTCTATAATTACACTCATGACCATACTGTGGACAAATAACATGAGTAGGTAAAACACTGTGACTGGTAAAGAAAAGTTCAGCACAGTCTTCTTTTTTATAAATATCTTGTATTAATTTATAGTAATCTAAATCACAACCTCCGCAAACCATAGTGAAAAGTAAATTGAAAAAGCATTTTGGAATGAGTATGCATTATGAGAGATTCAAAATGCACGTCTCTGATTGGTCAGAGAAGGTCATGTGAAACAAAAACCAGATTTAATTGGCTGATTTGACCTATGTTTCCTAATTTTGCCATGAGATGTCTCCCCATAAAACTGGAGAGGATGAGGACTGGCAAAATTTTAACAGTAAAAAGAGCTAAACCCTCGGTCAATAGCCTACAATGGCTGCTTTTTTTGTCTACAAATTTTTTTTTTCTGTAAAAAATAATTATTATATTTCCTTGATTTTTATCAGTTTCCCTGAGGTTTCAAGGTGTCCTGAATATGAATTTGTTAAATTGTCATAGAATGTCTCCTCCTATCAAAAATGAACGAAGCATTAAAATGAATATTAACCCAAATCATACCAAAAAACCAGAAAAATGTGTTTTGGTTCAGACTTAACCTAACCTAACCCATATTTTTTCGCAATTTCTTACCTTAAATAGCAGCATTGGGATGTTTGTACAAATCAGTGGTGACCAACAGGAATAAATAGGTGATTTTGCCAGGCCCACCAATTTGAACTTGTTGGCCTAGCCAATGTTCACATACGTCAAAGCAAAACTACTCCAATTAATCGCACTCTCGGAAGCCAACATTAAATAGAGATGTGCATCTAGCTGTGTCAAACGCTTTGTCAAGAATAACCCAACGTACAATACGTTTTGCTGCAGTTTGAGGTGGGATTTTTCAACCCACGTGCCCTTTTGATGGGGAAACAGAGAAGGAACACTTTTTTTTTTCTGCCATGCTCATCCCTAGTCAATCTTCTTCAATAATATTGGTCAGCAACTTCTCTATAATTACACTCATGACCACACTGCGGACAAATAACACGAGTAGGTAAAACACTGTGATTGGTAAAGAAAACTTAGTACTGTCTTCTATTTTATAAGTAATCCAAATCATACCCCAGACAAACCATAGCAAAAACTGAACTGAATAAGAATTTTGGAATGAGTGTGCATTATTGGAGATTCAAAATGCACGTCTCTGATTGGTTGGATAAGGTAACGTGAAACAAAAACGAGATTTAATTGGCTGATTTGACCTATGTTTCCTAATTTTGCTATGAGATGTCTCCTATAAAACTGGAGAGGACGAGGACTGGCAAAATTTTAACAGCAGAAAGAGGTAAATACTCGGTCAATGGCCTATAATGGCTGCTTTTTAGGTCTAAAATTTTTTTTTTTCCGTTAAAAATAATTATTACATTTCCTTGATTTTTATCAGTTTCCCTGAGGTTTCAAGGTGTCCTGAATATGAATTTATATGTTAAATTGTGATAGAATGTCTCCTCCTATCAAAAACAAACAAACAGCATTAAAATGAATATTAACCAAAAATTTCATGTGTGTATATTAGATATTAAGTTGATTTGGTTCAAAACTTTTTGTACTCCAATGTATATAGCTCATTTGTGGTGGAACTACAGGATGTATAATTTGAGGAAATTATATGGGTATTTCTTTACTATTACACCAGTCTCTGGCAGAAAGTTTTAAAAGCTAGTTTTCAATGTTTTTCAATGTGCTGAATTCAAAAATAATACTCATTTCCTTCACAAATGATTTGTTAGTTATTGAAGCTTTTTTAATTTTTTATAATTTTGGATAATGTTAGAGGTTGTTTCAGGTTAGGTTTGCTTAGGTTGTTTTAGGTTCAGCCAATTTTGAAGGTGAAATTTGTTTTTCCTATGGTTTTTGATGTGTTTTGTACTAATCTGACTTTCAAAATCTTTGGAAACCACTCTTTTTTTATGATTCTCCCTACCCAAAAACTTCCGGTTCCCACTGGGGGTCCCCCAGGTAAAAAAGGGTAGAAAGCTTTAAAAGCTTTAAGCTTCAATAACTCAACAAATCATTTGCGATGGAAATGACTATCATTTTTTAATTCAACACATTGAAAATTATTGAAAACTAGCTTTTAAAACTTTCTTCGAGAGACTGGTGTAATAGTAAATATTTACCATTATATGTTGCATATAATATTTTTAGGAGTTTATTAAAGACTCCCAAGATTTATAAATGGTGCTCCTTCTAGTGTCAGTATGCTGTTTGTAGTCAATAAGGTGCCAAACTATGCCAGTGTCATTCGCAATTTTGTATTTAGATTTACCACTAGGCTCAGTGAGTCAGTCAATAAGATAATAGAAGCCATGGTTAGTGGACTGGTCTGATATATTTTATAAATCTCAAATCTGGAAGCATTGGTATAGGCAATTGCATGTTCATTATATACACAGTGATTCACTGGCCTACTTGTCAGTGTTCCAGACAACTATCTCTTAATCTTCTATGGACCTCTTGTATAATGTTTGTACCTGTTGAGTCTGAAATAAAGTCTGTCTCTTTATATTTCTAAGGTACTGAGGCAAGGAGTTAAACAGGTGAGAACCCTGCCTAGAGATACTATTATATTGAAGGGCTTGAATCCTTCTAAGGCTGTTTGGTGGGAGGTGATGTTTTTGACACATTCTGCCAGTTCTTGTTGAGGTGGGCACAATTGGTGGGTCAATCCCAGAATAGGCACCTGATGTACCTCAATCCCAGATGAAGCACCTGCGTTCAACCTCAATCCCAGATGAAGCACCTGCGTTCAACCTCAATCCCAGAATAGGCACCTTGCAAGGAATTAAATAAAAAAAAACTGATGATTATGAAATTTATTGTTTATACAAAGTTTATTACAAATGTAATAAAGGCAAAGTTATAAAAGGTTTAAAGTGGTTTAATAAATAAAGAAAAATTTTAGATATTATAAATTCCTGCAATATGAACCTGAATGTTTCTGCTAACCAAAAAAGCAGAAGATATAGCAAAAGATTAGGTTAGGTTAGAGTTGATTTTTTCAAATATTGATAAAAACAATGAAATTATATCTCTAAAAACTGTTTATATTTTTTTCTCCTCAATCCCAGATTAAGCACCTAAAAATGATTTCAGGTGCCTATTCTGGGATTGATCCCAATTGGTTTGCTATTGGAGGCAACTAAAAGCCCTTCTAGATTTTCCCAGGTATAGATCAGGATGTCTCTCTCAAACCTCCTCTCTATGGAATAAAGGTTAAGGTCTCTGAGTGTATCCCAGTAGTTTAATTTGTTTTTACTCGCTTGCTGCTCATCAGGTTGTTTAATATATAAGTAAAGGTTCTTTGTAGGCACTCGATTTTTTTGCAATTCATTCTGTTTGTGGGGAAACCATAATTGAGAGTATAGTTGATGCGTAGAAGAACAAGTGATTTCCATAGGGTAAACATGGTCATACTATACCTAGTTCTGAATATCCTCAGTATATATCCTATTAGTTATTTGCATGTTATTTTGTCAATATGCCTGTTGAATGTTGCATCTTCAGATAATATAACCCCTAGTTCCCTTACATGATTAGTTTGTACAATATCTTTTCCTGTGGGTCCAGTGTGGTTAAATTGTTCTTTTAGGTATTTATTTGGTCCATACTTAATTAGTTCAAATTTGTCTTCATTGAAAGCCATATTGTTTGCATCAGCCCATGCATATATAGTTTGTAGCTCTGCACTGCATGACTCCAGATTCCTGGGATCTTGGGAGCATTGCTCCAGTAAATTTGACCATGAGAAAAAGTAAATTTGGGTTGGGTTTTGTTCATCTGCTAGACGTTATGCAATTTTTTTGCGTATACGTTCTTGTACAAACCAATTTTTTTAAATTACAAATTTAGTTATTTTAAGTTTAGTTGGTAATTCCATATTTAACAATTATTTTTATTTTTTGTTAAGCTTCAATGTTTTGATAATTAAAATTTTATTAAAACGTATATTTTTTTAATATAAAATTATCAGGATTGGACTATGTTCCATTGATCTTAGCCAGGTTTGATAAATTGGCCAGATAATTACTTGTGCAGTTTTAAGTAATCCACCATGACTAGAATTGAAAAGTTTAGTTAAGTTTAAACTTACTTTTACTTACTTTAACTTACCTACTTTTACTTACTCTTCCTTACTTTTACTAAGTTTAAAGCACTTACTTTTACTTACTTTCATTGTACTATATTTACTTACTTTTACCATACTATATTTACTAACTTTTACTTATTTTGTATTTTTTCAGGTAGTCAATAATCAATAATGGATCCTAATATTGATGAAGTTGGAGAGAAAAGTGAGGGTGTTAAAAGGGGTTACTTTTGTGGTCAATGCAAGAACAAATATTCAAAGAAGCAAAACTGGGAGGAACATTTTAATTCCAAAAAAATATTTGTTACAATACAAGAGGTCCCAGAGTTTGGGCCCACAGCTTAGATATTGCAGTAAAGAAATACCAGGATGAAGTGCAGCAAAGAGATACGGCAAAGCAGTCATTTAGTTTGTTCACAAAATGTGCTAGTGCTAGACCTCAGAAAAATGAACCAACTTCATCAACTGCTAATCTAGAAAATGAAACTTTTTCACTAGATGTTTCACAGACTGAAGAAAGTGCTTCTCCTCCACCTAAGAAACAAAAGGTAAATGAGGAATCTGCGCATCAGACTAACAAAACTGCTTTAGAGGAATTTGAAAATTCCCAAATCCAGAAGACATTGAATGCAATTTTGTGCCTAACAAAAGAAACTCACCAAGCTGTTGTGGTTAATAAAGAGAAGAGTCAAAATATGCCTTCAAGTTCAAGTGTTGCATCCAAATCTAATAAAGCAAAAAGCAACAAATTTGACATTTCCATAGCCCATTTAAGCAAGTGTAAGTCGATACAAGAAATCCTGAACAATGATTTGATCAAATCTACATTCAAATTGGTGGAAAAGAAGGATCTAGGGCATGCTGATGATTCATTTTCAGTACCAAGTGATATAATGGAAAACATTGCAAATAGTGACACTAATATGCCTGATGTAGATATAGCTGTTGAGGATGAAGATGATGATAATCAAGAAGATATTGATGATGCTTCTGATGATAAAATGTTTACATTATATTGCATAGCTTGCACAGACCCCAAAGCATGTGCTTCAGACAAACATTCTAACATAAAAGGTTACTTCAATGTTAAAGATTTAACCTATGTATGCAAACAAGGAGAAAATCAAGAGATGGTTTAGAAATCTGAAAACCCACCTGAAGAGACATTTAATTAAACTTCAGCATCATCAAAGAGCTGCTGTTTATGAAGTGATGAAAACATCTTCTCGGAACACTACTAAACGCATAGAAGACTTATGTGGCAACATCTTATACTACATAATGAAAACAAACTGCATGGGCTCTATATCCAGTACTTCTAGCTGTATTACATAGGTCAGGTTGTGAGGTTGGAAATTTGAATCATAGCATACATGCGTGCGAGACAATTTGTGAGCTATTAGATAATCAACTTAAAGAACAAACTGTAAAGTGGTTCTTAGAACAAACTTCAGTAACAATAACAGCTGACATTGGAACAATTTTGGGATTAAGCATGCTCGTTGTATTAGTTATGAGTGAAGAAGATAAGACTGTAAAACTTGCTGGGATAAATTTAGTACGCAGCAAATCAGGAGTTTATTTGGCCAATGAAATTTTTGATGTGTTGAAGTCTCCTAATCACTTGAAACTATCTGAAGAAGCAATTAAATCCAAGGTATCTGGAATGGTTGGAGATGGGGCTTTTTGTAAGGACAAGCCATTTAAAAATGAAATGAAAAAGTTGTTTGGAGAAAATTTCAAATTTCGATGGGACTTAATGCATCTTGTGAACAGATGCATTGAAGAAAATTTGTAAACTAAGTGAGCTTTTAGACTTTATTCAGAATCACACTTCAAATCTGAGATCAGGCCTTGACTATACCAATATGGTTCTTGACAATATCATTGGTTTTAAGAGACCAAAACTCAAATCTGATACTCGCATGGTTAATTACGAATTTGATCAATTTGACAGATTTGTGGAAAATTTTTTTTTTTTTTGATCATCCACAAGAGAAAGAAATTAGTGCCAAGTTCTATGTATTGATTTCCTATGTAACAAAGATTATGTTGCAAGTAGCTCAAAAAACCACAGTTAGTGCAGAATTTGTAGAAAATATATTTTATAAAGGAGGAGGGAAAACTGTTATGTTAAGAGTGATGGAAACAATTTCCAAATTAGCTAATGGAGGAAATGCAAATGTTAGTTTCTGAATTTAAGCACGATACCACAGGGCAGCAAAAGGAACTAACAGCTGAGGATTACATCCTAAATGAAGTTTACAAATACATCAAGAAACGTTCTGATTACTACCAGGTTGCTGAAGTTGCTAGACCATCCAGAACCAGATCTGAAAGTAGTTTTACAAAAGACTCGGTGATAAATTGGCTGACAGAATATATAGAACAGCTGTGGAAAGGAATCACAGAGAGATTAAAGCATTTTGATAAAGATGGATCAACTGCCTGGAGTGAAGCACCAGCTGAAGGGACATTCTCCATTCTTGGTTACATTGTTGAACACAAAGGATCCATTAAGCCATCTCATTTGACTAAGCTGTGCAGAATTGTGAAGGAGGGTCCAGCTCCAGGCACTAGATCTGCTGTAATGATCACACAGAAAGCCATTGATCAGTGGCCAAGCATACATGGCGGTAAATTCACAACAAATGCCTACATGCAAGGTCTAACATCGTCCACTGTTGCTGCTGCAATGAATAAATAAACTTAAGGTGAGTTATAAACTGTACATTATTGTATTATTATGTTTAGCCAAAACAATTTGTAATTGGTATGTCGTCAATTCAAGAGTTTACTATCATTAACCTATCTAGTGGTGTAAGGGGAAAAAAAGTAAATTCAGAGCTGTGCTCCAGTAAATTTTTTCAAATCTGGAGTCATGCTGCACCATAGCCTTCTTTTTCTGTAATTGGTCTTAGTATTCTGGTATCATCCGCGAATGACAGGAGAGAGCTTTAGGGTTGCCAGGCCTCCAGAAATTGAGCTTTGTCTCCAGTGAGAATAGGTGAATCTCTGGATTTTTACTGATCTTACTATATATACATATATATATTAGGGTGTATCTGAGCTTTAGGTGACTTCTCACCCATCGTCCGCTGTCCTCCCACTTCTAGTGCCTTTCCCCCATCTCCGTTTCTTTTTCTTATATTCCGCCTCGCCATGATATCCGCTAATGTATAGCGGGAAATGGCGGTAAATGCCCCAATACAAAAAAATATATATATATATATATTAGGATGTGTCAATTTTGGGGGTGAAATGACTAAATTGAAAATCATGTGATTTGGTAGCAATTTAATGTAATCATTTGGCATACAAAATAATATCCTTGCTTCAAAAACAATAAAAAATAATGGTGCTCTTCCAATACGTGTTCTACCGTAAAATTTACATTCCAATATGTGCTAACTAACGAAAATATCACGACCTAACCTAACCAATCATCAAGGGCGTACAATTGACCTAACGATTGGTTAGGTTAGGTTGTGATATTTTCGTTAGTTAGCACATATTGGAATGTAAATTTTACGGTAGAGCACGTATTGGAAGAGCACCAAAATAACTCCTACCTACATCAATTTTAATTAAAAAATTCCATTTTTCCGTAAATTCGTAACAAAATAACAAATGTGCACAAACACCCTATCAACATTTAAAGTGGCAATAAAATATCATTCAGAGTCTTTATTTGAAAGTAACTATGAAATTTATGATATTGGGAGGGTGGTTGAGAGAGAGCAGAAGTGGTCCTCAGAGGAAATAGATTTGGTAGTCTCTTTAATGTACAATAATTTATGGTTAACAAAGGTATGTGAATAATTGTTCATCATACTGGGTCATATCCACATTAGTAATTTATTACTATGTGGTGAAGGGTGTGCTCGGTGAGATTATCTCCCACTGACAACAACCAGCCAACAAAACTGAAGTCAAACACCAGAACCTTGGCTTTAGTTCATTCTTCCTTTTGATCGCATGAAGAGAGGAACAATTACGCAGTTGGCTTGCGAACTACTCTACAGAAATAGTGACTGAAACAAAAGTTGAAGTTAAAAACCAATACAGGCTAGTGTACCCAGAATAGGCCTACTTGAATTAGCTTAACTGAAGACTACGATATTAAGATTAACTCTACAAGATGCTACATCATCCATTGACCAACTGAGGTGAGTCAATTCTTTCACTTTACCTTTTGGTTAACAGTTAACAAATATCCCCAATTTATTACATGAACCGTAGTAAATTTTCTATGGTTTTATTTGTGGGAATTGTATCTGTGACTTTAATCATCGTATTTGCTCCGGACCATTCTGGATTCTCAAGTCCTAATTTAATAGGTTGGATTAATTTTAACTTGCGTTAGGGGTTCGGAAATTGAGGTAGGTTTAATTGAGATCAATCTCCAACAGTGCAGTTTTTCACAATGGTGGCCTGTGTGGGGATTAATAAAACAGATATACTATTAAATTCTGAGTGCATTTAACCTAGCCTAGTGAACATTATAAATTACACTTAACGCTCGATTTTTGTTTAGCGTAACTCGCGGTTGCGAACAAACTCCATACAAAACTGTACTCTGCTCCCGAGAGTAAACAAAAGTTTTTTCTTTGTGGTATTGAAATAGGTGAACTAATTATTTAATTTAACTGTGAACTTATTGAATTTGTTAGCCTATTAGCGTAGGGCTAGGCTACTCAATTAGGCTTGAATTTGCTTAACCTAGGACTCATAAGGGTGGACAATAATGTAGGCTAGCCTAGTCGTAACCTTAGCCTAGGGTCATACATTTGACATAGGTTTAGGTTAAACCCTTGTACATTTAATATTGCCTGGTGTTACTTTAAAATTTGTACAATTTATCCTCTAAGATTTCCTTCTGATTGAAGTTAGGGCCTGTTATTTTGAGCCTACATCTAACTAACGTAGATTTAGCCTATTTAACTGATCAATTAGGCTAGATTTATTAACAATGGCTGATACAGAAACAAACAATACAGATAGGCCTAGGGCTAAACCCAACACAAATTCTAAATTAATAGCCCTTAAAAAGAAAAAGGCTGTGAGAAAGGGTGTAATTACTAGGTCACTTAATGACTTTAGAAGAAAATCTACTACTTCAAAGGCTGATTTTGAAAGTCTTAAACACAGTAGATCGAATAAAAAGTGAAATCATAATTATTGATGAGGAAATAAGATCAGAAATTGAAGATGATAATTTATTATCAATTGATGATTTAACATCACTATTAATAGAAAATGAGGCCTACTTAGGTGAGGTAGACAGTTATATAGATGAACTTCAAACTCAAATAAACACGTTAACCTTACAACAAGAAATGAATATGAATCAAAGCTTTGCTAATGCTTTGATGAATTCATCTGTTCGGGGTAATTCTGAACAAACAGAATTAAAAGCAAGGTTACCTACTTCACAAATTCCAAACTTTGAAGATGACAGAACCAAGTTTCAGTCATTTTATGAGAAATTTGATAGCCTCATTGGGAGTAAAGACTATATTTCTGAAGTGGATAAACTCAGTTATTTACTAAATTACCTTAAAGGACCTGCTCTCAAATTAGTTGAATTCTTGCCTGCTATTGGTAGCTCATATGCAGTAGCAATAGATCTTTTAAAAAGAAATTATATTAATAGAGCAGAAATAATTCATGAACTTGCTCTTAAACTTAAACAAATGAGGCCATGTAAAGATAATTACAGTAGTATTTATGAATTTTACTGTTCTTTTGAATCAACTCTGGGCCAACTTACAAATAACAAAATAAATTTAAAAGAATCTGCCTGGTTTATTCAAGCTATTGTATTTGAGTGTTTGCCACCACAGGTTAGGGAGATTTTTCAACGTAAGACAGTAGACATTTATCCGACTTTAGATGAATTGAGGTCTGAATTTCCCACTGTATTATCAATTTATAAAAGTAAAAGTTCATCTTTGCCTGCCACTTCTGAGGCTCATAAAGCCCATTTTCAAGAACAAAACTCTGAGACTAAAACACCAACTTTGCAAAATTTTAATATTGCAACAAAAAAGGATTACACTCTATACTGTAAATTTTGTTCCAGTAATGAACACAGTAGTACAAGATGTACTAAATTTAATAACTTTAATTCTAGATCTAAACGTTGTGAAGAGCTTAATCTTTGCAAGAAATGTACTGGGACAGGACATCATAAAAAAGATTGTAAATCTGAACTAAAATATAAATGTAAACTTTGTGATAGTTTAAATCATGTCACATCAATGTGTAACTGAAAAGAATTCAAACAATAACAGTAGACCTAGTCATAATAAAACTTCGAGTTTATCTCAAACTGAACAAAAAGATGGTGGTAATACCTTTAGTGGACACATTTGTCCAAATAGTGTAGCTAAAAATTCAGAAATTCTTTTACCTAACATTAGATTTAAAGAACAACAAAGGTGGTACTACTACCATTAGATCTCATAGATTCTTGTTTACAACAAACATTTGTCAGTCAATCCTTGATAAATAAATTAGACTTAACACCTAAAAGTAATAAATAAGAACTCTGTTTAATATCTTTTGTTAATGATAGCTCAGAAAAAACTAACTATGAGACAGTTGAACTGGGACTGGACCTAGAAAACCAAACTCATAATTTAAAAGCTGTTATTGTTAAACAAGTAGGACAAGATCAACTTGTAGTCCTAAACTGAGTCAGACAATTAAAGAATATGAAGAAACATCATGTAATAGCAGATAGGTACATTAAAAACAATATAGTGGAAAATATGCAAATGTTATTGGGAGCTGACTATTCACCTTATTCAAAGAGGTATAGTTAAAATTGGAGATGGAATAGCCATCAACACACCACTGGGTATAGCACCCTTAGGAGATTTAACCAAATATAATTTGGATAATAAACAAGAACAGTCTTTATGACTAAGCTCACCAGATAGCATGTGTTTGAACACAGTTTTGCAAAACTCTTGTAAAAATGTTAATAATTTAAACACTGCTATAACAAATAATTTAAATTCCCCATTTCTGATGAAACTTTAGATGAAGGGCTACAACAACTATGGTTGCTGGAATCTGTAGGCATTTATGACACTATTCATTCAGATGAAGATCAATTAATGGCAGAATATTTTGAAAACACAATTGAATACAAAAACAATCATTATTTAGTTGAACTACCCTGGAAAACAAACTGTCCTACCTTAACAGATAATCTTAAAGTTGCTAAAGGTCATTTATATAAAGTAATACAAAAACTTAGGGCAGACAACAAGATTCAAATGTATAATGATGTTTTTAAAGAACATTTACAAAAAGGGTTTATTGAACAAGTTACAACTAATCCTTTTAAAAAGGAAGGTTGTCATTACTTAACCCATAGAGGTGTTTACAGACAAAATGCACCGACGACAAAACTCAGGGTTGTTTACAACTGTAGCCTCAATGATTCCAACAAACATAGTTTAAATGATTGCCTTATAGAGGGTCCAAATTTAATTTCTGACCTTGTAAAATCTTGCTGAGGTTCCGGTTAGATGAACATGCATTACAGAGTGACATCTCTAAAGCATTTTTAAGAATTCATCTAAAGAATGACAGTGATAAGGATCAACTCAGATTCTTATGGTTTAAAGACCCTCATGATTTAAACAAAGGATTTGTCACATACAGATTCAATGTTATTCTTTTTGGTGCTAATTGTTCACCTAGTCTATTAGCTTTAACTCTGAAACACCATTTAAATACATTTGAGAATTCTTTCACCATAGATTTCTTAAAACACTACTTCTATGTTGATAATCTAATAGGCTCCACTTCTACTCAGCCTGAATTATTTGAGATCTATGGCTCAGCTCAAGACATCATGAGTCAGGGTAATTTTGAATTAAGAGAGTGGATCTCAAATGATGAGGGTTTGAACCAAAAAATCATGTGTGATGGTAAGGGTCTCACTGAACCTACAGACAAAGTTAAAACCTTGGGCATGACATGGTACTTGGATTCATCTTCTAATAAACATGATTCAATCTGTACTAAAGAGTTTCAACTCAATTTAGAAGCTGACACTAAAAGACAAATACTCTCAGAATCATCTAAAATATTTGATCCAATGGGTCTATTCCTTCCTGCCACAATTAGATCTAGAGTTTTTATTAAAAACTTTGGAATCAAAGTCTAGGTTGGGATGATCCAATTCCAAATCAAGATAAAAAATACTGGAAAAGGTTAGCTTCTGATTTAAATAAAATACAGAACATAAAAGTTCCCAGAACTACTGGATTTAGGAAAAAGCTTCAATCTCTGCATGTATTTGCTGATGCAAGTACTCATGCTTATGGGTGTTGTGCTTACCTTGTAAGTCATGAGGAAAGTAATTTAGTTTATGCTAAGGGGAAGGTTGCACCCATTAAACCCAGTAAAACAATACCACAATTGGAACTTTTGTCAGCTTCACTGGCAGTTAAGATCATATCTTTCTTAAAAGATACCTATTATGATGTAAATATCACTGACACATATGTTTGGCTAGGAGTTAAAGAAATAGCTGAAGCTAATAAAACTCTGAACATGTATTTCAAATATATTCCAACTAAACAAAATCCAGCAGATTTCATCACTAGAGGTTTATCCTATAAATTGTTGAAGACCAACAAAGCATGGTTCAGTGGACCAAAATGGATATCTCATCCAGAGCAGTGGCCTACTGAGCCAGCTAATCTAACATCAAACAACACAATGTCAGCTGACACCACAGAGCCATTTCTTAATTATGAGAAGTACTCAGACTTCAACAAACTCATTAGGGTTACCTCTCACTGCTTGAAGTTTATACACAACTGTTTGACAAAGATAAACAAATATTTAAAGAAAGATGAAACAACATTCACAGAAGTTGCTACCAATTACTGGATCACTCGTGTTCAACATTTAGAATATAAGTGTGTTAGAATTTTTAACTTTTGGTAAATAATACAAAGAATCTTTACCTTCAGCAGTCATAGATCTGAACTTGTTCAGGGATGAAGATGGTCTTCTTAGGTGTAGGGGAAGACTAAATAAGTCAAAATTAGCCTATCCAGCTAAATGTCCAATTTTGCTTCCCAGATACAATCACCTTACCACCCTAATTATTAGACATGTACATAATGAAATCCATCACATGGGGGTACCTCAGACATTAGCAACCTTAAGGAAAACTTACTGGGTACCAAAAGGCAGAGTAACAGTAAAAACAGTTCTTAATAACTGTATAACATGTAAAAGGATTCACTTGAGACCCTACAAAAAACCAGATCCACCTGATTTGCCAAAAGAGTGAGTTACTCTTAACAGACCATTTGAAACTGTAGGCATAGATTATACAGGGGCTGTAACTGTGGGGGTTAACAACAACGAAATAAAAATTTACATCATACTATTCACGTGCCCTGCATCATGAGCAGTTTATCTAGATGTTGTTGGAGATCTTATAGCAGAATCATTTGTTGCCATCTTTAAGAGATTTTGTGCATAACATTCAGTACCTAAAACAATTTGGACAGATAATGCCACTTATTTCAAAGCTGGTGAACAAATAATATAATTAGTGAACTTTTACAAACTGAAACTGCTCAACTCTCTTTGAATAGCTCAAACATTACATGGAAATATATTCCTGTTGCCTCCCCATGGTATTATATGGCTCTATCTGGGAGAGGAACATTCAAACTGTCAAGAATTGCTTAAAGAAAGCAATTGGCAGGAAACAAATACAATTATTTACACTGCTCACTTTCTTAGCTGAGATTGAAAGTGTGTTAAACAATAGGCCACTCACTTATGTGAGTGACAACATAAATGATTTAGAAGCATTAACGCCCAATCATTTGATGAAAGGTGAACAAACTTGCTTGTTGCCTGACAAATCAATTTCATTGGATGATCCTGATTGGTCTCAAGAACACACTGAACTTCAGACAAAATTCAGACATTTGACTGACATTAAGACTCATTTTGTTAGACGCTGGACTGATGAGTACCTTACAAGTCTTAGAGAAAGACACAAAAACTGGACAAACACTATTAAAGTAGGTGACATTGTGTTGATTCACGACAGTGTACTATGACATTACTGGTCTCTTGGTAGAGTTTTGGAACTCAAACCAGGAGAGGACAGGGTGACAAGGGTAGTTAGACTCAAGACTGCTACTGGGGAGACTACTAGGGACATTTCTCTATTATACCCACTCGAGTCTGGGCCTACTATCTGTTTAACAGAACCTAAGATAGAAACTAGTTATCCAGTTTCTCAAACAAAAGCTTATAATTCCGTACAAACTTTCTCTCAACCTTTAACAACTTCTGTGGTAATGCACACAACAACGAGTTTAACTTATACAAGGCTTCAGCGCCACACAGCCTTAAAAGCTAGGAGCTTTTTACAACAAAAATTAATGCTGGGGAATTGTAAATATTTCATTTTCAAAGGATAGCTACTTTTACACAATTGTACTTATAACTAATTTAGCTAGACCTATATTCTTTCTCTCTACTTAATCTTCATAGTGAGAACTATATTTATTTTCATTCTGTGGATGAAACCCCTTATTCTTCTTCTTAATGAGGATTTATAAATGCTACATTTCTTTTATAAAGGAATGAGGATATAACACAGGCAATTGGTGGCTTCAGTGCCACTAACATTACAACAATTATCTTTATGTAGGAGAAAAATTGATGCTTAGAATTCAAATTTTTCTTTCTGGGCCCCCCAGTATATGAAATTTAGGATATTGGGAGGGTGGTTGAGAAAGAGCAGAAGTGGTCCTCAGAGGAAATAGATTTGGTAGTCTCTTTAATGTACAATAATTTATGGTTAATAAAGGTATGTGAATAATTGTTCATCATACTGGGTCATATCCACATTAGTAATTTATTACTATGTGGTGAAGGGTGTGCTCGGTGAGATTATCTCCCACCGATAACAACCAGCCAACAAAACTGAAGTTAAATACCAGAACCTTGGCTTCAGTTCGTTCTTCCTTTTGATCGCATGAAGAGAGGAACAATTACGCAGTTGGGTCATTCTCTGTCAGATCAACCAAAAAAAATTGAAATTAACACCCTCATCTCTCATAGTTTGCTGAAATTTGGTTTATAGGGAGTTTGTGAGCCCTGAATCCATTTCTGAAATTATAAGGTCAATCCGACCAATGGTTCAAGAGATATGACCTCGGGCAATTTGAGGTCACTCGCGAGGTTACTAACATTTGGCGAGCCATAACTTGGGTAATAATTGTCATAATTATATAAAAGTATATATATTTAGAATCAGAAAACGACAAGGAATCCAAATATGCAAGTTTTAGAACTCTAGGTTGAAAAATAAAAAGGTTACACTGTAACCAAAATTTGAGGTCACGATTTGACCTCTGGGGTATCAAATGAGAATTTTTTTTTTAAATGTAAAAAATGAAGGCATAGGCATTGGCTATTAGAATCAGCAAAAAAAAGTTTGTTTGTTAGTATTTTTCATGTAACTAACATATAAGTGAACACCATATTCATAAGTTGTGCGTCAATTCTACCTATTTTTTCACACTTAAGCTCATAATTTGACCTATAGAAATTAAAATTACATTTTTTATAGATATAAAAAACAAAGTCAGAGTTCTTGACTAATAGAAACAATCATAAAAAGTTTATGTTGGTACTTTTCATGTAACTAACTTATAAGTGAACACCATATTTATAAATTGCTTGTCATTTCAAGGAATTTTTATATCTTAGCTATCAATTTGACCTCAAGCTCCAAGAATTTAATAAAAATTGTATTTCACTGCTAATCTACACTGGCAATAATAGTGAAAGGGGAAGACTAAGCTCACATGTAGCCTAAACAAACCTGTTGAAACATGTTGCTACTTGTCTAAGTGCAGAATCAACACAGATAGTTGCAAAATTCCTTGTCTACAGGTTAGTACAGTTCCAGCCAGCACTGTGGGTGGCTGGTGGGTATGGTGTTTTAATGAGCCTCAGAGACTATCAAGGCCTAAAATATTAAGTGTGTATAGCTATATATTTTCTAAAAATATATATTACCTAATTGTAAATCCTATATCTTTACAGATCAAAATACAATGGTTCGGCACTTGAAATACTGCCAGGACCCTATTCAAAAACACAAGAAACGCATAACAATCAATCTTAGAAAAGTGACTGATGTACTTGTTGAAAAATGT
The DNA here is from genome assembly GCA_023014485.1 of Bathynomus jamesi. Taxonomy (NCBI): domain Eukaryota; kingdom Metazoa; phylum Arthropoda; class Malacostraca; order Isopoda; family Cirolanidae; genus Bathynomus; species Bathynomus jamesi. The sequence continues at coordinate 902,060 of JAJOZX010001161.1, forward strand.
GCTGGAAGAGTGAAAAAAGACTCATTGTGTGTGTGAACTGCTGGACACTGATAATGAAAAACCCCACTATACTTAGTACCACTGAAAACAATGAGTCTGAGCAGGATTCAATGAATCTCTACTATCAGTGGCTTGAGTAACATCTCTTCAATTCAAGATCTGGACAATGACAGTGATTGCTTGATAAAGGAAAATCCTTCAACTTCAGTTGAACCAGTTCTAGCATTTCTGGACAACACCAGTTAAAAAAAGTAAGTAATAAATTAATATAATAACTTATACTTTACTACAAGGTCTGTTTGATCTACTATATAGCCAATTATATAGCATTTAAGGTACTATAATTAATATTTAATTACTAATATTCAGGTGTGTGAAACCTTTTTTTCTGTTCTTTTTCAGAAGGGCTGTCATTAAGCCAGAAAAAGTGCAAGGCTCGTGGTAAGCTATCATCTGCTCAGAAACACCTGAAGGAGAGGCTAGAACTCAGTTATGGTGTTCAAATTACCGAGGAGGTAAGTGATACTTCAAAACCTGAAACTAAATCTGAAAAACATCTAGACAAATTAATGAATGAATTGAAACAGTCATTCCTGGAGAGCAAATGTCACCATCACAAACTACAAATATTGACACTCTCACCATACACAATTGAAAAAACAGCTAGTTTCTTTCAAACTACAACATACATGGTGAAAAGAAGCCGTTCACTTAAATCAGAACATGGAATCCTTCCGAAGATTCCACTAATGAGCAAAGGAAAAGTGATATCTGAAGAACACAAAGATATAGTTAGAAGATTCTATGAGTCAGAAGAGGTTAGTCGTATGTGTCCTGGCCAAAAGGATTGCGTGAAAGTTATCAGCGCTGAAGGTGCAAAAACGATTGGTCCTCGGGAATTTAAGAGAGATGTTTGAACTATATAAAAATGATGAAAAGAATCCAAAATAGGATTTTCCACATTTGCAAAATTACGGCCATCATATTGTGTGCTTGCCAGTAGTGGTGGGACTCATTCTGTCTGTGTCTGCACATACCATCAAAATCCAAAATTGCAGCTGGCTGCATTGGGAGAAAGAGGTCTTTCATACAAGGATCTTATGGATTACAGTGTCTGCGTACAGAAAGAGAGACTTGCATGATGCAACTTTGCAATGATTGCCCAAGAGAAGAGGGTGTCCTGGATTTTCTTGAGTTACTTGACAGTGTGAAATCAGCTCCAAATGAAATATCTTACAAGCAATGGGTGACTGTTGACCGTTGTACAATGGTTGATAAGGTGGAGCCACTTCATGAATACTTATCATCCCTAAGCATGAAAATATCCCGCATGGTTCGTCATCACTTTGTTGCTCAGCAACAATCACAGTACTTCAAGCAGTTGAAAGAAACACTACCACCTCAGAGCGAGGTAGTTATAGTAGGTGATTTCTCTGAGAATTATTCTTTCATTGTCCAGGATGCTGCCCAAGGGTTTCACTGGGACAATTCACAGTGTACAGTTCACCCTTTTGTCATCTATTATAGATCATCTGCAGACCAGGAACTTAGCCATTTTAGTGTTTGTTTCTTATCTGCATCACTAAAACACAACACTATAATGGTTTACTCATTCATAGTGAAGCTTATGACATATGTTAAATTCAGATGCCCACAATTGAAGAAGGTGCACTATTTCTCAGATGGATGTGCTGGCCAATATAAGAACAGATACAACTTCACAAATCTGTTACCATGAAGAGGATTTTGGTCTGTCTTGTGAATGGCACTTCTTTGCTACATCCCATGGCAAAAATGCATGTGATGGGATTGGAGGAACAGTGAAAAGAGCTACTGCTCGTGCCAGTTTGCAGAGAACTACAGAGAGGCAAATTCTTACACCAGAACACGTTTCAGTTTTGTGAAGAAAACTTGAGCAAGAAGATAAATTTTTTCTTTGTAACTACAGCTGATTTGAAAGATGCAGAAGAATGGTTGGAACATCGATTCAAGGATAGTAGGGCTATTCCTGGAACTCAGAAATATCATAGATTTGTTCCCTTAAACAAGGAAGAACTGATGGTGTATCCCATTTCAAGTGGCATTGGAGAAAAGAAAAGAATAAGGAAAAGTCATTTTACTAATGAACCTGCAATGCTTGGTAACCTAAAATGTGTCAAACCAGGAGAGTATGTTGGCTGCATTTATGACATGCAAGTTTGGTATGGAATTGTGGAGGAATATTGTGAAGAGTTTGATGATTTCACTGTGAACTTTCTACATCCCTCTGGGTCATCAGGATCAAGTGCATATTATTATCCATCAAACAAGGATTCATGTGCAGTGCCAGGACATCATATATTAACTGTAATGAGTTGTCCTACCCTAAGAGGAGGCAGCAGAATTCAATACATTTTTCCACAAAAAGAAATTGATGAGAGCATCGAGCATGCAAAAATTGTATTAGGCTAGCACATGAATCCTCTAAGTAGGTCTTCCCCTTTCACTATTATAACTATTATTGCCAGTGAAGATTAGCAGTGAAATACAATTTTACATTTTTTGCCTTTGTTTTTATATCTATAAAAAAATGTAATTTTAATTTCTATAGGTCAAATTATGAGCTTGTGTGAAAAAATAGGTAGAATTGACGCACAACTTATGAATATGGTGTTCACTTATATGTTAGTTACATGAAAAATACTAACAAACAAACTTTTTTTTGCTGATTCTAATAGCCAATGCCTATGCCTTCATTTTTTACATTTAAAAAAAAAATTCTCATTTGATACCCCAGAGGTCAAATCGTGACCTCAAATTTTGGTTACAGTGTAACTTTTTTATTTTTCAACCTAGAGTTCTAAAACTTGCATATTTGGATTCCTTGTCATTTTCTGATTCTAAATATATATACTTTTATATAATTGTGACCATTATTACCCAAGTTATGGGTCGCCAAATGTTAGTGACCTCGCAAGTGACCTCAAATTTCCCGAGGTCATATCTCTTGAACCGTTGGTCGGATTGACCTTATAATTTCAGAAATGGATTCAGGGCCCACAAACTCCCTATAAACCAAATTTCAGCAAAATCTGAGAGATGAGGGTGTTAGGCACTGGTTGATCTGACAGAGAATGACCCAGTTGGCTTGCGAACTACTCTACAGAAATAGTGACTGAAACAAAAGTTGAAGTTAAAAACCAATACAGGCTAGTGTACCCAGAATAGGCCTACTTGAATTAGCTTAACTGAAGACTACGATATTAAGATTAACTCTACAAGACGCTACATCATCCATTGACCAACTGAGGTGAGTCAATTCTTTCACTTTACCTTTCAGTTAACAGTTAACAGTTAACAAATATCCCCAATTTATTACATGAACCGTAGTAAATTTTCTATGGTTTTATTTGTGGGAATTGTATCTGTGACTTTAATCATCGTATTTGCTCCGGACCATTTCTGGATTCTCGAGTCCTAATTTAATAGGTTGGATTAATTTCAACCTGCGTTAGGGGTTGGGAAATTGAGGTCAATCTCCAACAGTGCAGTTTTTCACAGTAACCAATGCAGTCATGTCCTTTTTGCTGCGGTTCCTTGACATCAGCATTCGGCTTGCTACTTGCGCTTTGATGTAGCCTTCTCTCTCGTGACTGTAAACTTGACTAGCTGCTTCTGTGACCATTTTCACACATCTCTCCACACACTGAGTGTGAGAAGGCCACTTTGGCACTTGGGTAACGGTTCAGAATAGGGGCACCACCTCAATTTTTGTTTTTTTCCACCAAAACATGCTAAAACCATTGGTTTCCTATTGTTTAGGATGAATGTAACCATCACCATTACAGTAAATTATTGCTTGGTTATTTCACCCCCCAACCCCTCCTACAATCTGGGGGGACCAACGTGGGAACCGGGGGTTTTGGGTGGGGGAACACAGCACATGCAATAATTTACTGTAAGAGTGATGGTCAGATTTATCCTAAACAACAGGAAAACAATGGTTTTAGCATGTTTTGGAGGAAAAAACACGTGTCATGAAACCTCAAAAAACAATGAGAAAAACCTAACCTAACTAACCTAAAAAATATAAATATAAAACCCTATACTGATCAATTTGTGATACGTGATCTTTACGGGGGTGGAGCCCCTGTACCCCCGAGACCTAAATCATACAAATTGGACACACTACATTTAAAGAGAGAACACCATGCGAGCTCTACTAGCGTCACCTCACATCCATCATAGATGGAAGCCATTTTCAAACTGAAGTGAATGAACGATACGATAGTAGGGTTGCCAACTCAAAATTTCCTAGATTCATACCCAAAAATATGTTTTTTGTAATTTTCTAACTTGGTTTTTTTTACTATGCGGCACATGCAATCAATGTATTTTAATGAGAGAAACAACTTTGTCTCTATGGTAATTTTTGAAATTTTGCTTAATTAAGTGGCACCTGTATTCTGAACCATTACCGGCACTTGCATTGGGGCCTCTTTAAGTTGTGTTAAATCCTTTTGTTATACATGTTGTCAGTGGTGGCTCCAAAACTTCCGAACTCAAGTTAACTAATTCTGACAATTTCGTGGCATTGACATTTATCGGAGGTACCTTCCTTGTCTGAACAGAGCAGTCTCCCAGCTGGTCATCATCTAGTGGTGTTCCTCTAAGCTTTAGAATGATTTCCACAGCCTCAGTTCGCTCTTTGGTACATTGGCTGCAGAGTATTGCTTGCAAAACTGCCTCTGGCCTAGCATACCAAGCTGACCTTCTCACCACAGGTAACACGATGTCCACCACTACTTTCCTTTGGGTTCTCAGTAGCTGTAATTGAAACAAGATGTGGTTGGGCCCCTCCATCCACATTGGATTAAGTTTTACATTGAACCAGTGAGGAAGATAAAACCCAATAATAAATTCAACAATCAACATCAAATTCTGTAGCATTTTGCCCTTCAGTGCATGTTTGGAAACCCAAACCCTGCAGAAATGAATCGCTGTAGTTAACCAACGACTGTGACTTATGGGTCCAATCTCCAAGAGCCAGATTTTGAGGCAACTCTCCTGATCTGATTGCTTGAACAGTACGATAAGCGTAAGATTCATCCGTGTTGAGGTCTTTGATAACTTCTTCAGACAACACTGGAAGGGGAGGGCCTACTTCGACCTTTGGAAATTTTGTGTTTATTTCTAATTCTGTTTCATCTAGCATGTTGCCAAGGGGGCCTGACCACTTGTTGTTGCTCTTTGTAGGACCATCAAGTTCCTGGATGAGACGACGAAGAGGTAGTTCCCCTGTGTGCAAATCACATACAATCCAAACAAGCCTTCTTCCAAGTTTTTTCTCTAAATGCATCATAACACCACCCTGCCATCCAGTGTTCACCGCAGTTGAGTCTCCACCTGCAGTGAACTGTCAAGTCTTCTTTCTTGAAGCCAACATATTATTTGATCAGCAATTGCCTCTGCATGTTTCTTGCTTTTACTTCTGCTTCAGGAACAAAGTGAAACAAATAGTGGCCACCAGGTTTGGAACAGACAGAGTAGTGTTCTTCTTTGATGAGACCGGGAAACTTTCTGTCCATTCCCTCTACCTCTAGGAGAACTTTTGTGTCATCTCCTCTTCCATCAAACAAAAGGCAAGAGAGACCTTCCTCCTTCAAATCTTTTTCATGCTGATCAGATATTTCCTTCATTATTTTTTCTTGTGCTCTTCTTATCTTATTATGATCTATCACTAAGGATGTATCCTCTCGGCTGATGAGGCTTGCATCTATCCAAGTGGCAGTGGCAATCTCTGCAGTCTCTCGTAGCCTGGTATGGTGGCGAATACTGGCAAGGGCAATGTTTGAGATGTCTTTAGTGTTGTATTTCATTCTCTTCAGCGAAGGTTCAGATAGCATTTTGGAGCTATCATCTGATGTTGCTTCTTTCTGTTCATCTGAAGAGCTTTCAAAGAAGTGAGAAATCTCTTGGTCGAGCTCTTCATCTCTTTGGGTGGCTTCTTCACTCTTCTTTTTCTTCCTTTCTTCCCTCTCTCGGATTTTCTCTTTTTTCTTAGCAATAACAATCTGTTTTTTGGTTTCTGAATAATCTGCCGAACCAATCTGCATACTCCCTTGGCCTCCTGCCTTTGTTCTCTGCGCCTTTATGAAAGCCAGCTCCAAAATAGGGATCTTCTTTTCAAGAGGACAGCGACAATCAATGTGAGGGTGAGGTTCTCTTCTGCATGAGGGAGAACAATTGGCTTCAGAACACAACTCTATGGGACACTGGCAGTTAAAAATGTCAAGAAGAGTATCAAGTGTGTGCAGAAATTTATTTTTCTTTGCTAGTTTTCCTTTACCAAGTGATGTCTCAACTGCTTTGTGCCACAGCTTTGTTAATTTTAGCTCAATAGTTCTATACTGATTGAGTACAGGTGGTTTGAATAACACATTAGCTTTTTTCCACTGATGCAGAAGAGGGGGAATCATGTCCCTTATGAGCTCTTTCTCTGTGTAGTTCCTTCTATCCTTTGTATTTTTCACAAATGAGTAAACCCTGTGTCAGCATTTCTCGCACTGTTGGTAGTTCTGATATGAGAAGCTCCTTGCCTGTACCGACTAACAGGCTCAAGTGGCATGATGACTGACCTCTTGTCTTCAATTTTGGCATCTTAGGAATATCTGAAAAGAAAGAAAAACATTTAAGTATTTTATATCAATTACGATGTTTCAAAGTTTAGTCATTCGATATTCTAAAATTCAATAAAAAAATTTCATGGGATTACAACATAATTAGACAGAAGAATATGATGATAATAAATAATTGTAATAATCAATAATCCATACTTACAGTTAAACTGTAGTATTCATCTAGTAGAATAACTATGAAGTAGGTACAAGAGCAATAACAGCAAACCACCATCTATGACATCTAAAAGGCAACTGAGAGTGAGGGACAGTTCTATTCATGTTGTGACTTGTACATTGTACAACAGCTATATGACCTTGAAAAAACACCATATGTGATCAGTGGGATAATTCTGTGACAGATGAATAGTTAATCAATTTGTCCTATTATTTAGTAAGAGTCAATTTCTGAAACTTTAAGGTAAAATTGATGTAGGTAAGGGTTATTTTATTTCATTTTGGTTGGCCAATTTCAAGTTTTGACATGAAAAGACACTATATTTTCACTACCAAAATTGATTTGAAAAAAGTTGACAAAATTGACACACCCTAGTATCGCATATAGAGGGTCACTAATTACCCTGCATAGCACATCTCTAGGAACCCAGTTGAAATCCTCCTCCAGGTTCAAAAACACCATCCTTTGCTCCAGATTCCACTCCCATGACTTTTCCAACAACATTTTCAAAGAAAAAAACCAGGTCAGTTGTACATCTACCAGGGTGGAATCCATATTGCCATTCTCCCAAGGTGTTTTCTACACATTATCACAACCTGCACTCCAGAGTTTTTTCATATATCTTTGCTATATGTGGGAGCAAAGATATTCCTCTGTAATTCCTGCACTCTATCCTGTCACCCTTCTGAAATACGGGGCAAATGATCACCTTTGACCAATCTTCAGGGATTTTTCCTCTAGTCCACACCTGGTTAAATAAATAGTTTATTTTATGAATAAAACTGTTACTGGCTGCTTTAAATAGTTCCACTGACAAACCATCTTCCCCTGGCATTTTCCCCATTTTCATTTTCCTAATAGCTATATTGATTTAATCCCCCATATGCCAGCCTCACATCCAACCTCCCTCTTCCAATTCTGATGTGAATCCCCAGCATCATCTACATTTAGAAGATCTGAGAAATAATCTTTCCATCTCAATTAAATCTGGTTCAGTTGATAATTCCCCTCTGTCCTTTTTTTTTGGTATGACTTTGCCAGACTGTATAGAAGCCTTTTACTTCCCACAAAGTCAAACGTTAGGTCATGTCCTAACCTTTCCCAGAAATTCTCTCTTCCCTCTCTTAATCCTCTCGGCTTCTCTTCTTGTATCTTCATAGTTTACCCTTGATTTGGATGTCCTATGTTTCATCCACAGCCAGCCTAAACAACCTCATTTTGTTCAAGATTGCATTAATTACTTCTGTTGTCCACCAAGTTGTTTGCTTCTTTTTGGTTCCTCCTATACTGTATGATATTCATGTTGATTACAGCAACTGTTTTTTTAGGTTTCATTGAAAATATGGCTAAGTTGACCAAGAATGGAATCCTCTGGTTTATTGTTTTTCCATAGAGAAGGTCTAGCCTCAAAGAATTATTTCACCCTTCAAGGGGAAGTTTACTACCTTCAAATAGAGATGTCCTGCATCATTTTTTTCACCTCAAGCATGGACCCATGCAAATGGACAGTGAAAAAAGTTCAAAGTGGTTTTGGGACATGGCTGGGATAGCAACCAAAGATATTGGAAGGCATCCCACCTTTAAGATGATTCTAATTGAACTAGTAAAGGAACATGACAATCTGGTTTGTAATAAGAAGTGCAAAACATTTTCTGAAGATAGACAAAAGTTTGATGAAAAGATGAAGCTACTTTTTGATATAGCATTTCAAGATGCCTTAGAACAGATATGGAAAGATCTATTATGGAATGCATCTCAGAAATCAGATGACATCCAATTCCTTCAAGACCAAAGAGCAAAAAGAAAGCTCTGCCTAGGACCTATTGACAAAAAATATGCAGCTACAGTTGAAAAGAAAATGCTTTGTTTTGAGCTAGAGGAAAATCAGAAGGAAAAAGAAAAAGCATGACTTCATAGCCCTCATAATGTATCTAATCTACAGTGTGCTGAGGAGTTTTCTTCAGATGATGATACAACTGCAATTGATGATTCGGCCTTCATCTCACTGGATCAAACCTCAAATGACAATCCTAATCTTTGATCTTGAATCATTGAGAGAGAAAATCATAATCAGTCCTTTCCACAGACTTTTTCATTTATAGTATAGAATTGAATTTTTAATGTGCTGTATACTGTACACTGTGGAGTTGTGATATTACTTTTTTAATTTCTGTATTTTTTGTTCTCTTGGTAATAAAACATCTGAATTATTTGCAATTTTTGTTAGCTTTATATTTTGTACAAAATTGTAAATGAGGCAGAATAAAAATAATGGTGGGGCTTTGAAAAGGTCAGACATTTTTTGGTTGATTTAGATGCTTCAATTCAATTTGAATTCATTTCATTTAAATAGATTTCTAAATATATGTAAAGGTTCTTCCCTCCTGGTGCAAATGAGCAGTTGAGCTCATTATAAAAAAAACTATAGGGTTATGGTTTGATTGCCATCACCCTCATCCTATTGGTGGAGAGTTTACAACAAAAACCCCATGTCTATTTATTAAAAAGTTATGTTTGTGGAGGTCTTCAAAAGACTTTAAGTAGTGTTTTGTGGTTAATGTTAAATTTATATGCCTTAAGTATTTATCACTGCCTAATGGTAAAAAAAAGGAAATTACTATACCTTAAAGTGATTCTTTAAGTTGTTGCCAAGCTTCATCTACATCCTGATCTTGGAATTCAATTCTTTGCATGTTTTCAGATATCTGTTGTTGGAATCTTTCTTTAACTTCATTTTCCTTCAGTTGTTTAACTTTAAGCCACTTTTTCTTAATATGAGACTTTAACAACAGTATATGGTCAGAATTCATAGATATGAAAGGATAACTCTTAACATCAACAATGTTTCTTATCCAGGGCCAAAACCATATAATAGCCAGCCTATTTCTCACACTAAAATCAATAATTCTTTCTCCCTCATTATTCTCATTACCAATGCTGTAATTGCTAATCACATTCTCTATCCAGTCCTTTCACTTCCAATGTGCCTATTCATATCACCAATGATAATGATTTTGTTTCCTCCATTATTTACTAAATCCAGCACATACTGCAGATTGTCATAAAACTCTTCCTTCTGCTCACTTCTTCCCTGTTGTGGTGCATACATCTGGTTTACACACAGCTTTACATCCTTGAGCTTAAGTGTGATGGATATGATCCTCTCATTGCGATAAACTATGTCCTCAACCCTATTTGCCAGCTCAGGACATAGAATAAAACCAAGTTGGAGGTGTTCATGTATAATTCTGCTGCCCTCCCCTTTGAGTCTTGTTTCAGCAACACCTAAAATATCTATATTCCTCTCCTTCATCACACACACACCACCACCTCAGTCTTATCCCTGATGGTGGCCACATTTAAAGTTCCCAATTTTAGAGTTTTCCTTGAGGTTGATCGAGTTCTGTTCCAGTTTGTCATCATCAAAATCTGTCCATTCCGAGGCTGAGCTTGAGTTTCTTGAGCAATGCAATCACATTTCGGGCTTTATGAAGCCTAAATGGGAAATTTGGTCACCAGCTCGCTAGGCCTGTCATGACTTATACCCTCCTTTTATCCAGGCTTGGGACTGGCATAGGTTGCTAGATGATATTTCCCATAGCAGAGTTTATAGTAGAATATTAGAATATAATTTATGCAGTGTGCTAAAAATAAAGAAAGAAGCGATTTAATTTGTTATATTTTGTGTGTGAATTATGCTTAAACTATCAATATGACCCACTCACCAGTTCAAATACCATTAAGAGAGAGAGAGAGAGAGAGAGATAATCTAAAAAACAAATTAGTGTGGCTAAGTAACAAAGAGACAGAAAATAGACTTCTAAAGCCAACATTCAGCTAAGAAAACAAAGATGGTTCTTTGTGGGTTAGGTTGTACCTTTGGAAGAAATGCCAAAGAGAATGAACTACCTTTTTGTCTTTGAAAAATTGTAATTGATGAATTATATTATTTCTTTCAGAAATTTTAAAGTTTAATTTTTATAGAAATTTACTTATTTCTAAGTTTTTTTTTTTTTAAAGAAATTTAATTCACCAAAATGGAGGTTGATGAAAATGAAAATACGGATGATGAAAGAAGACCAAAGAATGCATTAGAGTGTGATCTCTCAGCGTATGTTTTATTTCATGTAGGAAACACAGGTTGGATTTTTTTCGTAATAGCATTGTACTGTAAACTATTTAAAAAGTAAGAAAGTACTTAATCCCAACTTTTACCATTTTATGTATTATTTATTTTTTTTAGGAGCTCCATGCTTAAGTTTTGATATATTGAAAGATGAACTTGGAGACAATAGAGATTGTGACACACCCTTGACATGTTACCTTGTATCTGGTTCACAAGCAGCCCAGACACATCTGAACGATATTGTTCTTTTAAAAGTATGTAAATCGGTTATCATTGCTATTTACTCTTTTCAGGTCGTATAATATAAGGTCATAATTGCAAGATAGGCAAAGAAGTTTTTAGACCAAGGTGTGATAGGTACTGAACTTAAATCCCCCCCCCCCCCCCCCTTCCTTTCCTTTCTCTTTTCTCCTCCTCCTCCTCCTCCTCCTCTTAGACAATGTGGTTTCTTTCTTAAATTAGGCTCAACTAAGGTGTGTACATATTTTTCATAAATCTGATCACTAGTTAGATTTGGTAATCCAAATACTTGTTTTTTATAGGTTTATGTATAAGCATGATAAATCAATCTCTGAAATTGTGTGTATTGCTAATTTTGAAACAATGTAGAGGCCCTGGAAGTCCATTGACTTTGATCATATTTAACCTCATTTAAATTTTTTTTTATTTAGATGTCAAATTTGTTGAAAGTGAAAAAAGATGAAGAAAGTGATGATGATGATGATGACTCAGATGATGATGGTGAAAATAAACCCGTAATTTCTTCAGCACTCGTTACTCATTCTGGATGTGTCAATAGAATAAGAGTAAGAAATACTTCACCCAAATTATTTTGTTTCTTTAGTTCATCAAAACTAAAGATGAACCAAACTTTTGTGCTACTTTCAATTTTTATTTGCATTTTTTTGAATATAGAAAATGGTGTTAAATTACTCCTTGTATGCATTTAATCTTCATTTCCTTGAGTTGTTTAACTTGCTTTCTTTTTTTTTTTTGTGTGTGTAGAAAAATGGGGGCCAAGGGCGTGTGCCCGCAAAAAATCCCCCCCCTTTATAAGAGAGTCAAAATCAAGGTCTCTGAGGAGGCTAGCAATGCAATTTTATTTTTTATAAATTTTGAAAAGATTGTGTAGTGTTTTTGAATGTATGTATGTATGTGTAGTGAGGAACGGGGAGAAGTGTGTGTTTGAGAGCATGCTGGACTACTCACAGTAGATGAGACAGAAAAAGAGCAACTAAAGAGGACAGTGACAGGAGAAATGGGAGTTCCAGCATTCCCTGGCTCCTGCCTAACAACCTCCCTGGAGTACTTCCCTGGTTGATTGATGTCTACAATCTCTTCCCATTGTTGTTTACTATCAAACAACTGAGGAAACTAACAGTGGATGAGCATGATGTAAGACTTTGTCATTATCATTAAAGATTTGTGACTGTAAAGGAAATAGGCTAATCATTAGAAGATAGTTGATGAAAATCACCTTAAACATTTTAAGAGATTAAAATTAATGTATAATTTTACAATTAGTATTTATTTATATATAAAAGATGAGTAATAAAAAATTAATTTTCTCAAATTTCATTTGCAGGCTACAAATATTAACAGTACACCTTTAGCAGCATCCTGGTCCGAATTGGGTCAGGTCAACATCTGGGACATGAGTTCAATGTTGGAGGCAGTGAATGATGTGCAAGCAATGAAAAACTTTCAGGATTCTCCCCAACTTTCCCCACTATTTACTTTTAACGGTCACGGAGTCGAAGGATTTGCCGTTGACTGGGCTCCAACAATGCCAGGTTTGTGAATGTGCAAATTGATTAGACATGAGGTAGAAATTTTTTCTCGCGCAAACATTACAATTTACATCAACAAATTAATTCATATTTGTTATCTAAAAACCCATTTCCTACTCTCCATCGGGTAGACACAATGTTTGAGCTTAGGATTGAAAACCCTCAAATCACTTAACACACACACAAGGGTACATATGAGGATCACTGCTGATACAGGATACCACCCCAATCTCAGGGATTCAATGCTAACCTTTCGCAATAAGGTTGTGGTATACCTTTACTGGTATGTCAGGTCTCCATTTTCACACACTACAGACTGCTTCCATTCCTCTTTGTTTCTCATTAACTCTCGTGCCACATTCATATCAACTCCATGTTTAATGTTTATTCACATATTTACTAATTACATCATTCTCCCTCTTTTGCGCAATTTTCCTTTACTTCTCACACTTACGCACTCAGTTATACACCTTTTTCACGATTCTGTCATTATTCATTCTCTCCATGGCCATACCATTGTAACATTACTATCCTCTATTCTCATCGCCAATAACTTCTTCACTGTACACTAGGGCGGCTCGTTTTTACACTTTTTTCGATATTTGATTGGGGGTAGTGCGGAAAAGTTGCGATTTGGAGAGAAAATAAAGTGTGTAAAATTTTTTGATCTACGTCAATACCTTCCGGTGGCGGCGAGTCCTTAAAAATCGAAAAATAGGCCTAAAAACAAAAATTTTATATAATTTTATATAATTTTTATACAATGTTCATTGTTCAATGACTGCTATTAATTTATTCAAGCCTATAATAGTGTTCTCAGGGTTGTTTGCACAGAAATATACCGGAATTAACATTTGTATAACATCTTGTTAAAACTTGCTTTAAATCAATATTTTGGATATTTTAACGGCTAAGACGCCACCGGAAGTTATTAACAGATTGTGCTGAAATTTTTATTGTTTATTTTGTAAGTCTTTAAAACCATTTTCCAATCTACCCCGTTAGGCCTATTTTTCGATTTTTAAGGACTCGCCGCCACCGGAAGGTATTGACGTAGATCAAAAAAATTTTACACACTTTATTTTCTCTCCAAATCACAACTTTTCCGCACTACCCCCAATCAAATATCGAAAAAAGTGTAAAAACGAGCCGCCCTACTGTACACCCTTTCAACCATCCTCGTTTTTCATATATTTGAATCCGTTTTACACTAGTCATGCTTCTTAAATTTTTCATCTCGACTTCTCACTTTTGACAGTGAACTATGATGCCAAACAAACGTCTGGTATTCATACATCATTGTCGGCACCAAAACACCTTAATGTAAACCTCTTACTCCATCTACATTCGAGCACTTCCTTCCTACTAGGGCTTTTATGTTGTCCATGACTTCCTTGTCCCGTTTCACCCTTTCATTTTCTAATGTATTTGTACAGTAAAAAGTTCGCCTAAAAAACAAACTTCTGGAAAAGCATAAAAAAATTACTAATCAGTTTGTGTTTGGACTTTTATTATTGTCACAAAAAGAATAAAATATCCAAACAAAAATATAATACTCCAATTAGTATTTTTTATGCTCTTTAGAAATTGTTTCTAGGCGAACTTTTTTCTGAAACTACCAAACACCAGATATTTAAGTTCTTTCACAACCTCCACATTTTCTTCACTCACCACAATATTACATGCTGATGCGCCTTTGCTTTCAGCAACAAGAACCTTAATTTTATCTACAGTTTCATTAATTTCTTTAAACACACCAACAAAACTCATCACTCTTCTTAATTCATTCTCTGTTTCACCCAGAAGCACCACGACATCAGCATACATCGGATGCAACAGCTAACATTCATTCTCTTCCAAATTCATATTTACTTGTGGTGTCGTGTTTTCATCTCGTGCATTTATCCCATCCATTCCATATGTACATTAAACAGCCACGATGACATCACGCAGCCCTGTCGTACTCCCACATTAATACTGAACTAGTTACTCACCTACTCACTGTTAACTCTTGCATAAGCAATACTATCCACATAAACTCGCTGCGTTTAACAACTTGCCACTGACATGATACATTTTAAGCACCTTCCACAAAGCAGATCTATTCACTTTATGCTACACTTTCTCCAAATCCATAAATGATGTATACACCTTTTTGTTCTTATCATTTAGCTCCTGAATTAGTTGTCTCATTGAAAACACTTGATTAACACACCTTCCTCCTCTAAAACCACCTTGTTCATCTCCAATCAGTGCATCTGTAATCTCTTGTACCCTGTTCATGAACACACTCTAGGTGTACTTTTTTAGCTATACTTAAAAGATTTTTACACCTATAATTTTTACATCATTTCTTTCACCATTAGTTCTACACAGTGGTACAATTACATTTGGCGTCGGGATGTCGCGACCCCACTACCCGGCGTAAGATGTAGCTAGCTACGCATTCCTGCGATACTGCGGGACTCCATTTGTTCACTGTTCTTTCACAATCATTCAAGCATCATTTTATCTCCACATTTAATCATTTCACTACATATCCTTTTAATTCTTGCTGACTTTCCTTTCTCTAGTTTCCATACTGCTTTTTGATCTTTCTCTAATTTGATGTGTTCCGCTCCTTGGTATAATTTATACTTCTACATACACCACCAAAGCAGACTGTACTCGTATCTGTTCCCTGCTAATATCTCTCACTTACCACCTCGTTTAATTACCCTTTAAATCTCTCGCATATCCGTTCATTTTGTACAACACGTTGCCATTCTTATCCTTCATGCTACCAGTCATTCAACCAGATTAACTTTTACACTTCCTCACCTCTTTCAAGAATAACTGTTCATTCATTTTCCTTCCCAAGTCTTTATCTATTCTTCTTACTATTTATTTAATGTTTCTCTTGCGTTATTAGTTCATTTGAAAAACTATACAGGCCTATGGTTGATTGCTTTCGACCTGTGGAAAATTTCCAGCAGGTTTAATACCTGGAGTCGACGGCAAAAAGCCTGTTTTTTTTCGTTAAGAAGTTGCGTGTGTGTGTAGGTCTTCAAAAGATCTTGTCAAATAGATTTTAGTTAAATTATTAAATTTGTTTGCCTTCGGTATTTAGCGCAACCCAATGGTTGTTACATTACATTACATTACATTACATTACATTACATTACATTTGGAAAACATAAAGCCACTCGGGCCTATCGAGGTAATCCAAGTCATGAGCTACATTTTTTAATAATAATAAAAAATCTTGCACGATATCAAACTCAAGTCAGCTAATTAATATAAAACTACTTACTACCACCACAGTAGCCTATATAACTGAAGTAAAGAATATACACTATATACAATCTACAAACGTATCTTTTTCACTCATGAAGTGTCTAAATTTTTCTTAAAATTAACTAATGAGCTACTGTTTACCACATCATATGGCAAGTCATTTCAAAAATCTACTACTGTGACAAAGTATTTTCGTAGATGATCAAGTCTACAAATCTGTTTTCTAATTTTCTTATTATGTCTACGAGTTATCCCATCAGTATCTAGTGAGAAAAAGTTATGTAAATCTAAATTGTCCAAACCTGAAAACATTTTGAAAATCTGTATCATACTCCTCATACAACGTCTCTCAAAACTAAACGTACCTAATTCCTTTAATCTATATCCCTGTATTCCAATCTTCTTAGGTTAGGGATAACTTGGTTGCCCTACGTTGCATACCTTCAAGCATATCAATATCATAAGATTATATAATTTACAGACGACTTCCTTACTCTTGTAACTAACATTTCTCTTAATAATAACTAACATTTTATTTGCTTTATTTCTAGCCTCTAAGCACTGCTTAGAAAATTTTAGATCACTACATACTATAATGCCAAAGATCCTTTCCCTTTCTAACATCCTTCAACCAGTTCCCTCGCATCTTATAACTAGTTTTCATTATTTCTACCAAAATGCATGACTGCATTTTTTAACATTGAATTCCATCTGCCATTTACTAGCCCAAGCAACTAATCTATCAACATCCTTTTGCAATTTATAAGAATTTTCTATATTTATAACTGGAGCAACTACTTTTGTATCATCTGCAAATTTAGAAATTTTACAACCTCCTCCTTTCTCTAAAGTCTAAATCATTGAGATATAAAATAGAGAGTAATGGACGTAAAACTAATCTCTGTGGTACCCAACTTTTCACTTTCTGCCACCCAAATTCATGTACACAGGTTACACAAGGCATGTGTTGTTGCAATTTAATCAACGCAGGCAAAACACTACACCTAATTGTTTCACTTGGATAGGCCTATTCTATTGTTTTGTTAATTTATTCATTCAGAATTCTTAGAAAGATTAACACACCTTCCTCGGCTAAAACAACGCTTCCAACTAGGCAGTCCTGAGTTAAAATTTCCTTCGATTGTCGCTTCTTTTTTGTTTACGTTAGCAGACGTATAATCATGTATTATCTTTGCTTCTCTTCTTGAAATGGTTTTGATAAGTCAGTGTGATGGAAAATTTTTGGTACGAAAAAATTTGTTCTTGTTTACGTAGGCCCAGTGCCTACATATTCTTGTTCTTTCGTTCCACCTATGATAATTTCCCAAAACCCGAGACAATTTGTAGTTATACAATAAATTAATATTTTGTATTAAAATTATGATATAAGGTACCGTATTGTAGGCTTGTTTAGGCTTGGGGTTAAAATAGGCCTCGTTGTGGACTGTTATGACAGGCTTGTATAGTTTTCTCACAGTACAACTCATTGCATCCTTATACACACACACACACACACACACACACACACACACACACACACACCACATATTCTGCGCATCCACTCGATCATCATCATCATCATCTCTCTCAGGACTTTTTCTACTCCTCTTCTATACTCTGTTGCCGCCTCGCTCGAATTCAACCTTTCAACTCTTCTCTGTGTCTGCCTACTGTCACACTTCCCTTTTTGTTTTACCAAACACCAATCAACTTCGCATAAATAGAATCATACGGTCTGACAAACCTCCAGTCAACCTCTGAACATTTTTTTCTATTACATATATCCCTTAGCATATCTTTACTAATACACACTATTAGACTCGTCTCCACTCTCATCTCTCAAGATATATAGTACAATGTATGCTTATGGAAGTCCTTCTGTTATAAAGAATCGTCTTTCCACACTTATTTTTCTATTGTCATTATTACTCATTCCGAGCGCGCATGCTTCCCAATCACTCCAGGCTCAGCCAACTCCCACAGTTACTGTTACTTTTACTTTGCTACTTTGTTAAAAAAAAAAAAAAAAAAATCATCATCGACTTGTAAGTTTTCAGAAGTTAAGAATTTGCAAATGGATAATTTATTAATTGGATTCATGTTGTGGGGCAATATGCAACTACGTGTAATATGAACTCTCGGTTTAGGTAAAGATTTATTTTAAAAATATTATATTTTTAATCGTGTTGTAGTTAGAACTTTATTATTATTATTATTACGTCCATGACATACCTGATAATTTCTAATAATCGCATTCTTTTTATTGTTATTTTGATGAAAAGATTATCATCATTGTTTTGCAAAAGATTTTTTTGTTTGTTAAAAAGTGTCGCATTAAATGTAAATGTATTTTGTATGAAGATTGAAGATAACTTCATTCTTTTTTATGATCAGTTCGGGCGCCGCTCGGCAGTGCTGAGACTCCTCCGAGTCGTGGGTTCGAATCCAGTGCTGCCCACAGCTGGGTTGTTGTCTTTTCGGTATCTGTCGGCGGTGGCGGCGGGGGGCCGACCAGCTAAGGTATCCTTGGCTCGGGCCCATAACCCCCACTTCCTGGGGATATGGGACATTGGATGTCACCTTTTACCCGAAAGGTTTTAAGGTACAAATCCTGATTTCCTGTAACTATATGAAACCGTTATTTTATTTTAGGGACCTTGGCAACTGGAGATTGTTCTAAATTCATTTTTGTTTGGAAGCCTGAAGAAGGTGGTCGGTGGACGGTGGGGAGCAAACCCTTCGTGGCACACACAGCGTCAGTAGAGGACATTCAATGGTCTCCAAATGAAGACAATGTCTTCGCCTCGTGTTCGATTGACAAGAGGTTCTCTGGTTTGAGTCGTTTTAGTTTTGTTTTTTCAGGGGTCGGGGGGACGGTTTAACCTCCTCCTCAACATCTAAGGTCATATGACAGACGGGACCTACATCTATACGTGGGATTGAACCATGGGTCGCTACATAATCTAGACGCAGAGGACGGTCTCCCATCCAACTATGCACCTTAGACCTACAGCTTAACGTGGAACCCGAACCACGACCCACCACGGGTGGTCAGAAATTACAAAGTCCTCGCCCGGACTCGATCTCACGACCTCCCGATCAGCAGTCCAACGTATTAACCATTAGGGCTGTACATTGTACATGAATAACTACAAAAAATTATACGACAGTTTTTCTAATTACGCGGATCAAGACGTTTAACACCAGGCGGGCAGACTCGGACGAACGCGAGCTGAGAGCGTGTGACCTGACGCTCCTATACTTTATTTGCTTTTACACGTTTATTTTATTATTATTAAATTCATGGATGAAGTGAAAGCGGTGGTTCGCAAGCTGGAAAGTAGAAAAGCGGCAGGTGTGGATGGGATGTATGGGAAAATGATTAAGTGTGGGGGTTTGGAAGGGTTAGTGGTTGTGGTACATGTTAGAGTGCATGGACAAATGAGGAATGTGCCTGAAAACTGGAAGAAAGCAATAATTGGACGCTTTCGAGTGAAAGTGATTAAAGTGCATTTTTAACAGATTTTTTCCTTTTGCCAAAAATTTACTCAAGTACTTGAATCCGTACTCTGCACGTCGAGTGCGTGCCCATGTAGTGACTCAAATATCTCTTTGTGGGAAGAAGAAAACCATGATCAGATTACAAAGTACTTAAATCACTTTTTGAGCT
The DNA here is from genome assembly GCA_023014485.1 of Bathynomus jamesi. Classification (NCBI taxonomy): domain Eukaryota; kingdom Metazoa; phylum Arthropoda; class Malacostraca; order Isopoda; family Cirolanidae; genus Bathynomus; species Bathynomus jamesi. The sequence goes on from JAJOZX010001161.1 coordinate 921,756, forward strand.
TTGGCGTGCTGAATGCACTTGAATCATTTTTACTTCCAAGCGTCCAATTGTTCCATTGTACAAAATGAAGGTGAAAGAAGTGAATGTAAGAACTACAGAGGTACAAGTCTGTTCAGTGTGGTGTCTCCCTGGCTGTTCTATCTGTTTATGGATGGAGTGATAATTGGGGTGAAAGTGCGAATTTTTGAGAGAGGATTGAATCTGGTGTATGATGGGAATAGGTGGGACTTGTCGATTCTGTTGTATGCGGATGATGCTGTGCTATTGCTCAGTGTATGTGATATGCAAAAGGCTGTTAACACTCAACGGGTGGGTGGGGTTGGAATGATTCATAGATTTTTCAAGTCGATATTATCGCCTTGTATAAAAAAAAAAAAAAAAAAAAATTGTTTTGCTCCTTTCTTTGCATTTCGAACCATCTGAACAAAATATTCTGATATAACAGAGTTCAAAATTGTTTTATGTGGACTAAAAAAATATTTAAGTTTATTACACGAGTTATTTTGACCTACCCTACCACTTATGATACAAATATATTACCATACCTGTTGAGGGTTAAGAGTTTTGTGGTGGTTTGTAAGAGAAGACTGTCGAACGTGAATGTGGGTAAAAGCGAGTTAATTCACTATCATGTGATAGTGAATGGTAAAACACTAGAGGTGGTAGAATCTTTTAAGTATGTGGGATGTGTATTGAACAAAAGAGGAACGAGTGCGGATGAAGTTAATAATAGGATGAATCAAGGAGGAAAGGTGGAGGGTGCGCTGAAAGTGGTTGTGAGGAAGCCGAGACTGGGAGATTGCGAGATGGTTTACGTGAACGTGTGTTAGTACCAACACTTTTGTGTGGGTGTGAAACATTGATATGGCTTGACAGGGAGAAGTCAAAGGTAAGAGCAGCTGAGATGAATAACTCGAGAAATGTGTGTGGTGTACACTGTATTGATAGTGGGAAGTCGTGTGGTTCTGGATAGATATGGTGTGCGTGCGGAAGTCATTGGAAGTGAAAATTGTTATCTTCATTCTTTCAACATGTCCAAACCACCTTAAAACATTTTCCTCAGTTGTGAAAAGAGTATATAAGTGTTTGCGAAGATAGGAGGAGAGGGAGGCAGAGAAGGTGGATGGACATGAATGATTGCGTGAGGAAGCGTGGACTTGATCTGGGTAATGCACGAGAAATGGCTACAAGTATGGAATGGAGAAGGTTTGTTAGAGTTACAAAAGTTCGGAACGCGCGTGCTCATTTTTGACAGCCTGGAACCACCACCACCACCACCACCACACGGCTTATGAAGCGCCACAAGTGTGGAATTTATCCATGTGTTGGGGTGCTGGTCAACCCGTATGCCGCTGTAAATGAATGTGTATGACTTAATTTCTAACTTTTCTTCCTTACCTTTTATTTTTTATACCCGAGTATGTCTGCTTTCTCACCCCAACTCATTTGGAAAATTAAATTTTTTATGCATGTAAATTTTATTCACGGGTCAATATATTGTACAATGGTATATTATTATTCAAATATTTTGAGTAAAATTATATTATTTTAGGTTAAAAGTCGTATATTTTGGAGATATTCCGAACCTAACCTATTTTCTCCCAAAAAAAATCTAACACGGATCGCGATATCGTGGCTATCTTTCGGAACGTAACCTCGCGTTATAAGCGTATTACACTGCTGTAATTGTAATGTATTCGATGGGTAAACCCGTGTTGATATTCGTATTCCAAAAAGCAAATGAAAAGTCGTACTGAATAGAAATGTGGGAGAAGAGAATCTTAAATTTGAATATTTATTTTATCCAGAGTTCAAAGATCTGTAGAATATTTAACTGTATCTATAGTTCATTATTTCATAACCTCTCTACCATTCTCCATCGGGTAGGCACGAGGTTTGAAGTCGGGACCAAAAACACCCGGAATCAATTATACAAAAGATGCAAAGGGATTACTACTGAGAACAAGATGTTATCCCCAATCTCAGGGGTTCAACGTTGCTTTTCATGACCTTAAATTTATCATCACCACATTTGCAGCGTGAGAATTTGGGATGTTCGTGTAAACCCGACCAAGGCGTGTATGCTTACATGTGAAAATGCGCACACGAAAGATGTGAACGTTATCCACTGGAACAGGAACGAACCTTTTATAGCATCTGGAGGAGACGATGGAAAAGTTCTTGTTTGGGACTTGAGGAAATTCGAGGTGAGTATCAGATTTTATCGCTAGAATGAACGCGACATTATTACTGAATGCTTGATGGTTACAGCCGTCATCTACTGGGACTGGTTACCTGTAGCGAGGTATAGCAAACTCTTCTCGTAAGATTGGCTACTGAAGCAGTTTTTCAAAGCTGCAATATCATTCGTTCATTCCTGAGAAGTAAACGAAACACGTACGAACTACAATTTCTCTTCATTGGCCGAGGCCAATCACAACGCTTGTTGGTCTTTCGCAATTGCTTGCTTATAGAATCCTTCATCTTTTAACGTACTTGACGTTTCCTTTTCTAGTGATCTTTCCTGGGAAGATGACATATACTGTCTTTCTAAAACAGCGTATAAGAGGTTAGGTGTGCTGCACCGGCTCCGCAGTTTCTTCACCCCCAGTCAGTTGCTGCCCTTGTATGGAGTACGCTTCTCATGTCTTCAAGCGGAGCGTGGAGAGAGAGGCTTATGCTTTTTTCTATCCATTTTTCTACTACTGCTAGAATAGTTAAGAAATGAACTAGTTTAAAAACAGGAACCTCCTCGAGTGGACAGAAAAGTCTTTGAGGCTTCCTCTTGTCCTTTTAACAATCTCTTCGCCGCAATGTTGCCTCGCTCTCTTTACTATTGCTATTATAACGGACACTGTTCTTCTGAACTCTTCAACTGCATGCAGTACCAGACTTTCGATACATTCTCGTCCCTTCTTTGTCTAACTCTCTATCGCAGGTATTCTTAATCTTTCAACTTCTCAACCGGTCCAGTCCATCTCTTTCCCTGGCTATGACCTCCAACCTTTTAAACGCAAAATGTTCAGGCATCCCAAAACTCTGGACTTTGATTTCGGCTCTCCTCTTCTTCCATTGTTGGGGGGAGCATTTTTGAGGGCGTTCGCCCTTGGCTCCTCCTTGCGTAAGGAAAAAAAATAAATACTTGTATCTATTCTGTTGGCAGTGAATACTTTGTACAGGTAGCAGGTCCTGGTGGTGACCCTCCTGTTGTTCTCAAGAACTGTGCTTCTGCGCTGACACTGCCTAGGCAAACTCTTTCGCCTTTGTCTTTCATCTAGTACTTTCCCCTCCTGCTGCGAGTTCGCTTTCATTCATTCAGCCTGTCCTAAGAAAGGTGACTGCTCTCAACCCTCCAACTATCGTCCAATTGCATTGATTACTTGCCTTTCTAAAGTTTTTGAATGTATCCTTAATAGGAAGATTCTTAAACACTTTTCTTCTCACAATCTTATTTCAGGTCGTCAGTATAGGTTCCGCAAGGGACGCGCTACTGGTGATCTTGCATATATATCTGCCTCTTGGTCATCTTCATTTCGGGATTTCGCTGGAACCTTTGCTATTGCGCTAAACATATCAAAAGCCGTTGATAGAGTCTGGCACAAATCCTTAATTTCCACACTCCTCTCCTTCGGTTTCTATCCTTCTATCCGTACCTTCATCTCTAATTTTCTTTGTAGCCGATCTATACCCGCGGCTGTAGATGGCCGGTGGTGTTCCTCATGATTCTGTTCCGTCCTGTCACCCACTCTTTTTCATATCAATGATCTATTGAGTCGCACTTCCCGCCTATTTCACTTCTATGACGATGATTCCACCCTTCGCTTCTCCACCCGCTTTACAACGCGGCCCTCAAGTCAATCCACGATTCGCATAGGACGGCTAGGGTGCACCTAACCTCTGTTCTTTCTATTATCTCTGATTAGGGCAGAGAAAACCTCGTGTCTCTCAATGCCTCAAAAACTCGGTTCCTCCATCTGTGTATTCGTCACAATCTTCCACACGACTATCCCCTTCCTTTCCTTCAACAACACACAACTCAATCCTTCCTTCCTCTCTTAATATTCTTGGCGTTTCTTTTTCTCGTGATCTTTCCTAGAAAGATAAAATATACTCTCTAAAATCCCTCCTCCCTGCATAAAAAAAAAAGTGAAGAAATTGATTTCCGACATGATGGCTGTTGATATTTATTTTAGTTTTTTTTTTCACTTATGTTTGATCAGAAGTTTTAAAGCGTAAGTTCTTAACCTGTGGGCCATGGCCCATTCCTCAGTGGTCCACAGCAGGAAAAAATAAACATAAAGCAACTTCTTCTTCTTTTCTATTATGATAAAAAATGTCCCCGCATAATGGTATAATTTAACTTTAGTCCACGTCAATTTAAAAATTTAAAAGAAAATGGGAATAATTTCATGGTAAAGTTTGACTAATACAGATAATTTACAATTTTATATTATACATTCAATATTGTTGCTTTTTCAGAGTTGCTGAAATCTGAATAATAAAAGACCATTGACAATGAAAGTTGTATTTGTTATATATTTTGCCATCAATACTGTCTCTAGTAAGGGTTTGAATGCTATTTTTTTTTTTCTTAATTTTGATTCTACCCCCTATAAACGCTGAAGATGGTCCACAGACACAGCGGGTGTCCCCTCAGTGGTCCAAGTACATAAAAAGGTTAAGAACCCCTGTTTTAAAGTATAGTATAATTGTTTCAAGTCGTTTTTTGGTCTTTTTCTGCCCAAATTTACATAATATTAAAGGAGGTTTCAGTGGGCGTAAAAATAACTTGTAGGGTTTTCCTCTTTATAAACTTTGTTCTATTCTAACAAATTCTTGCACTCGCAGACGAAGACTCCTGTTGCTCACTTCCAATATCACAACGGCCCCGTTTGCACCGTGGAATGGCACCCTACAGACTCTTCTGTACTCGCGAGTGGAGGGGAAGACGATTGCGTCCTCCAGTGGGATTTGGCAGTGGAGAAGGACGAACAGAGTACCTCAGAGAAGAAAGAAGAGGTAAGGGGACGTACGGTGTACCCGAGGGTCATTGTAGAACAGGGATGTCTTCTAGCATTGATAAAAGGCCACATAGCCAAATTTTATTTAAATTTCACCACACATGTCTAAAACAGGAAGATGGCCAACTTTCGGGCCCACTTTAATTGCCAGTTTGATATCGCAGCGATGCTGAGAACTTTTCACTTCGAAGTGAAAATACTTGTTTGACCTCGAGGGTCATGTGACGGAGGGGATCTACAGCCTTATGTGAGATTCGAACCAGGGATCACCACATCTGAACGTAGAGCACATTGGTCATCAATCCAAATGCTGAACAGCCTTGATGATGGAATGCAGTGGTGCGACGTTGCCACCATGTAACCTTCGAAATGAATAGCTGCAGACTGAAACGCTGATCTGTCCTCCCTCCCTCCCTCCTTCACTCGGTCTTTGTCAGTTATCTCCCCGCCTCCGTCATATGACCTTAGATGTTGCGAAGGAGGTTAAACGACCCCATCATTCCATTACTGTCTTTATGGGTCGGTCTTTATCAGCCAGCCAGCCTGACTGACAGTCTGAGTCAGTTTCTCTCTATCAGTCAGATACATTGTCACTCACTCTGTCTGCATAAGGGACTAAATGAGACACAGACAGACAAACTGCCAGAGACATACAATCTGTATGGGTCTTTCTCAGCCACCCTGACTGACAAACATACATCAACAGTCTCTGTCTGTGTCAGTACCTGAGACTGACCAACTGATAAAAACATTCCTAGAAAGAAAGTCATTCAGTGTGCGTGTGTAAGAAACCTTAAGGGTACCTTTCAATGAATGTAGACCGTTATTAGTTAGTGAATATTGTGAATTTAATTTGTCCATTTGAAGTTTGATACAAAATTCAATTTTACAGAATATTCCACAACAGTTACTCTTCATTCACCAAGGGCAAAAGGAAATTAAAGAAATTCATTGGCACCCTCAAGTGCCAGGACTAATGGTATCAACGGCACTTTCCGGTTTTAATATTTTTAAAACTATAAGTTGTTAACATTAAAAAGAATTACCATCGAATTTAACTTTTTATTACCCTTTTTTTTTTTTATTGGTTTAACATTTCCGCAAAAACATAATTTCCATACTGGCAGGAAAACCAATAAATACGTTCCAAATTTGGTGCTCTGATTCGGTGCGTTTCGTCTAGGTTTTTTTTTACAAGAATAGAGCAAAAATTACGGTGCAAAGTTTTTAAGATGCCCTGGCCAGGATGCACTGCTCTCAAAAAGATTGAGAATACCGACTAACCCTTGCATTAGAGTTGGGCAGAAAAGGAATAAGAATGCTCTTTTTAAAGGAGGTATGTAGACATAGTTTTCGTTATAATAGTGAGAGTAAAAAGAGTGACGCAACATTGCGGCAAAGAGAGGGGGTTGAAGACGGTCACTAAGAGGAAGTAATTGAAACTAACAGCTCCACTTGACTGGGTGGAATTAAAGGCTTTGTGGGTTTAGCCACCCGACGCACGAGAAGCCTACTCTATACAAGGGCGGACAAAACCCCTGTACAGAGACGGTAATAAAGTTAGGGTGTACTGCACCGGCTCCAGTTTCTTCACCCAAACCTCTTAAAGGCTGTTTCAGATGGTATAAGTGATATTTCCTGGAAAGATCACGAGAAAGAGAAACACTGTTAAAAGAAGAGGAAAGATTGAGTCGTGCGTTGTTGAAGAGAAGGGGATAGTTGCGTGGAAGATTGTGACGAGTAAGACATGAAGAAACTCCGAGATGGTAGAAAGATCAGAGGTCAGGTACGCCAAAGCCGTCTCATGCGAAGCATGGAGTGACTCGAGAGGAACGCTTTGTGAAGGGTGGAATCATCGGTATAGCAGTGGATAGGAGAGGAAGTGTGACCTTCCTTTTTTCTACAAACCGTGCCTCTCAACAGTCTCCATGATTCGAGGTGCACCTGATCTGTGAACTTTCGATCATAATTTATAGGGTCAGAAAACCTTATGGCTTTCAGTGCCTCAAACACAAAGTTTCATCTGTCTATTCGTCACAATTTTCCACATGACTATTCCTTCTCTTAACATTTTTGGCGTTTCCTTTTCTCGTGATTGTTCCTGGAAAGATCACATACACACTTTTTATAACAGCTAAGAAGTTACGCGTACTGTACCGGCTCCGCAGTTTCTTCGCCCCCCCCCAACTCCGTTGCCGTCTCTGTATAGGGGTCTTCTTCGACCCTGCATGGAGTACGCTTTGTGTATCGGGTGGTTTAACCCCGACAGTTCTAGTTGACCGCATAGAGTTAAAGGCTTTTCGTCTCATCAATCCCCCGCCTCTTACCAACTGTCTCCAATCCCTCCTCTTCGCCATAATGTTGCCTCACTTCCTCTGTATTTTCAATCTTTCATCTACTCAACTGGTAAACTCTGAAACAAGCTTCCTTAATCCATCTTTACCCCTGCCTATATCCTCCAATCTTTTAAACGCAGTGTCCAGGCATCTGCAAAACTTTGGGCCTCGAGTTTGCCTTAGCAGGGGTATCAAGCACAAAAGCACAGTTCTTGAGAATAACAGGAGGGACACCATCAGGACCGTGCGCCTTCTAAGAGTTGAGCCCAGATAGGGCAGAAAACACACCTTTGGAAGAGATTCTAATTTCAGACATAATTAAGTTATAGGAAGGAGGAACAGCACCAGAATTGTTCAGGGTCGAGTTGGAGGCGAAAGTTTGGGTGAAGAGTTTAGCTTTATCAGAAGAGACGGCAACAGAGTCGTGAGAATACAAAAATAGGAAGGAAAGAAGTAGAGTTGTCAGAGACGTTCTTGGCTAGGTGCCAGAAAGGGCAAGAATAATTAAAATCAGATAGTTTTCACAATTTTGTCTAACGAAGGAATTTCTCGCGAGTCGAAAAACACATTTTGCACGATTCAGGGCAGAAATCTAAGCTAAATGAGAGTCAGGAGTTGGATGGCGATGGTACCTTCTGAAAGCCTCCTCTCTGTTGTGGATAGCATTAGAGTAAGCAGTTAAACTTTTTTTTTTTTTTTTTTTTCATTAGTAGGAAAAGAATATGGAATACAGGTATCCCTCGTCAGTTAACGAGTATGCGGTTCATAAAGACCTCGGAATCGCCATTACAAACTTAACTACTACGGGAAAAATTGAGTTAGGTTCGGCGTCGGGGCCAAATTTTCACAAAACAAAAAATGTTTTTCAATATTTTTCTTACAAATATACTTTCCTTAGGCACACCTAAATAATTTACTAAAAAAAAGTACTATGCCAAAATGGAAAATTAAGCTTACTCACTAAAAAGAAAATTTGAATGAGCGTTCGCTAACTCATCAGGCATTTTCGTTAACTTACGAAAAAATTAGTAAATTAAAACCTCGCTAACTAACGCGGATACCTGTATACGCTCAGCCCACTCCAAGAAGCCTCGGCCACGGAAGCAGTAATCATTCTGTGGAAAATCACAGAAGTACTGCCTAAGGGCATCCCAATCGGTGGCGTCTGAGTGCCAAAGGTGAGTATTGGGAATCTGAAGAAAGCCCACGAACGTTGCAAAAGTTTATGAAAAGTGAATCAGGCCGAGACCCTGGACATCTCGAATGCGGAGTAGCAGAACCAGCCCCGCTGCCCAGGTCTGCGTCTTCGGCAGCGGAGGAGCCAGAAGTGGAGACATTTGTGTCCCTTTCTCCGGAGATAACGAGGCTCTTATAAACTATGCCAATTTTTGTTTTACTTTGGAAAGACTGTGTAGTATGCAAGATGCAAGTATGACTTAGGGCGGGTCAAAACAAGTTCTTTGTGCTTTTTTTAAAAACGACACTGAGGATTTACATTTGGGTTAACAAATAATATCAAAAGTTGAGCTATGTGCGACCCCCCTGTACCCCTCGCACATAGTCCCCCCCTTTTCCCCCCTCTTCTAGCTGAGATTTCACAATAAGCTTTGAACTTATTCTGAACATCAATTTAAGATATGTTAAAAATAAGTTACCCATTTGATTTAAATAAGGGTAAATAAGGTTATCTTCTTTATTTATAGATACTTTTTTTGTTTTATGCAGGGTTGCCAGATTGGCCACTTCGTGGCCAAATTTCACAAATGTGCAAAAGAGTCTGGCAACTAATGTTTTGAGTACTTTTTGCAAAAAATTATATTTTATTTTTGTTTCAGATTATTGAGCAAGTGAAATTATCATTGATTATTGATTCACACTATTGGTTTTTAAGTTAAATTACTGGTTATTAAGTCAAATTAATCATGACAAGAAAAGAGTAGTCAAATGTAGCCTTTGGACATCCTCCCGAGTTTCCAGCAGCTATGACACCAACAAAAGCAGATGCTGTAAGGCACAACAACTTTGTGCCGACGACGAGAAGAGGCTGAATCAAATAAATTGATTACTTTTAAAGAATGCTGTACCATAGTCGCAATAGACGTTGAAACCATATGGAGAAGGTTCTCTTTCCCTACAATAAGTACTCGTGGAATCTTTCAGAAAGTTGTTAGAGTGATAGAAACAGCCTCAAAGTTGAACAATGTTCCTATAAACCGAAGAGATGAGATATTTGAACAAAAAGTTTCAGAGTACAATGCTATGTTTAACGTATGTACCTGTGATTGCTACGATGAAGGGATTGATAGAAATGCCTGCCGGTACAAGGATAAAAATAACAATTGCCGAGTGGGATTCTTTTGTAGGACAAAATCAAAGATTAAACCAACTGGGGCCAATTGATAGAAAAGCTGCTTTGATGAGGAAAAGGTCTATTGCTAGAGCTCAAAAAGGACACGAACGCCGAATGAGATCACAAGCAGAATTGACTAAAGTTATCAGAGTTGTCCCTTCAACATCACGGGAATCACAGGATGCAGCCGGTGCTGAGAGCATGGAGGTAGAGACCGACCAAGAAGATGAAGACTTCGTACCTGATCTACAGAAGCTAAGGCTAACAAAGACCCTAAGATCCACTCTAAGGTCAGCCAGAAAGAAAGGAGAGAGAGTAGGGGGTTAAAAGAAGAGAATAAGGGGTTAAGTAAGTAGCAAAACCTATCATTCGTGGGTTAACATTCATTCAGAAAGAGAGAAAAAAACGGCATCGTCATCTGCCGGCCACTGCCGACAAGTCGGAAAAATAGTTGAAGAGAATAGGAAAGGGGTGAAAGATGAAAAGAAGTAAAATAAGAACGCTTACAAACCATGCAAACATAGTCTTAACTCAAACACTGTCATACCTTGCAAATTATAGACATGCAAGTAAAGAGAGAATAAGAAAAGAAAAAGTGACGTGATAAATAGTTTAAAACGCGGGCCCGTGGTAAAAAATAACTTAAACGTCTTTTATTGTAACGCGCGTAGTATTAGAAATAAATTAAATGAATTTAAGGCGATAATTTATTCCGACAACTATGATATAGTTGCTATCACAAACTTGGTTAAATACCGTGACTCGGGACTTGTTGGGTGAGGTGACGTGTATGTATATATATGTATATAGTCTAAAAGTCACTAAAGAGTAAATATCACTAAATCTAAGCTGAATGGCAAGACCAAGCCATAAACGAACAAAAGGGGTTCGTATTGCTTTGGTCTGGCCTAGACATGTTTTTTCCTATCTGACCTAATCTTTGGTGCTGAGTAAAATTAGGTGATGAATCTAAGGTGACAAATCGGGTAGGAAGTTGTTCGTACTTAAGTATAGTTAGGGGTAATGTCTAAAGCTTCTAAATTGGTAATGTAAGAGAGAGTTAGGTAGGCTGTTGTGGGACACAGGAATAAAACGGTAGGCTTCAAGGAATACCTAATTCAACGCACCGGTAAGTGCTTTTGATTGTTTGCTAGAACCTAAGTAACCTAACTGGGGTGTCTACCCCACGCTATCACATTTGGCGACGAGGATGGGATTTGGCTCATTTGGTTAAATTTTGTTCATTGGGTTAAATTTGGCTCATTGGGTTAATTTGGCTTATTGGGTTAATTTGGCTTATTGGGTTAATTTGGCTTATTGGGTTCAAGTGGTTGTTTGGAAAATTGGATGTAGCCTAGTGGGTCGTCCGATTTGGTTTGTTTGTGTGGGGAAGCTACCGTACTATAGCGTAGGTCCCGCCGCCCTAATTCTAAAACTAATTCCTACTCAGCCCTAACTCTAAAACTAATTCCTACTCAGCCCTAACTCTAATACAATTCCCTATTCAGCCCTAACTCTAATAAAATTCACTATTCAGTAACTAGACCAAATTTAAACCTAACCTACTTCACGTGAGTTGGCCTAATTCGGTTTTGCTCTAGCATGTCGGTGATTGGCCATATAAGCCCCTACGAAGACAATGGGGAAGACTTCGAAGCTTATGCCACTAGGGTGAGGTTGTTTTTCGAGGCAAATTCCATTCCGGATGCTAAGAAAGTACCTACCTTTTTAACTATAATAGGCCCTAAAACGTTTGGTTTAGTTATGGACCTAGTTTCTCCTAAAGCACCGGAAACTTGCACCTATAATGAATTGGTACAGGCCCTAACCGATCACTACAAACCCCGAGTAGTTCTCATCTATGAACGTTTCAAATTTTATTCAAGGCATCAGACGGGAAATGAAAGCATTGCAGAGTTTGTTGCAGGAATAAAAAGCCATAGCCGTACGTGTAAATTTGGGGACAAATTAGATGAAATGCTAAGAGATAGGTTTGTAATGGGTCTCAAAGAGGAGTCTACCCAGAGAGCCCTATTAGCCATACAGGACCTAACTTTTAGTCAGGCTGTAGAAATAGCTACGGCTAGAGAAGCAGCTGCTAAAGATGTTAGAGCTTTTGGAAATCATAGTAGTAAAGCCCAACACGTAAATAGCTTTAAATCTTCTAGGCCTGGCAGACCTAACGAGCCTACTAGACAGGCAAATAAAAGGTATGAGGCGAATACGACTAAGCCTACTAATTCTACTAAGCCTTCCAAGCCATGTACAGGGTGTGGAAAACACCATTGGAAGAAAGATTGCCCTTTTAAAGAAGCAGTTTGCCGAAACTGTAGTAAAATAGGCCACATAGCTAAAGTGTGTTTTTCAAAGAAAACAAAGGATGAAAATTCTAATTTTAACATTTCTAGTATAAATCCTCAAAAGGGAAATACTTCGAACATTGGAGTGGAGTACCTATTCTATGAGCAGCAAAGTGGGGAAAATACAGGCCCATATATTGTAGAGGTAGGCCTAAATGGAATTACAGTTCCTCTAGAATTGGATACGGGTGCTGCCCGGACGGTCATGTCCAAGGTAGTTTTTGATAAGATTTTCAAAAACACACCTAAACTACATGCATCTAAAACGATTTTGAAGAAGTACGGGGACATAAAAATACCTATTTGTGGAGAAGCATACGTCACAGTTACACTTAACCAGAAAACTTTGTCTCATCCCTTAACCCTTTTAGTGGTGGATGAGCAAGGGCCTACTCTCCTAGGCCGTGATTGGATTGATGCTTTGGAAATGCCAATTGACAAAATCTTGCCAAGGGGTCAGGCAGATGTGCATACACTCTCATATCCATCTGACATAGACTCATTGTTAAGGGAGTTTTCTTCTATTTTTGGGCCTGAAGTAGGCAACCTAAAAGGCCATCAGGTCTGCATAGAAGTAGATCCTAATGTAACTCCGAAATTTTGTAAGGCTCGTTCAATTGCGCATGCACTGCGGGAGAAGGTAGATTTAGAAATTGACAGGCTGCTAAAAGATAAAATTATTGAACCAGTCACACACGCTAAGTGGGCTGCCCCAGTAGTTCCTGTACTAAAACCGGACAAGTCCGTGCGGTTATGCGGGGATTACCGTTTAACAGCAAATAGAGCCGTCCTTCTAGATTGCTATCCTATACCCAAGCCTGATGAATTATTCAGCTCTCTTGCTGGGGGTAAATATTTTACAAAACTCGATGTCCCAAGCCTATGCTCAACTAAGTTTAGATGAAAACTCTAAAGAATTAACTATCATAAATACGCACCGAGGCCTATATAAGTACAATAGGCTATGCTATGGAATAGCATCGGCTCCAGGTATTTTTCAGAGGACAATGGACCAAGTTCTAGGTCACATTCCAGGGGTACTTTGCTTTCTAGATGATGTCCTCATTTCAGGTTCGACTAAAAAAGAACACCTAACTAGATTAACCACGGTTCTAAAAAGACTCCGGGATGCTGGACTTAAGCTAAAGAGAGAAAAGTGTTCATGGGTCACTAACGAGGTTTCATATTTAGGGTTCCGCATAGATGCCTCAGGCATTCATCCAACGGTGGATAAACTAGAAGCAATAGAAAAGGCACCACCTCCACAAAACATCACACAGTTACAAGCTTATTTAGGTCTCCTAAACTTTTATAGGAAATTTTTGCCTAATGCATCGACTTTCCTTGAACCCCTAAATAAGCTATTACGATCTGGGGAACAGTGGAGATGGGAGAAAACTCAAAAGGAAGCATTTGAGGCTTCCAAGGACGTACTACTAAAGTCCACTCTCCTAGTGCATTATGATCCTAAACTTCCTCTCGTAGTTTCAGCAGACAGCAGTTCTTATGGAATTGGGGCAGTGTTTTCTCACCACATTGATGGTGTAGATAGGCCTATCTGTTTTGCTTCTAGAACACTAACTGAGACGGAAAGACGATATGCACAAGTGGAACGTGAAGCATTAGCCTTAGTATTTGCAGTAAAAAATTTCATTTCTATCTATGGGGTCATGAATTTAAACTAATTACTGACCATAAGCCTCTCTTAGGTTTATTTTCACCTAATAAAAATATTCCAGTTATGGCCTCAGGTAGGATTCAACGATGGGCACTGATTCTACAAGCCTATAAATTTGACTTAGTACATCGGTCAGGTAAACTTCTAGGTACGGCTGATGCGCTAAGTAGGTTGCCCTTAGAAAATCCAAATGATTGTGTACCTATACCTACAGAATGGGTTCACTTGGTGGAGTTTTTGGAATCCACTCCAGTATCTGCAGTACAAATAGAGCAGTGGACAAAATCAGACCCTATTCTGTCTAGGGTCATCCATTTCTGCTCAGTTGGTTGGCCTACTAAGGTTGAGAGTGAATTACAGCCTTTTATTCAGCGTCAGTCTGGCCTCTCTATTCAAAATGGCTGTCTCTTATGGGGCCACAGAGTGATTATTCCAAATAAAGGCAGGTCGAATTTAGTGAAGGAACTTCACGCTGAACACATGGTCGCAACAAAAATGAGAGAGCTGGCGAGAGCTTATTTCTGGTGGCCTGGTTTAGATGGAGAACTCGAATCATTGGTTCGTTCCTGTCAAAGCTGCCTAGAGAACAGAGATCTCCCAAGGAAAAGTCCACTTCATCCTTGGGAATGGCCTACTATACCGTGGCATAGGATCCATGTTGACTATGCAGGTCCTATAAATAATACTTATTTCCTAGTCATTGTGGACGCCTACTCTAAGTGGGTGGAAATTTTTCCAACCACTTCCACGACTTCGGGTGTTACTATTCGCTTACTCCGTTCAGTTTTCGCTCGATGGGGTTTACCCGTAGTCCTGGTTTCCGACAATGGTACTTGTTTTACCAGTGAGGAATTTCGTTCCTTCGTCCACCTAAATGGCATTAGACATGTCCGGTCTAGTGTTTTCCACCCGTCTACTAACGGTCTCGCGGAAAACATGGTCCGTACTTTCAAGTCGGCCTTGCGTCATTCTCGTGGGGAGGAAATGCAAGTGGTGTTGGCTAAATTTTTGTTTAAATATCGAATAACACCACACACCACGACAGGGGTGTCTCCCTCTAAACTTCTGATTGGCCGGGGAATTCGTTCAGTTTTTGATTTGTTACGTCCAAACGAAATGTTACAACAACGAGTTTTACGCCATCAGGAAAAACAGAAGTTGTACCACGACACTAAAAGAGGGAGAGTTCTAGAAGCGAAACCTAATGATCCAGTTGTGATTCGCAACTATGGGGCTGGACCAAAATGGGTTCCTGCAACTGTGCAGGAGAGAACGGGCCCTGTTTCCTTCAAGTGCCAACTAGAAGATGGTCGTTCTATTAAACGCCATCAGGACCAGATATGGGAACGGGAAGTGCAGAAGGACCAGTGTCTTCCGGAAGAGAGAACTGATCCTCCGGAAAATGGTTCAACTTGCCCGCCTATACAGGTTGCACCTGATCCTACTACATCAACCCCGCTCCGCAGGTCGTCTAGGGTCCCTCATCCCCCTGACAGACTAAACTTGTAGGGGAGGAGTGAGGTGACGTGTATGTATATATATGTATATAGTCTAAAAGTCACTAAAGAGTAAATATCACTAAATCTAAGCTGAATGGCAAGACCAAGCCATAAACGAACAAAAGGGGTTCGTATTGCTTTGGTCTGGCCTAGACATGTTTTTTCCTATCTGACCTAATCTTTGGTGCTGAGTAAAATTAGGTGATGAATCTAAGGTGACAAATCGGGTAGGAAGTTGTTCGTACTTAAGTATAGTTAGGGGTAATGTCTAAAGCTTCTAAATTGGTAATGTAAGAGAGAGTTAGGTAGGCTGTTGTGGGACACAGGAATAAAACGGTAGGCTTCAAGGAATACCTAATTCAACGCACCGGTAAGTGCTTTTGATTGTTTGCTAGAACCTAAGTAACCTAACTGGGGTGTCTACCCCACTTGATATACCGGGTTTTAAACTCTTTACTAATGATAGGTTACATAGGTTTGGTGGAGGCGTTTTGCTGTACATTCGTAATTCCCTTAGGGCTATCGAGGTTAAGTTAGATTTTCCGGCAGCAATTAATGCGATATGTGTTGAAGTTAGGGCCGTTATACATGGCCGTAACTACCTATGAGGTCACCGAGGTCCGGACCTCGGTACTGAACCGTTCTCCGTGTATGAAACGCATATTACCGCTTTTCTTTTGAAAAGAGGGAGCGTCGAGCGTTTTGTGTTTAGTGTATAGCTTGGGTTGTGTTTGTAGATGTCATTTTGGTCTGAATTTTGCTCGTCCCGCCCACGCTCGAAAAAAATCTGGACCTCACTAATTTCTAAACCCTAGTTACGGCCCTGGGCGCGTAGTATTAGTTTTAATTTTGTTGTTGTTTATAGACCTCCCGTTCAACCCCTCGATACAGATGCAAGATTTTACTCGCTTCTTGGTAATTTTATTGACAATCGGAATAGTATAATTGTCGGAGACTGTCCTAATGTTAATTGCGAGAATTTTACTGGTAATGAGGAGGGTTTGAGATTGGTTGAGTTTATGGACGATAACTTTTTACGACAGATAGTTACCGAACCAACGCGCGGTGACATTTAGATTTGGTGATGACGAACGGCGAGAATATAGTCGAAGGTTTAGAAGTAGGCGAGAGTTTAGGATGTAGTGATCATCAAATTCTTAGGTTTAAGTTAGCGATAAAAAATACTCAGGATAGTAACGTAATAGAAGTCCCTGATTTTCGTAGGGCTAATTTTGATAGTTTTGCTGATAGGATGAGAGTAGTGGACTGGGATAACTTATTTATTGGCAATGACACAAATTTGCGTTGGGTGGCGTTTAAAGAAAGTTTTAGGAATATTGAAAGGGAGTTTATTCCTCGTAGGCCCAAGCGCGCTAGAAATTGTGGTAGGCCGAAGTGGTGGACTAGGGAAATAGGAGAGTTTATAAACGAGCGTAATAGAGCGTATAGACTTAGTAAGCGCAATGGCACGGCAGCTAACTTTAATAGATATATCGAGCTTAGACGTCAGGTTAAAAGATCAGTTAGGAATAACAAGCGTAATTTAGAGATACTTATAGCTGCGGATAGTAAACATAATCAAAAAGTTTTTTGAATACGTTAATAATCGTAAGCCGGTAAAAGATAACATAGGCCCTCTAGTGGATGTTAATGGCGCTTTGGCTTCTGACGCTCAGGCGATGGCGGGTATTTTCAATAACTTTTTTGCGACAGTTTTTACCGTAGAAGACGTAAATAATGTCCCCGACGTGGACGATATCGTTCCAGTTAGTAGCGAGACTATTTTGGATGAAATAACTGTTTACGAGGCTGAGACTGCGCATTATATCGATAGGCTAAAAGTTAGCAAGGCTCCAGGCCCTGACGCTTTTTATCCCAGACATCTGAAAGATTTGAAAGGTTATCGTAGGCCCCTTAACGAAGATTATGAAAAAACTATATAGGGCTATGGGTTGATTGCCTGTGCCCTCATCCGTTGGAAATTTCCAACAGACTTCAGTGGAGGGTTACCGACAAAAGCCCTATGCTTTTTCGTTAGAGAGTTATAAATATGTAGGTTGTTAAAGGACCGTTTTATATTTAAGTGATTACGGTAATTTTAGCGCCGGGAGTTGGGAAACCTTATGTTAATGAAAACTGAAATTGCCTCACCTTATTTTTCTGGGTCTTGTTTGCTTCGATGTAGGGCGTTACGATCATTTTCGGTGTAGGGCCGCCACGATGGAGTTACGCGGCGAATTTACTTAAGGTAATTAATATAGGCAGTCACTATATAAACCCCTGAAGGAATAGGCCTATCCTTTTTTAGTCACTAGGTTTTATATTATAAGGAATTCACTCAGACTCTAGGGGGGACAAAGACATCCTCCCTGTTTAAAGCTTCGCTGTAACATAAACAGCCCTGAGAGCCGTTCCTTGGTTCTGGTGTATTATTTGCCGAACTAGCAAATTTTGTTTGTCTACTTTTCTTTGGTAGACTAAACAATAAATTGGGTTTTCTTGTTGCTATGTGAGGCTGATTCATACATACAGGTTCTTTGTACGTATGGCAATTCAATTATTTCATTCCCAATAGGCTATGTCGCCAATCCCGAGGCAATTTTGTATAGATATTTAATTCAATTAATTAATAATTTATATTTAATTATGAAATAAATGTACCACATATGATACCATGTTGTGAGTGCGTATAGTTTTTCCATATACTGGGGGGGGCCGGAGAAAAATTTGTATGTTATAGATCAAAATTTTTTTACAAACTGTGTAAAACATGTAAAATGGATCAAAAGAATGAAGTAGAAATTTAGGAAGAGAGAGGTTACTCAAGACCTATTCAAATATGAAAGTTCAAGAGGCCAACTTCTCAAGTTTAGTTAAAGTTATGTCAATCAGTTTGACTCCCTTTAGGTATAGGAAATTTATGGGATTAAAGTAAAGTTATTAAGCATTTTAACTTTGCTCAGTTTGTGTAAGTTTTATAAGTCACCAGTCTTAATTTTTTCTTGTAAAAGTTTTCTGGCTTTCAAAGCAGTCTTTCTTTGAGGCCTGTCTGGTTTAGTCTGAGTTACATCAGGCACATTGAGAGATTCCTCCCCAATAGTATCCTGATCCATCCTTTGGGGTAATGGTTCTAATTTAGCCCCACACTCCAAAGGATATAGTAATGTGATATCTCTGGTGGTCTCACCAGTTGCTGTTTTCAGTTTTACAACCCTGGTAACTTCGTCTTCACCAGTTTTGAGTTCCAAGACTTTTCCCATTGACCAATGTTGTCTTGGTGTCTTGTCATGTATCAACACAATGTCCCCAATTTTGACTGAATCATTCCAACTTTGTTTTGTTAATTGTTTATGTCTTTCTCTAAGACTTGTTAAGTATTCTTCTCTCCATTTTGTTATAAATTGAGTCTTGATTTGTGTCAAATGTTGGTATTTTGTGTTGAGTTCTTTGTGTCCTATTTCCCAATCTGGATCCTCTGTACTGTTATGTTCAGATTCTGGTAACATGTTTACTGTTTCTCCCTTAATTAGGTGGTTTGGTGTGAGAGGTTCTGGCTCATTAATACCATCTCCCACATAAGTTAATGGTCTGTTGTTGACAACATTTTCAATTTCTGACAGAATAGTCATGAGTTCAAAAAGTTGTAGATGTTTTGTCCCAATAGTCTTTTTAAGGCAGTTCTTTACAGTTTGTATGTTTCTTTCCCAAATTGAACCATACCATGGTGTATTAACAGGAATGTACTTCCAGGTTATGTTGTGTTTGGTTAAATGAGTTTGTACTGTTTCACTGTCACAAATCTGATGAATAATTCTTTCACCAGATTTGAAGTATGTGGCATTGTCTGACCATATAGTTTTGGGTACAGAATTGTGTGCACAAAATCGTCTGAAAGCAGCAATAAAAGCTTCTGCTGTCAGATCTTCTACTATGTCTAGACATATGGCACGTGTGGCAGCACAGGTGAAGAGTACAATGTACACTTTGTATTCCTTTGAATCCATTTTGTCTCCAAAACTCACATTTACCGCTCCAGTGTAGTCAATACCCGTGGTTTCAAATGGCCGAGTAAATGTTACTCGTTCCACAGGTAGGTCTGGAGGGCTTGGGGTCTTAAAGGGTCGTGAATGGATACGTTTACAAGGAATGCATGTGTTTAAAATTTTCTTTGTTTCAGTTCTACCCTTTGGTAGCCAGTAAGTTTTTCTCAGCTCTGTCAGGGTTTGTGGGACTCCCATGTGGTGTATTTTGTTGTGGGTATCCCTGATGATGAGTTTTGTGAAGTGATTTCTCCTTGGAAGAAGAATTGGGTGCTTAGAGTTGTAAGTCAAAGTTGACTTGTTAAGCCTTCCTTTACACCTTATCAGACCCTCTGTATCCAGGTACAGATTTAGATCCATGACAAGTGAAGGAATACCTTTGTTTAATGTGTACTGGACCTAAGATACTTCAACTCCTTGTCAAATTCTGAAGCTTGTATCTGTTTGAGCCAGTATTTTGTTGCAGTTTCTGTTAAGTTAGAAAAGGCTTTCTGAGGACAGTGTTTGAGAAGGTAGCTATTGACAAACTTGCAGCAATAGACTGTAATTCTCAAGAGTTTGTTGAGGTCTGAATAAAGGTGATAGTCAAATATAGGTTTGTCCTCAGTGATCTTTTCAGTTGTTGTAGAGTTGAGTGTGAGGTTAACTACTTTGGCTGGCCAAAGATCCTCACATGTTAGCCATTCGGGCCCTTCATACCAGATTTTATTTGTTTTCAACAGCTTGTAAGAGAGCCCTCTTGTCAAAAAGTCTGCAGGATTCTCTTTTGTTTTTATGTACCTAAATTTGATACCAAGGTTTGTGTTTGCAGTTTTGATTTCTGTTAGTCTGTTTTTCACAAATATGTTTTTGCAAGAAGTTGTATCTGTGTTGGTCACCCATGTTAGACAAATTTGACTGTCTGTCCTTAAGTAAATGTTTGTTATGTCAACTTCTTTATACACTTGTGAAAGAAAGTCTGCTGTTTTAACTCCCAATGAGACAGCTAATAATTCAAGTTGTGGTACAGTTTTCTTTGGTTTAAGGGTGCCACTTTTGCCTTTGAATAAACCAAGTTACTTTCATTTTCACTTGTTAAATAGGCACAACACCCGTAAGCTTGTGTGCTGGCATCTGTAAAAATGTGTAGTGTTTGAGATTTCAATCTGTAGCCAGCACATCTTGGTACGTAGATGTCTTGAACTTTGTTCAAGTCTGTGGCTAATTTTTTCCAATGAAGTTGGTCTTCCACTGAAAGTGGTTCATCCCAATCAATTTTCTTTTTCCATAAGTCTTGCAAAAGGATTTTGGATCTTATGGTTGCTGGTAAATATAATCCAATGGGGTCGAAAATTTTGGATGATTCTGAAAGCACTTGTCTTTTTGTATCGGCATTTGGATTTAAGTTATAACTCTTTGTGCAAAGAGTGTCATCGTGTTCGGAATTCTGTTTTAAAAACCAAAGCATTCCAAGTGTTTTCGTGTAATTGTTTGGTTCAATGTTCCCATTGTTGTCTTTTGTTATTTGTTCATTTAATTTAGGAGAATTAGAAAGAGTTTGTACTGTATTCAAACCTCCTACCACTTCAGACTAGTCAATACCCGTAGTTTTAGTGGAGTAAATTTACTCCTCCACAGGTAGATCTGGAGGGCTTGGGGCTTTGAATCCTGTACTGTTTTTGTGTTGTTTGGCCTATGGCCAAGGGAGGCCACAAGACCCTTTTTGTTTGGTCTCTGGCCAAAGGAGGCCACAAGACCCTTGTTGTTTGGTCTCTGGCCAAGGGAGGCCACAAGACCAATGTTGTTTGGTCTCTGGCCAAGGGAGGCCACAAGACCAATGTTGTTTGGTCTCTGGCCAAGGGAGGCCACAAGACCCTTGTTGTTTGGTCTCTGGCCAAGGGAGGCCACAAGACCCTTGTTGTTTGGTCTCTGGCCAAAGGCCACAAGACCCTTGATGAATGTTGGGCTATGGCCAAGTGAGACCATCAGCCCTTGATGAATATGTTGGGCTATGGCCAAGTAGGCCATCAGCCCTTGATGAATTTGTTGGGCTATGGCCAAGTAGGCCATCAGCCCTTTGATGAATTTGTTGGGCTATGGCCAAGGTAGGCCATCAGCCCTTTGATGAATTTGTTGGGCTATGGCCAAGGTAGGCCAAGCCCTTTGATGATTTGTTGGGCTATGGCCAAGGTAGGCCATCAGCCCTTTGATGAATTTGTTGGGCTATGGCCAAGGTAGGCCATCAGCCCTTTGATGATTTGTTGGGCTATGGCCAAGGTAGGCCATCAGCCCTTTGATGATTTGTTGGGCTATGGCCAAGGTAGGCCATCAGCCCTTTGATGAATTTGTTGGGCTATGGCCAAGGTAGGCCAAGGCCCTTTGATGATTTGTTGGGCTATGGCCAAGGTAGGCCATCAGCCCTTTGATGAATTTGTTGGGCTATGGCCAAGGGTAGGCCATCAGCCCTTTGATGAATTTGTTGGGCTATGGCCAAGGTAGGCCAAGGCCCTTTGATGATTTGTTGGGCTATGGCCAAGGGTAGGCCATCAGCCCTTTGATGAATTTGTTGGGCTATGGCCAAGGTAGGCCAAGGCCCTTTGATGATTTGTTGGGCTATGGCCAAGGGTAGGCCATCAGCCCTTTGATGAATTTGTTGGGCTATGGCCAAGGTAGGCCAAGGCCCTTTGATGATTTGTTGGGCTATGGCCAAGGGTAGGCCATCAGCCCTTTGATGAATTTGTTGGGCTATGGCCAAGGGTAGGCCATCAGCCCTTTGATGAATTTGTTGGGCTATGGCCAAGGGTAGGCCATCAGCCGTTTGATGAATTTGTTGGGCTATGGCCAAGGGTAGGCCATCAGCCGTTTGATGAATTTGTTGGGCTATGGCCAAGGGTAGGCCATCAGCCGTTTGGAGTAGAGTAGTTTGTTTGTACGTGTTACTGTCTAACCATATAATTTTTGGCACAAAATTATGTGCACAGAATCAGAGCGCAGCAATAAAAGCTTTTACTCTCCGATCCTTGGTTATGTTTAGACAGGTTGTTGTGTTTGAGACACATGAAAGAGTAGTGTGTGTGTGTGTGTGTGTGTGTGTGTGTGTGTGTGTGTGTGTATCATTCCTCCGAATCCAGTTGGTCTTCAAAACTTGGATTCACCACTCCAATGAAATTAATACCCGTAGTTATGAATGAGTAAATGTTGTGTATCCTACAGGTAGGTCTGGAAGGTTTGGGGTTTTGAAGGAATCCAATCTGTTTGCAAGGAATGTATGTGTCTGTTGATGAAATCTGTTGTGATTCTTCCTTCAAAAGAAGAATTGGATGTTTGGAGTCCTATGTATATATTTATATACTGTACCGTACGTATGTGTGTAAATGTGTATTTTGTTATAGGGTTTTATTTTTGGGTTTTGGGTTAGGTTAACCAATTTGGCTGAGTAAAGACCCTCAAACGTTGCATTTGAGACCCTTATATCAAGCCTTGTCTGTAATAGGTTGTGCCTATATGTCAAATAGGACTTGAAATAGGTTGGACCTATATGTCAAATAGGACTTCGGAATAGGTTGGGCCTATATGTCAAATAGGACTTCGGAATAGGTTGGGCCTATATGTCAAATAGGACTTGAAATAGGTTGGGCCTATATGTCAAATAGGACTTCGGAATAGGTTGGGCCTATATGTCAAATAGGACTTGAAATAGGTTGGGCCTATGTCAAATAGGACTTCGGAATAGGTTGGGCCTATATGTCAAATAGGACTTGGTATGCCTATATGTCAAATAGGGTTTGGTGTGCCTATGTCAAATAGGACTTCGAATAGGTAATAGGTTGGGCCTATATGTCAAATAGGAATTAGTATGCCTATATGTCAAATAGGATTTGGAATAGGTTGGAATAGGGTCACGAATAGGTGTTAGGTGGGTGTAGGTTTGAATTCGTGCAATTGCTTTAGGTCTTTGTGATGTTACAGTTCGAGTCGAATTTTGTGATGTTACAGGTCTGAGTCGAATTTTGTGATGTTACAGGTCTGAGTCGAATTTTGTGATGTTACAGGTCTGAGTCGAATTTTGTGATGTTACAGGTCTGAGTCGAATTTTGTGATGTTACAGGTCTGAGTCGAATTTTGTGATGTTACAGGTCTGAGTCGAATTTTGTGATGTTACAGGTCTGAGTCGAATTTTGTGATGTTACAGGTCTGAGTCGAATTTTGATGTTAATGAGTCTTATGAGTAAGTTAAATTGCTGAAATAAATTTTATAACCTACACCACAGGTTCAATTATAAATTTAGTGTTTTTAATTAGGATAGGCCTTGAGTGTAAAGAGTAAGGCCTACTTTAAGAGGTAGGCCTATTAGGTAATGTAAAGTTAGGTGGGCCTACTATATAGACCTATTTGTTGGGCCTACCAAATAGGCTTTTGTTTGGGCCTATTATTTATAGGACCTTAAATGAGTTAAGCCTGTTAAATTAACAAGGCTTTGTTTTTAGTTTGAAGAGTAGGACCTATTAAATAGGCTTAATGTTGTGGGCCTATTTTTTTAGGACCTAAAATAAGTTATGCCTGTTAAATGAACAAGCCTTTGTTTTCGGTTAGTGTAAAGGTAAAGGAATCGGTTCCCAGTTGCTTAGGCTACCATATGAAAAAACTATAGTGGGGTTACGGTTGAAATTGGGGTTAGGCCTAATGAGCTAAACCTAGCCACTGAGTGTCAGTGTAAATTGTAGAGGGGTTAGTTCCCCATACACAGGGCCACCATTGTGAAAAAACTATATAGGGCTATGGGTTGATTGCCTGTGCCCTCATCCGTTGGAAATTTCCAGCAGACTTCAGTGGAGGGTTACCGACAAAAGCCCTATGCTTTTTTCGTTAGAGAGTTATAAATATGTAGGTTGTTAAAGGACCGTTTTATATTTAAGTGATTACGGTAATTTTAGCGCCGGGAGTTGGGAAACCTTATGTTAATGAAAACTGAAATTGCCTCACCTTAATTTTGCTGGGTCCTTGGTTTGCTTCGATGTAGGGCGTTACGATCATTTTCGGTGTAGGGCCGCCACGATGGAGTTACGCGGCGAATTTGCTTAAAGTAATTAATATAGGCAGTCACTATATAAACCCCTGAAGGAATAGGCCTATCCTTTTTTAGTCACTAGGTTTTATATTATAAGGAATTCACTCAGGACTCTAGGGGGGACAAAGACATCCTCCCTGTTTAAAGCTTCGCTGTAACATAAACAGCCCTGAGAGCCGTTCCTTGGTTCGCTTGTATTTTCATTATTATTTGCCGATCTAGCTAAATTTTGTTTAGTCTACTTTTCTTTGGTAGACTAAACAATAAATTAGGTTTTCTTGTTGCTATGTGAGGCTGATTCATACATACAGGTTCTTTGTACGTATGGCAATTCAATTATTTCATTCCCAATAGGCTATGTCGCCAATCCCGAGGCAATTTTGTATAGATATTTAATTCAATTAATTAATAATTTATATTTAATTATGAAATAAATGTACCACATATGATACCATGTTGTGAGTGCGTATAGTTTTTCCATAAAGATTTTTAATCAGTCACTCGAAACGGGGATTATTCCTGAAGACTTCAAATTAGCTAACGTCACGCCTATTTTTAAAAAAGGCGACCGCGCAGTAGCTAGCAATTATAGGCCCATTAGCTTAACGTCAATTGTCGGTAAACTTTTGGAATCCGTAGTTAGGGATCGTATCATCGATCACTTAGAAAGTAGAGATTTGATTAATAGTAGTCAGCATGGGTTTCGACGCCATAGGTCTTGTTTAACTAATTTGTTAGAATTTTATAACGAAATAGTGCGCGAATACGATAGGCATAGAGCAGCTGACGTTATTTATTTAGATTTTAAAAAGGTGTTCGATACAGTTCCGCATAGGAGACTAATTACGAAGGTCAAAGCGCACGGTATACGCGGTCAGGTAGCTAACTGGTTAGAAGAATGGCTTCGTGCTAGGAGGCAGAGGGTCGTAGTTAATGGTAGTGAATCCAGGTGGTTAGATGTTGTTAGAAAATCTAGAAGAGGAAGAACCATTGTTGTCCCAAGGCGATATGATGACTAAGCTGATTGATGCAGCATTGCTTGTATATATTAAGTTAAGGTGTATATATATCGATCTCATAATTGTAAGGTTAGTGAAAAATTAACTTAATTTAGAGCTAGCATTTTTGTGCTCTTGTGGCATCATTGTTTGGTCACACTGTTGGCATCATTTTGGGGCGCTGCGCGTTCTTTCTACTCGTTTGTGGGATGTCGTACGTACAGGGTGTGGTCTGTTAGAGAGCTCTCTTGCAATTCAGTTTGGTTGTTTAGATACAAGATTGTTGCATCGTGCAATAGTCCAGGTTGCGTTGTTGTTGCAAGGTTGAGAAAGAAGACCATAAATAGTACCCCCTTTTGTTTATATTAAATTCATGTAACAAAGGTCTAAGGTAGGCCCGCATCGAGTCAGCAACCCTGAGGTAGGACCTAATAGGATCTCAAATCCGTAAGTTTTAATTTTAGCTTAACTTGGGCTGTAGGTAGCACTGGCCCTTTAGAATTTGGCCGTTCACGGCTCAGCTGGGATTTTGAACCCAACAAATAAATAAAATAACAGATGTAGGTAGCGGTGTCCCACATGGTTCAGTGTTAGGCCCATTGCTATTCGTAATTTACATTAACGACGTAGATGTAGGATTGACTAGTAACGTGTCAAAATTCGCGGACGATACTAAAATAGGCGGTAAGGTTGTTAACGAAGACGATAGAAATAGGATCCAAGACGATGTAAATAGGATTATGGAGTGGACAGATAAGTGGCAGATGCAATTTAACGTAGACAAATGTAAGTTCGGCATATAGGTTCTCGCAACAATAATTACACGTACACGATGGATCATAGGGAGTTAGCGAGCGTTGACGAGGAAGTAGATTTAGGCGTACGCGTATCTAAGGATTTAAAGGTTAGGAACCAGTGCCTGGAGTCTTGCGCAAAAGCTAATAGGATGTTAGGCTTCATAGCGCGTAATTTCGAATTTAAATCGAAGGATATTATATTGCCCCTTTACGAGTCCCTAGTCAGGCCTCATTTAGAATATGCAGTTCAGTTTTGGTGCCCGTACTTGCGTGAGGATATTGATAGGTTAGAAAGGGTTCAGCGTCGTGCCACGAAACTTATTCCGTCATTGCGCAACAAGCCTTATGAAGATAGGATTAAAGAGCTAGACCTGTATTCACTCGAACCTTGGAGATTAAGTCGGGGGAGCTTATTGAAGTTTTCAAAATCGTTAATAACATCGATAACGTAAATTTTGACAAGTTGTTCACTTTCGATAATAGTAATACTCGCAATAACGGATTTAAGTTGCGTGGCAGACGTTACATTACTAATATCGCTAAAAACTTCTTTACGTTTAAAGTAATTGATAAATGGAATAATCTTCCCGCGTCAGTCGTTCATTCTATCAGCGTTAATATGTTTAAGAACCGTCTTGACAGGCATTTTAAAGTATTAACGTTGTTTAAAATAAAAACAAAAGTTAGCAACAGGAGCTCTGGTGGTGGTGCTCGAGGATGAGTCTGTTGACGATAAATGCCAGCTTGTGACATGCCAGCGTGTGATACCAGCAATAAAATTAATAAAAAAAAAATATAAAAAAATTAGACTAACACGAACGTAGATGTAGCTCGGAGCGTAAACTAACCCACTTTTTGTTTAACTTCACCTACTTTTTTTTTTTTTTTTACTTTGCATGTCTGTAACTCTTTTCTTGCATGTTTGGAGTTGCATGGTATGACTGAGTTAAGACTGTGTTTGCATGGTTTGTAAGCGTTCTTATTTTACTTCTTTTCATCTTTCACCCCTCTCCTATTCTCTCCGACTATTTTTCTGACTTTTTTCCTCTTTTTCTGAATGAAAGTTAACCCACGAATGATAGGTGTTGCTCCTTACTTAACCCCCTACTCTTTCCTTTCTCTCGGGCTAACCTTAGAGTGGATCTTAGGGTCTTTGTTAGCCTTAGCTTCTGTAGATCTGTAGATAACAAAAAGTGGGTTAGTTTACGCTACAAACTATATCTAAGTTCGTGTTAGTCTAATTTTTTTTTTTTTTTTTTTATTGTTGGCATATCACACGCTAGCATGTCACAAACTGGCATTAATCGTCAACAGACTCATCCTCGACCACTACTCCCAGAGCTCCTGTTGCTAACTGTTATTATTATTTTAAACAACGTTAATATCTTTAAAATGCCTATCTAAACGGTTTTTAAACATATTAACGCTGGTAGAGTTCACGACGGACACAAGAAGATTATTCCATTTATCAATTACTTTAAACGAAAAAAAGTTTTTAGCGATGTTAGTAATGAAACGTCTGCCACGTAACTTAAATCCGTTATTACGAGTATTGCTATTATCGAAAGTGAACAGTTTGTCAAAATTTACGTTATCGATTTATTAACGATTTTGAAAACTTCAATAAGCTCCCCCGACTTAATCTCCTAGTTTCGAGTGAATGCAAGTCTAACTCTTTAATCCTATCTTCGTAAGACTTGTTGCGCAATGACGGAATTAGTTTCGTGGCGCGACGCTGAACTCTTTCCAAGAGTTCACGCAAATACGGGCACCAAAACTGAACGGCATATTCTAAATGAGGCCTGACTAAGGACTTGTAAAGGAGCAATATAATATTCTTCGATTTAAATTCGAAATTACACGCTATGAAGCCAAACATCCTATTATGCGCAAGACTCCAGGCACTGGTTCCTAACTTTTAAATCCTTAGATACGCGTACGCCAAAATCTACTTCCTCGTCAACGCTCGCTAACTCTCTCTCATCCATCGTGTACGTGTAATTATTGTTACGAGAACCTATATGCAAAAGTTTACATTTGTCTACGTTAAATTGCATCTGCCACTTATCCGTCCACTCCATAATCCTATTTACATCGTCTTAGAGCCTATTTCTATTGTCCACGTTAAGAACTTTACTGCCTATTTTAGTATCGTCCACGAATTTTGACACGTTACTGGTCAAGCCTACATCTATGTCGTTAATGTAGATTACCAATAGCAATGGGCCTAACACTGAACCCTGTGGGACACGGCTACCTACATCCAATCACCCCGATTACCTACCCTTAACAACGATCCTCTGTTTCCTGGCATGAAGCCATTCCTCTAACCAGTTAGCTACCTGACCGCGTATATCGTGCGCTTTAACCTTCGCAATTAATCTTCTATGCGAAATCGTATCGAACGCTTTTTAAAGTCTAAATAAATAACGTCAGCCACTCTACGCCTACCGTAATCGCGCACTATTTTATTATAAAACTAACAAATTAGTTAAACAAGATTTATGGCGTCGAAACCCATGCTGACTACTATTAATCAATTCGCGACTTCCTAAGTGATCGACGATACGAACACTAACTACGGATTCCAAAAGTTTACCGACAATTGACGTTAAGCCAGTGGTGGCATTCAGCCGGTTCGCGCCGGTTCGTGTGAACCGGTTCCTAAAATTTCTCGAGTTCGATTTGGAGGCGATTTGGAAATATTTAAAAGGAAATTAAATAAAGAATTTCAATAAAAACATTTTTTAGTTTTCATTTCTGACACGGAAGGGAGAGGAGAAGGGGAGAAGGGGGGAAGGGGGGGGAGGGCGAACCGGTTCTTAAAATTTTTGAATTCCACCACTGCTGACGGTTAAGCTAATAGGCCTATAATTGCTAGCTACTATGCGGTCGCTTTTTTTAAAAATGGGCGTAACGTTAGCTAATTTGAAGTCTTCAGGAATAATCCCCGCTTCCAGTGACTTATTAAAAATTTTTGTTAATGGGCCCACGATAACGTCTTTCAAATTTTTCAAATGTCTAGGATAAAGCGCGTCAGGGCCTGGAGCCTTGCTCACTTTTAGCTTATCGATATAATGCGCAATCTCACCCTCGTAAACAGTTATTTCATTCAAAATAGTCTTGCTACTAAATGGAACGATATCGTCCACGTCGGGTGCATTATATATGTCTTCTACGGTAGAAACTGTCGCAAAAAAGTTGTTAAAAATACCCGCCATCACCTGAGTGTCGGAAGCCAAAGCGCCGTTAACGTTCACTAGAGGGCCTGTTATCTTTTATCGGCTTACGATTATTCACGTAGTTAAACTTTTTCGGATTATGTTTACTATCCGCAGCTATAAGTATCTCTAAATTACGCTTAGCATTCCTAACAGATCTTTTAACCTGACGTCTAAGCAAGATATATCTATTAAAGTTAGCTACCGTGCCATTGCGCTTATTAAGTCTATACGCTCTGTTACGCTTGTTTATGAACTCGCCTATTTCCCTAGTCCACCACTTCGGCCTACCATGATTTCTAGCGCACTTGTGCCTACAAGGAATAAACTCCCTTTCGATATTCAAAAAACTTTCTTTAAACGCCTCCCAATGAAAATTTGCGTCATTACCCATAAATAAATTATCCCAGTCTACTACTCTCATCCTGTCCGCAAAACTATCAAAATTAACCCTACGAAAATATAGTTATAGAGTTAATATATAGATATAGAAATAGAGTTGAGAGAGTGTGAGCAGAACATACCCTACCAGTCAAAAGTTTAAGTACACCTACTAATTTCCAATGTTTTGCTGCTTAGCTCATGACAAACTTCAAATGTAAACTTAACAGATACTAGAGATGAATTTGCTTACCCGGCTTTCATATTGTATGCTTCAGTGCATCTGCCCTATGCAGTATGTTGTAACACGGAAGCTTCTTTAAAATAGCCTTCAAAATTTGTTAATTTACGTCTAACATGCAACCTAAAATTAATGTCATTAGCTCTGCACAAAGATCCAAAAACAGTTTAAAAGTCTTTACTGGGGTAGTGTGTTTCTTCAGGAGTATGTTAATACACGTGTTCAGTTATTAACATGCGCTGCAGGTCTTTACATATAAAATCCTTGCAGAGGAGCTAACTGTGTCGTTTAAGGTATATTTGTGCGTTTCAAAAAGCAAAAATAGGTGCCAAAGCGCAGTTAACAGAAAAAAGACAGTCGATTGTAACTGAGAAATGAGGGCCAATCACTGACGCAAATTGCAAAAAAAATTAAAAGTTTGTGAATGCGGTTGCTTGTGCCATTAAACGGTGCGAAGAAACTGGTCAAAAAAAGGACAGGAAAAGGTCAGGGCGACCAAGAACCACAACAGATTCGGAGGACAAGTATATCCGAGTCACCAGTCTGCGCAACAGACGCCTCACAGCACCTGAAATCAAAGCCCAGCTGAACAACTCCAGAAGTACAACAGTTTCAACATCAAGAGAGGCAGGATTAAAAGGACGAACTGCAGCAAAGAAACCAATGCTGAGACTCCAGAACAAAAGAAAAAGCTAGCCTGGGCTAAAAAACACCCAAAATGGACTGTTGAGCAGTGGAAATTTGTCCTTTGGACTGACGAATCAAAGTTCGAAGTTTTTGGATCCAAACGCAGAGTATTTGTGCGGCGCAGAGCGGGTGAAAGAATGACACAGCAGTATGTTTTGCCAACAGTGAAGCGCGGTGGAGAAAGTGTGATGATCTGGGGATGTTTTGCAGGGGAGCAAGTTGGAGATTTCCACAAAGTCACTGGAATACTGAACCAACGTGGCTATCACAGCATTCTACAGCGCCATGCCATCCCATCTGGACTGCGACTAGTTGGCCAACAGTTCATAATGCATCAAGACAACGATCCTAAACACACTTCCAAGCTGTGTCAAAATTACCTGAAGCAGAAAGAACGGCAACGTCAGCTCACAGTTATGGAATGGCCAGCACAGTCCCGGGATCTGAACCCCATCGAGCTAGTGTGCGATGAACTGGATCGACGAGTGAAAGCCAAGCAGCCATCCAGTGCTCAGAAGCTCTGGGAACTCTTACAAGAGTGCTGGCAGCAGCTTTCACCAGACTATCTTTCTTCTCTTGTTGAGACTTTGCTTTTGGTAAATTGTCACGATTTGTTATTTAAGTTCCCACGTTTGTACTTATGAGTTTGTCTCATGATAACTTAGTTAATAAATAAAAGCCTTTAAACAAAATTTGAAATTTATGAATATTTCAGGGTGTACTTAAACTTTTGACTGGCAGTGTATATACCTATGAAGAGTTGACAGTGACCGCAGATCGTTACAGAGAGAGTTGCAGGGCAGCAGCAGCAATTGTTAATGCTGCTTTAAAAGATATGGCAACCCTGGATCAGGGCAACATGATTGATAGAAAAGCTGGAGGGAGAAAAAGCACGAGTAGGTAGATAATGTAACACCTGATCATGGAAATGCTCGGTGTGTAGCAGAAGAGCTGATTACTGTAATAGTGGACTCAAAGTTCACACTCTAAAAGCTTTACTATGTGATGGCACTGCTGTGAACACTGGAAGAATCGGTGGAGTAATAAAGCTTATTGAAATCTATCTGAATAGGTCTGTTCAGTGGCTGGTATGCCGCCTTCATATGAACGAACTACCATTCAGGCAAGTCTACGAGGCAATAGATGGAAAAACAACAGGCTCAAGTACTTTCAAGGGTTCAATTGGAAATAAATTGAAAAATGACCTAACAAAACTAGAATTGGTTGCTTTTTATCCTGTTAAAGGAAACGTTCATGAAATTTCATCTGTTGTTGTTAATGCTTTAAGCAGTGACCAAAAGTATATCTACAATATGTGCCTAGCTGTTCAATCTGGAAATGTCTCCAAAGATCTTGCAGAAAGATCTCGTGGAACAATTCATCATGCTCGTTGGCTAACTAGAGCAAATAGAATTCTTAGACTCAGTGTCAACACCAAATCCAACCCAGGATCTCAAAGATCTAGTAGAAATTAATATGATAACTTATGTTCCAGGATGGTTTTGGGTTAAGTCACATCCACTGGCATCTGACGGATCATTTAACTTTTAGTACTTAAGGTATCTGCTGCGCGACTTGAAGGAAAAATACAAACTGATCATGGAACCAGTGTTTCAGAATAACTCATACTTTGCGAACCCCGAAAATATTCTATCGATAATAACAGACTCGAAAAGAGAAGTTAGAGGGGTTGCAATCCAGAGAATCATTCTCTCAAAAACTACATTTTCTGGATCAAGAAACTTTGACCTACCTCGAACTCTTAATTTTTATTCTTCATACTACACTGAAATGATTGATTAGCAGAGAGGTAATTTATCCGCCTCCACTTCCGAGAAACTTTAGCAATAAGGAACTTTTGTTAGCAAGACTAGAACCACTCAAAATACCAACCTTTCCTTGTCACAGCCAAGGAGTAGAAAGCGCTGTGAATCGAGTCACGAATGCATCTGATGTACGAATTGGCTACGAAAATCGCCAGAAATATATTCTTAACCCACTGGAATCACAGCAAAGATTGCCTAAATTTGAATGGAAAGGACAGTGGAATAAATAAACATGCAGTGTTACTTTCAAAATAGCTTAAGTTTAGGCATCGTGCAAAAAGAGCACTTCATTGGGTAATGTTTTTTCTTTTTCTTGTACAAGTTCTGTTGCTTAATTTCTCAAAAATGTTATTTTCTTCGAGTTTGAATAAAAAAAAACGAGTTTAACACGGCTGAAACGATTTTTATCCGAGTTTTTACTGAAAAACGTACATTTTGGCAAATTGAAGCCGAAAATTTGTGCCGGGGGGGGGGTGTCAGAGACTTAGGATACGCGAAATATTTTACTGGGTGACTACTGTAACCCATACGAAACCCCGACAATGTCACTTTTCAATACAAAATATCAACCCGCCATATAATAATGTGCAGTGAGGAATAGGGAGAAGTGCTGTTTGAGAGCATGCTGGACTGCTGCTCGCAGGGTAGATGAGACACGGAAAAAGTTCAGCTCAGGAGGACGGTGACAAAAGAAAAAGAGTTCCAACACTCCATCTCCTGCCTAACGTTCCCCCGCGGAGTACTTCCCTGGTCGATTGGTGCCAACAATCTCCTCCTCCCACACTACGTTCTTCGTAATACGAAGATTTGCTGAAAAATCTCCCTTTACTCGAAGCTTGTGTTCGCCTCCTACGTTTGAAAACCACAGAGGATAAGGAAATACAGTCTTCCACAACACTAATTCAGTTTAATTTGCATGGTAATTAGATAATAATAATTATACACAAACTAAACATTATACTTATACACATCATAACGACAATCTTTAACAGTGATGTACCTGAAATACAAAATTAATTGAACGTTTGTATTTTTACTTTTTAGCTTACGATCACTAAACAGACAGACTTTCCATTGTTAACCAGTCGAAATAGATTTTAGACCTGTTTTTTACATAACGAACGTTAGTATTGTTAAAATAAACATTCAAGTGGTAATTTTACACTTTCCAAACTACATGAACCAGACCAGCTAGGTTACGAAGTAGCAGAAACATGGAACAGCATTCCATAAGGTTTAGTAGTTAACATTTGGGAGGATTATTGTAACAATGAGGTCACTGTATATATAAATATTAAATATTTTAGAAGAAACGGTAAGGCATAAAGTTTTTTTTTTCTTTTTTTCACAATGAAATTGCCTGGAATTTTGGCATTTTTGGGTGAAAGCGTATCCGGGTATTCTTGGATTAAAAAAATAAAATAAATGTGTCAAAACGACGTTTTTATTTACCATACTTTATCGGGGGAGAGGGGGTGGGGGTAAAAAGAAGGGGGTCTCTCTCCAACTTAAAAATGGAATTTTTCGTTCCCACTTTAACGCCATACGAAGTTTCACTACCGAAAAAAACGAAAACGTGGTGTGAAAGAGAGCGAGTTGAAAGGGAATAATTTATGAATAAGAACGAATTAGCCTTTTTCAGAATAAGAAAAGATTACTCGTATACCAAGCCTGCCTAACCCTTCTTTATTGCCTCAAAGGCTAGATGATTGTCTCGCCCAATGGGCTTCCGGGCATCTTTGGTACGACTCAGGTGGGAAGAGGAGGAATGAAAGCAGAAGGAACCCTCAAAGGATTTCAATCAAACCAATTTGAGCTGCTTCGAAGAGAACTTTCTGATATATATATATATATATATATATATATATATATATCAGAAATGGCATACCTCAAGAGGTATACAAATAAAATCAATAGAAAGATGAATAATTAATCAAAAAGTATTTTTTCATACAAATAATAATTTTAGAGCCTAAAAATAAGCTTTTTTTTTTTTTTTTTTACATCTTCCACCTTTTCAGTAAGTATTTCAGTTAATTACGTAAGAATGATCCAAACAACCAAATTGCGTATTGCTCATAATTTCATTGTTCCATTTTAAATTGCTGCACGTTACGTACAGGCAAATATAGAAATGAACGTCGGATGCCATCTCTGAGATTATTATCTATAGGCAAAGCTATATAGCAAGATACGAAACTAATGCTCCTATCCATTATTTACTGCCCTCCAAATCAATATTAGATAGTTCTCACTCCATACGCTACGTGATAAGTAAGTTTTCCACAAAGGCACACTCGCACGATTTAGAATTATATTACAAAAACCTGATTATTATTGCATTACTCTTAAAAAATACGAGCCTTTATTCTCAATTTAGCGAGTGATCCTAGATTTAGTTGCATATTAAACTGCTAAACCTAATGATAAATCTACAATTTCCTCAGAGAACGTCAGCGAGTAGTAAAAATCCAATGTATGTCATCAAATATAAGCTGACGTTCTTTTCTTTGGTAATTTAGTAGTACTCCTGCCAAACACAAGATGGCAGATGAGAAAAAAGCTAACGAGAAAGTGTGCGGCGTTTCGGTTCTTGTTATAAATAATTATTGATACGAATCTCTCCCGTTTCAACGCGATTAAATAATTTGGACTAAACTAAATACAAAGCGAATAATTTTGGGTTTCAACGGGAGGAAACGTGTGGAACTTTTGTAAGCATCTTTGCACCAATGTGCGCACGTTCCTAAGGCTTCTACTGCTAAGAAGTCATCCGAGTTTCCAAGCACACCTTATGTCTGATGTCATTCGTATCTTTTTTATATTTAAAGAGTTTTAGTACTTTATTCGTTAGAATTTATTTACTCAACATAATTTACGTTTAATATATTTTAATTTAGGGAAACATTTGAAACTAACTTTCTGGTTGGCCTGGCAATGACGCACCTAAATTATTTCCCCACAAGGTTCTCGCCAAAATACAATGCGAGTCACTTTAACGCGAACACCTCGCGTTGAAACAAGGGAGACATTTAATACACACATACATATATAAAGGAGTGACCAAAAAAGGAGCTCCCAACACGGGATACTCGTTCAATGTATACGATAATTACTGGAAAAAAAAATGCTATTTCACTTCCTTGAAGGAACCTCTTCTAAGTGGTGGGAAGGAGGACGTTGCCCAGAACACCCTCTATATAAAATTTAAAACCCCCGAGTCGAGGAAGGAGGGGTGTAGAAAGGATAAGCGACAACAAATGAAAGATTTTTCATAACCCAATCTCAAAACTTAAAAAACAAATTCTCTCGTACCTTACCTTACCTTCCCCTGGGAACTAATATTAAATTTTCCCCTTAGAAATGAAATGGAGCCTCGAAACAATTCTTCAGAATATGATTTCCAAGCAAAACACATTCTAGATCTACGTTTTAGAACACCAATGAACTATTGAGTGGAAAAATAGAATTAGTTTTTCGTATCGGTAGAATTATCAAGAAAGAGACACATTTATATAAACAGTTGTCAAACACTGAATAAACATTTTATATATTAAATATTATTATTAATAATAATTATTGTTTGAAGGACCAGCCTTTATCCATATAATACTGCAAATTACTATTATTCATAAGACATAAAACCATTTAATATTATCTATTCATATTAACACAAAATTTATTTAAAACACTAAGAACTTCACACCAACTATATATATATATATATATATATATATATATATATATATATATATATATATATATATATATATATATATATATATATTTTTTTTTGTTTCAAAGAATGACCGCTCATGGCCACCAAAAGAAAGGTGGATAGCAGAGCGATATATATATACATATATATATATATATATATATATATATATATATATATATATATATATATATATATATAAAACATAGTATACTTATTATTCTAAGATTCATAACAGAAATTCTACACATTGAAAATTTAGCCCTAAATACCCAAGTAGCAACAACAGGCCATAGTGTTATATTATATTTTCAAATTTTTAATCACTTTCACTACAAGTGTTAAAGAGGGGGGTCTTTTAAAAAGTTTAGAGATGGCTCTTTTTTACCTATACAATGATTATTTTTTCAAATTTTGCCTTTTAATTCAAATACTGTGAATTAAGTAACTTCAACGTCATGATACCTCAGGATTTTACACGCCTAGCGATTTGTTTTAGGTTAGGTTAACCCGAGTTAACCTAGCCTAACCTAAAAAACTACCTCCTACAAAAAAATTCGAGTTATTTACAAAATCGGAATTAATGGGTTAAAAAGGTAGTTTACTATTGGCGCTACTTGGAGTATTATATATATATATATATATATATATATATATATATATATATATATATATAAAAAACTTAAAATACAATATATTTTATTTGGGAAAAACTCCATAATAATTATAAAATTTTATATATATATTTTTGAACAAGTAACTTAAAAACAGATTTTTTCTTTCATAAAAATTTCCTAAAAAAAAAAATAATTAAAATAATTATAATTAAAAATGACGATAACTTATTGAAAAAATACTAAATTCTATAATAATTCAATCCATATTAGAAAATGCCAAAAGAGCACCATTTTAAAACATAGCCCTTTAAGTACAAAATAATAATAATAATAATAATGATAATAATAATAAATAATTAGCCTTCCATAAGAGTTATATTAAATTAATTAACAACGGTTTCTGAACAAATTGAGCAATACAAGATGTTATTTTTTAGAATATAAATGCCAGTTTTACGATTACAAGAGAAAATGTACGATCATTTTGGTAACTTTTAAACTATTTTAAAGACAAAATATAATTTACAACTTAAATACATGTACTTGTATGCATTATATATATACTGTATATATATATATATTTATTATTTTTGTACATTAAGATAGTGATTGGCACATGCTATACAAGTTAAAACTATATATATATATATATATATATATATATATATATATATAAACACATTTTCTAAAACATTTAATTAAACACACACACACACACATATACACACACGTGTGCGTTTTCAAACGTACACAAAATCTTGCGCACACAGCTTGTATGACACGTTATTGTATGATGTTCGGATACGACTAGGATAAAACACGTTGTGTGTGAGTGCCACAATGGTGCCAGACTTCGCAAAGAAAAAATAAATTCAATACTCAATAAAAAAAATGATTTGGCAATCCTGTTTTTGATAACCACCATCGTCAAAGGTAAATACAAATTTTATATATATATATATATATATATATTATTTTTTATTTTTTTTGAGCGTCAGTTAACTAATATTGTGAACCATTACAATTAACAGTTTTATGTATTATTAAATATAAATCTTTGCGATTTAGCTGGTTGGTCTATTTTAATTCTTTCAACATTTGCCAGTTATTTTTATGAAAGAATCAGTGGACGACGTTTGTAATCGAGGAAATAGTGCCTTCCATAACCAACATAATTGAATCATTCACTGAAATTACACTAAAAAAAATTATAATAATAATAATAAATAATAATAATGCACTAACTTAATTCCTCAATAATGACGTCATTTTCGACTTTACTATTGCACTGATCTGCATTTCCTTCCTGGCCGGAAATGAATAGAGGTTCTGAGGAAGGACTTTTGAGTCCCCCGCTCAACTTTCTCGTTCTTTCCAGTTCTTCCAAGGCCTTCCAGTACTGGTAGTTCTCCTGCAGGTGCTCCATTAATTCCGGTACTTGGGCAAGTTCTTAAAAAGAATAAATAAAATAGGAG
This sequence comes from Bathynomus jamesi, assembly GCA_023014485.1. Classification (NCBI taxonomy): domain Eukaryota; kingdom Metazoa; phylum Arthropoda; class Malacostraca; order Isopoda; family Cirolanidae; genus Bathynomus; species Bathynomus jamesi. The sequence continues at coordinate 960,049 of JAJOZX010001161.1, forward strand.
GGGGAGAGGGAATGGATAGTTTCGATTGAAAAAAGGTGAAAAAATTTAACTTTCATCGTATATTTAAAAAACGCATTACAGTATTTCGCTTATCTTTACAGCATATATAGGCCCTATATCTATATATTATATTCTACCACACTTACATATACTCGTATAAAAAGCTATAGCCGGACTTTAATATTATAATAATGAACATTTTTTTTTTAACAATACCAATATTTCTTGTTTTCATCGAATTTCTCCCTTCCAATTTCCTATTTTTAAAGAAAATCCTAAAATGCCTTTCATGATTAAAATTGATTAAAATGAAGTAAATGTGTGTGTGTGTGTGTGTGTGTGTGTGTTTATTGAAGTTTCTCTCCTAGTTCCAGTTTGCTAGATAATTAGGTACCAACATACGAACAAACGCTTAATCGTATGAAATTGTACTGGATTAAAGCTAGTCAGTTTTTCTTTAAATGAAAAATTATGCTTAAAATTCTGAGCGACTGCTTTTAAAATACTTTTCAAATTTTGTGTTAAACGCTTCGATACAAATTTTTTAAATCTTTATATTCATATCAAATAATAATTTAAAATCTTTTATCATCAGTTTTTTCTTTTTATAATCACTCATTACTAAATTTAGTTTTAGCTATTTCCTGTTAAGTAAATGTGTACGAGTGCGCTACAAACTAGAAGTGCCTAGTGACAAACTACAACGATTATCCACACTCAATGGTTTAAACAAAAGATTATTCGTAACAAGACGAAATTCCGCCAACTTTTCTTCTCTACTGACCGGGGTACGTCGTAACCAATGCCGTAACACCGCTTCCCGTTCATCAGCGAAGTTAAGCGACATTGGGTCTGGGTAGTAGCTGGATGGAAGAAGGTCCAACGCATCCAGATTATGTAATAACCCGTGGGTTCGGATCCCGAGTAAAACTAAGTCCCTTCCGTCAAATGATGATGATGTGAAGGAGGTTAAACAACCCAATCATTACATCTCTATTGCCATCTAGTGCTTGGAAGGAGAACTAAATAACCACGAGAAGAACGTTATTTAAAATTATATTTTACTATTTATTATATATGGTTTAATATGCAATAAAATATAAATTAATAAACTAAGCATACAGGGTTGTACATTTTTAAAATGAATATAATAATCTTCAGTTTCTGTTAATATACCTCCAAATCAAGCGAGTATGCCCTTGAACAGAGTTTAGTTCTCACTCTGTACACTAGGTGGCGAATACCTATATTCATTTAGCGGAATAACGTACTAAATAAAATAGAAAACACAGTCCGTTCGGATCTTGTTTGTGTATATACTGTATAATATATCTTTGGCTGCACTGTCACAGATAACATTCTTTAATAATTTCATTTTAACATTTTAATAATACCGTAAACAAAAATATACTTTATAATAATAATAATAATAATAAAAATAATATAAAAGTTCCTTAAACATTCAACGTAAGCTTTTATTACAGTTTCTAAAAATCGCGACGTGACCCTTTTATCCCTTTATAATTTCCTCTACCCATCCCTTAAACTCATGGATTTAGGTCCCTGAACGACGTATTCTAGTTAAGACCGATGCTTCTCTGTGAAGCGAGCGTGGAACCCGCATCCCACCTACCTCTCATCCATTGCACTTACCATTCCAGGCTTCAAACATGTCAAAAATGAAGAAATCGATGAAGCCAATCTGCGACTTGGGTATTGAGCAAGTGGTGCGGTCAAACTGGGGCATCACCACAGGAATCAACCGTCGCTTCTCCTCTTCCGTCTGCGAGGATAAACGAAAAAAACTTTGGTATCTTTGCGGGCTACAGCATGGCCACGTGAAAACACCGATTCCCGTTATATCAGTGAAGTTGATCGATGTTGGGTCTGTTCAGTAACTGGAGGGGGAAGTGCTCTCCGCGTTCAGATGATGTACCGACCCTTATACAATAGGTAGTTCGGATACCACGTAAAACTAAGTCTCGTCCGTCGCGTGCCCTTTGCCGTTAAGCGGGTAATTAACACCACACATTACTATGAATTTCTGTACCTGTTAAAATTTAAAGCACAATTCTTATAGTTCCAGTTAGTTCCGGGTTTCACCTGCGCTTACCTGGTTGAAGTACTCATTAGCAATGCGATGCGCCCAGTCCTTGCACAGGTGGAGGGGCCTAAGGGGATTGTTGATATCAGCGCATTTGATCATCATTCTCTTCACGATCTCCAAGTTGTCCGGAGCGCTAATCTCATCGAGGTCAAGCACCGGATCTTGGGGCTCCTGAACATTAAAAGGGCTTTAAATTAAGGTTCCGATTGTTTTCTAGGTACAGCATAATACAATTGCCCTTCGCTACCAAAAAATATGCCATTTCTAGTCTGAATCAAAGGAAGCGTTGAATTTTTGGATTGACAATGGCAATTGCATTATACTGAACCTAAAACAGTCTATCCGAAGTTACCCTGCGTACAATAAATCCCGGCAAATACGCGAGGTTAAGGACCGAGAAGGTTCGCGTATTTGTGAACATAAGACCTTATAGGTCTCCACCTTTTCCTCATGAGTGTTTCCATTGTGTTATTCTACCTAACCTGCAACAAAAAAAAGGTCCCAAAATAAGACTTCAATTTGAACATTTGTTTTAGTTCTAATTTATTACTTTTCGAAATTTAATTTATAATAAATTTTCCTACGAGACCAGACTTATGGGACACCCTGTATAATGCACCAATCTTGGAAGAATTTGGGATGAAAACCAAGAAAATTAAGGTCAAATGCGTATTTTGGGGGGCGGTTTCCGCGAAAAGTCGCGTATCTCGTATTTTGTGGATCTTATCTACAATTATTTGGTGGTGTATCTGTGAATCGCGTATTAACGGGTCGCGTACTCGCTGGGATTTAATGTAATTGGTTGATAACTTTAGTATAACCCAAAATAAAACCAAAATTATTTTAATCTAATAAACATACTACTTGAAAATATCAAACTGTAAACAGTGTCTATACGGACATCTCTGCTTCAGACTGAACTGGCGCTAAAATTGCCTACGATGCCTACTATCATTAAGCAAGTGCGGGCTGCATCCTCAAAAATCTATTTCCCTCGCTTGATTACAGTAGCACTCTGTTTCGAGAGAGGACAAACTGCAGAGAAAAATTGTACACCAAGAAAAACTAAAACTATCTACGACGTACGTTTGGACTCAGTCTAGTCATATCTTCAAGTGAAAAAAAAAATGTCTCATGACGAACAACCAACGAATACTCACATATTCGGAAAGGTTTTCTTCGTCTTTTCTAATGACGCACTTGTCGAGCAAGTTGATGAATTTATTGACGTGTTCAAAATGTTTGGCCATATCAGTCGCTAACACCATGTCGATCACGTTCTTACGGACGAATTTGTACGAGTCACGATCCAAGCCTGAAGGTGGTAAAGAAGGATCAATTCCGAGTCTTATAAGCGTCGTAATAATGGCTAAATCAACGAAGAAATAGTTCGTTACGAGTACTTCCTTTAAACCATTCTATTTTGACACTTTCAAAACTAGAAGCTCTTCCAGCAGCTGAATCTAAAATCTACTACACATCCTAACTTAGCAACCCTCGTCTAACCTACTCCAAAGGATCTAGATGTCAACCAATACACTTCTGCCAACCGATTAAGTACAATATAAATGATCCAGTAATAATTAAATGAAATTGCCAAACTACGAAGTACTAAATTATCCCCACTCATACCAAACCTATTTGGGGGGTAAATCAGAGTAAGGTAAAGTTGCCAATGGTCTTGCATCGATCCTAATGTCGCGCATTTGACTTAAAAAAAAAAACAAATGCGCGACATTAGGACCGATGCACGACCATTGGCAACTTTACCCTAATACAGCCTGTAATGGTGATTATGGTCTGTAGAAAGGTTCACCTGTATTCCTCCTACCTTTGAGGATATTCACTCTGTCATCAGATCGGGTAAGTTTGAAGGTGACCGCCGAGTGGTGCGATTCAAGGACGCAAAGATCGTTGTACAGAACTGCCAACTCATTATCCGTGTTACAGAGAAATTGGCTGAAAGAACAGTTAAAGATTAGTGTTAAAGTAGGAGCGCCTTAACATTCACAGTATTGACGCTTTTTAAAGTACAGGGTCTGCAAAAGAATAGTACAAATTCCTTTTGAAATAAGTTAAATTTGCAAGAATTTTTTGTGGACACCCTGTATTATGTCAGACATTAACACATCAAACCTTTTATTTTTAAAAACAATGTTACTGGCAAATTTTCCTTACACACACACACATACGCATGACTTTGCATAATGCAAAAAATCTCCCCACCAGGATTTGAATTGAGAACATCTTGAGTAAAATGCAATGTTGCCACTGCCTCGAGTGCAGGGGAGTTGGTACGGAAAACACCTCTGGATGGGAACGCGTTGTGCATTCTCTCGGCCAGTCTCGGGTTGGATGGGAAAGCGTTGTGTATTCTCTCGGGTTGTACTAAGTTCTACCTTGTAGCGTGGTGGTAGTGCCCACGCTTTCTACTCACGAGGTGCTGGGTTCGAATCCTGGTGGAAGCAATTCTGCATTGTGTACCAATAGGATTGCATAGAGAAAGGCTGTAACACCACCTACATCGGTTACATCACCAACACTTTATTAACTAGAGCCAAACAACGTAAATACGCTTCCAGTAAACTAGGCCAGCACTTCACAGGAGAAAAAAAAAAAAAAAATTTCCTAGCATTTCCACGAGAAAATGTTTAAAAATTCTGCTATAATCCATGATATCAAAAGAGGTGGAGCTACATTCGGTTAAAGAGAAAAACCGACAAACACAGCATTTAAGGAACCTTCTACAAACTTCCATTACTAAATTTGCTTTCAACCAAATTTCACATATACTCCATTCTTTTTACCAAATACTCTCACTCCGCAATTTTAAATTTTTAGATAACCAATAGAGTTGAAAGCCTCGTCGATATCTCACCTATTCTTGCCGGGGTGATCCACGTCGTGTGCCACTGCTGCAATGAGGCAGGCAGCTGTATCCAGCGGGTCCATCATGTCCTTAATGCGTTCCCTCTCCAGGAAGTAAGCGGTAGTTTGGAGAACGTCTGCAGCGTGGGTCGAATTGTGGTACGAATTCGATAACTGATAATTGGCCTCGATCAAGGTGAGCCAATTCTGGAGAGTCTGTTCGTCGCACTCGAGGGCCCTGGGTACATTCAGCTGGCACATCAGACTCATGCCCAGCCATACCAACGGTCTGTGAGGGAGGGGGGGGTAAGATACAGAGTTAGAAGATAGACTGCTTTCATACCAATAAATCGGATTTAGAAAGAATGTGGATAGCATCTAATCTTTGCTGAGAACGTTAAATGGACACGTGGAAGAAGAGATAAAACCTAAATATCTTTAACGTAAATTGACGTTAATATGACGTAGAGAGAATAACAAACTAATGTACGAACAAGCAACGTGTGGCAGAAATTCAACGAATTTGCGCAATAAATTGTGTCCCAAGTCCCACTGCACCGACCGTGGGAGAGAGAATTTCACTCTTAAAATATTGAAACAGTTGAAGATGAAAATGTACCTTTTGTCGGTGAGATTTTCCAGCTTAATGACGTCAAAGTTCCAACTTAAATCCTCGGCAAGGAGTTCCTTGATGCAGGAAGACGCCTGCTGAAGGACGGGTAAAGAGGGGCGGCTGCTCAGCATGCGGTTCATGGCCTGGTCGCTGCTACTTCTTCGCCCGCCTGCTGACGAAAGGGGCTTGGGACTGTGCTGTGGGAATACCTCAACTTTACTGTCAGGAAACTTTTATTATATTATATTATATTATATTATATTATATATTATATTTTATATATATATATATATATATATATATATATATATATATTATATATATATATATTATATATTTATAACACTTTTTTTATATACCCAAACGCCTCTCCCACTGCAGTGAGGTCGCGTCAGGAACAGGCAGGAAGCGCCTCAATCGCTCACATTCACTTCATCAGCTGACATATGAACAATGCACCTGCCTCAGGACAACATTATCCACAGTCCAGCCCCGGAGAGTACTCCACGGTTTACCCAGACGACTGACTTCATACACCCTGAGTCGGCACACTGCCAGCCCCCCCCCCCCATATATATATATATATATATATATATATATATATATATATATATACTTCACGAAAGTGACGAATAATATTTAGGATGAAAATAACCACGAAGGAAAAAAACAATGGTGCTCAAGCGCTTTCGTCTAATGACATCCTCAGTTTTCCTGAGGATATCATTAGACGAAAGCGCTTGAGCACCATTCTGTGTTTCCTTTCTCCTTCGTGGTTATTTTCATTATATATATATATATAATATATATATATATATATATATATATATATATATATATATACTACTGTGCAAACGTCTTAGGCACCCTTGTACAATCGCGTTTTTTTTTTTTTTTTAATAATTATGTTGAATATTTCAGCATGTTAGTGTTTTTTTATTATAAATATAAATTATAATGTATAGGCATTGTTAATAATTTCAGTTATTAGGCAGTTTAACGAAGAAAAAGGATGTTTCATCAAAACGTGCTACTGCTGGAGATAGAATGGAATTTAACACAAAGCTCCTAGGTACTGTTTCACAAGATATTCTAAGCTCATTCAGTAACAGTTTGTAAACAGAACTTCTAGTGTGTTTTTGTAATTGTTTAATGCTCATATCTAAATGAAATTTTATATTTTTTTAATAAAATATCTTAATTGTTAATTTTCTCTCTTTTTCCAGATAAGGACAAAATTTTACACTGGTTAAGCAATGGCTAATATATCCACTGCAACTCGATACCGGGTGGTATTATTGCACGAGCAGGGTCAATCTCAATCAGAAATATCACGACAAACTGGGTAATCAAGATGTGGTATTCAAGCAATTTTGAAGAAACAGCGCAAAAGAGGCAAAGTTGAAAGATCGAAAACGCAGTGGAAGGCCAAGGAACCTTTCTAAAAACGATGAGACACCTTAAGCTAACATCTCTCAGAAATAGACGAAAAACCAGTGCAGAACTTTGGCAAAACTTGCCCAGACCTCAGGATTACAAGTCCACTCATCCACCGTGAGATCACTCATCAGAAATGGTCTTAATGGTCGAATGGCAATCAAAAAGCCATTTCTCAGGAAAAGAAACAAGTCACAGAGGCTCAAATATGCTAAAAAGCACAAGAATTGGAATACTGACCAGTGGAAAAGGGTCCTCTGGAGTGACGAGTTAAAATTTGAAATTTTTGGCACAAAGACAGCATGTGAGAAGAAGAAACGGAGAACAATTCAAGGAAATGCGTTTGCAGCCAACAACTAAGCATGGTGGAGGATCTATCCAAGTTTGAGGCTGTATTTCAGCAAATGGTGTTGGGGATCTTATCAAAATTGATGAAATACTGAATGCAGAAAGATACAGACAGATCCTAATTCATCATGCTGTGCCATCAGGTCGGAGATTAATTGGGCAAAATTTTATTTTTCAGCACGACAATGACCCTAAGCATACTGCCAATGTAGTCAAAACCTATTTGGAGAATAAAAAAAGAACGTAGAGACTCGCAACTGATGGAGTGGCCTCCCCAGAGCCCTGATTTAAATATTATTGAGGCTGTTTAGGATTATTTAGACAGAAAGAAGCGAGAAAAGCAGCAAAATCGAGAGAAGAGCTATGGCAGGTCCTTTTAGATGCATGGAACAACATTCCAGCGGATTTCTTACAAAAACTCCAAGATAACATTCCAAATAGTAGTTTTGCAGGAAAAGGGTGGTCATACAAAATACGACTTTCGACAATTGTATGTAACTTTTCAGTACTTATGGTGATGGTTCTCTAAAAAATGATAAATCTTGAAGCTAACACGCGTATTTTAACCTTTGAAATTGAGAAAATTTATCAATTCAAGATTTTTTTCAGACCTGTCTAAGACTTTTGCACAATAAATAAATAAATAAATAAAATAATTATATATTATATACAGGGTGTTTGAAAACTTTCTGTACAAATTGTAATGGGGGGATAGGCAACACCAAGACAAACCCTTTTCGTCTATAAGTGTATGTCCGCTGACGTCACCATTCGGCGCGAGAGGGCGCCGCTGCAATTGGCTAAAAGGTGAAGTGGGCTAGACTCGCGCTTGCCGCGGGCATTCTTAAATCGGACGTAGTACGCGTAACATGGAGCGCTTCACGACTGCTGAGATGGCTGACATGCATATGGTGTATGGGGCTGCCAATGGAAACGGAAGAGCTGCTGTGAGGTTGTACCGACAGCGCTTCCCAAACAGACGTGTGCCAAACCACCAAACGTTTGCGCATTTGCATCGGCGACTGCGAGAAACTGGAACATTCCATGCAAACATGCATGACACTGGTCGGGAGAGAAACGTGCGCACTCCAGACATGGAAGAAGAAATCCTACGGCGATTTGAGGACAATCCAAGCGCAAGCACGCGAGGTGTTGCACGTATCCTCGGTGTGAACCACGACCTGGTCTGGAGAGTGTTGCACGAGCAGCAGTTACATCCGTTTCATCGTCAGAGTGTCCAGGCATTACAACCTCGGGATTACCCTCTTCGTGTGGAATTCGCACGCTGGTTTCTGCAGCAGACAGCGGTGCAGCCTAATTTTCCGGCTTATGTGCTGTTCTCAGATGAGGCCTGTTTCACACGTGAGGGTGTGTTTAACATGCACAATTCTCACGTGTGGGCGCACGCAAATCCACATGCTACACGGTGCATGCTCATCAAGAACGGTTCGCCGTCAATGTTTGGGCGGGTATCGTCCATGGCAAGTTGATTGGGCCGTACCTGCTGCCTGCCCGACTCGACGGGCGGGTTTATCGGATATTTCTTGAAGAAACGTTGCCGGAACTGCTGGAAGATGTTCCCGTGGCTATTCGTAGACGAATGTGATTTCAACACGACGGGGCCCAGCACACTCCAGCAACGATGTGCGGGATTATCTGAACGCCACTTTTGGGGACCGATGGATAGGCCGGGGTGGGCCCGTAGCCTGGCCACCGAGATCGCCCGATTTAACATGCCTCGATTTCTTCCTGTGGGGACACGAAGAACTTCGTGTACGAGACTCCCATTTACTCAGAAGACCTCGTAGCAAGAATCGCTGTCGCCGCTGGAACTGTTTCCGAAATGCCGGGAATCTTTCGACGTGTACGTCGGTCAATGCTTCGACGCTGTCGGGCATGCATTGATGCTACCGGTCGCAACTTCCAGCACCTTCTTTAAATAAACATGCCTTCTTTAAATAAACATGTTACGCGTACTACGTCCGATTTAAGAATGCCCGCGGCAAGCACGAGTCTAGCCCACTTCACCTTCTGGCCAATTGCAGCGGCGCCCTCTCGCGCCGAATGGTGACGTCAGCGGACATACACTTATAGACGAAAAGGGTTTGTCTTGGTGTTGCCTATCCCCCATTACAATTTGTACAGAAAGTTTTCAAACACCCTGTATATATATATATATATATATATATCCCCGCAAGGGGGTTCTAAGCTCGTGCTCTTGAGTGCTCTTTGTGCTCGTTTGTACGTGCTTGTTCCTGGAGGTTTCACGTGCGCCCTCCCGGCCCTAGCACCCAAGGATGATGGGGCTCGACCCTGCAGTCCTTGGTCTTTTTCCACTTCGACTGTCCCCTCCACCCTTTCTTTTTCCTCTGTCTTTCCTCTCACTTTTTCTTTGTTTTTCCGCTGAGATATGCCCTTTAAATAGAGGCGAATCGGTTCTTCCTGAACTAAAAAAAAAAATATATATATATATATACACAGGGTGTCCCATAAGTCCGGCATCATAGGAAAAATTAAAAAAAGGCAAAACAAAAGCTTTTATTTACAGAACGTGCTCAATATGTCCACCATTGTTTTCAATACACAAATTCAGACATGATACCCAGTCAGCAAGCACACGGTGAATGATGTCAGGAGTATGGTGTTACATGCCCCAATAATGCGCTGCCGTAAATGCTCAACACTCCTAATTTTCTCTGCGTATACCAGCGCTTTCAAGTGGCCCCAGAGATAAAAAAAACTAGTGGCGTGAGATCCGGGCTTCTAGCTGGCCATTCCACAGGCCCTCGACGTCCTATCCAATGACCAGGGAATTGTTGGTACAGGTATTCCCTTACTTGGGTGCTGTAATGTGCAGGAGCGCTGTCTTGCTGGAACCATGTTGGGAAATTTCCTTCTTCGTTCAAGACACTGGGAAATGCTTCTTCCTTGAGCATACGTAGGTAGGTGCCTCCAGTGACACGTTCATCGAAAAAGAGGGGGCCTATGATGCGATCCTTCCAAATGCCACCCATATCATCATCCGAGATGCACCTTGTTCCTTTGAAGAGGTATACCAGTGAGGGTTGTTTTGAGACCAGTAGCGGGTGTTCTGACGATTTACCTCACCATTTCCATAAAAAACAGCCTCGTCACTGAACAGAATGGTGGACGGAAATTGACATCCCGAGCATATGAATTATGGTTTGTAGAAATAGAAAAATATGAATTTCTCCTGATGCCGGACTTATGGGACACCATATATATATAATATATATATATATATATATATATATATATATATATTATATATATTATATATGTCAAAAGTCCGGAAATATAGGAAGGATAGGAAACTTTTATTGCAGAAAGACACGTGTTGCAAGTAATGTTATGAGATGTGCTCTATATGTTCTCCTTTCACTTCCAGACATTTCTGGACTCTTTCCAGGACATCTGGCTGGATTGCAGCACAGGCTTCATCTGTAACAAGATCTGTGTAATGGTTAGCGTCGCTGACTACGAATCCATCGGCCCCGGGATCGAGACCCGATGACGGCAGGCGGCGCCAGCAAAACCCAGCTGTTCATCCTTCGACACAAAAAAAAGAAATCGGTTGGTAGATAAATGGGTACCCTGGTAGCCAAGTGGTTAAGACGCTGGGTTGCTGGTGAGACGTGGTTCGGATTCCACGTTAAACTGTAGGTTTAAAGTGGAGTGACAAGCTTGACCGTCGTCAGAATGAACAATTCGGGGGAAGCAAAACCAAGGTGGTTTCATAAATAGTATATAATACTGTACATATGAATCTCGCGCCCTACACCTCACCCTTCAAATCTATCATTCTTCCAGCCAGACAGAGACTAACAGCGATAATTCGCTTTGTTTAAATCCTCTTTGTCAAACGTCTTCGACCGTGGTTACGTGCGAGTTTCTCCTTGTCGGGGAAGGAAACCCCAAGAATTCAAATTGATTCTTGTGTACATTTCTTGGCCGAGGTGAGGCATAAGCGCTGTGACAGCCCCATTTGGTGTGAAAACTGGGTTTTCGAAACGGTCAAACGGGTCCTCCATGTACGCAAAACAGTTATAGGGCAAACAAATAATACCATACCAAGGGCATGCCATCACTGCTCAGAGCCAGTAGCGAAATTCTGCCTTAATACCACCCACAAGTTATTTCTCCATCCATAACTGAGTGCCATTATGCCAGTCTAACGTATTTCTAGATTAACTTTCTTAAAGCAAATTCGAAGTTCACGATTATTCTCATGAAGTTCAAACTAACAATTTCGCGGACGTTAAACGAAGAGAAACAAGTTGTCTCTTCAACAATTCATACGGTTACGAATCTTTGCATGTAAAATAACTTACCGACAGCAACGCTCCCAATAAATCCGTTGCACCGGATCTGTTGATACCGGTTTGCTGTGATTGTCCTGAATGAGTTGTGGGCTGTACAACTCCGTTGAGCGAAGAATTTCAAGCACTTTCTCTAGCGCCTGGGCAATGTACGCGGGCAGCTGTCCTGCGCGGCTGATATGATGCTGACAACCCTCGTAATGGGGGCTTCCATCATGTAATTTTGGAGTTTAGCGACTGACTGTCGCCTGATTATGCTGCCTGAGGATCGAGAACACAGTCAAAAAAGGTCATATTAAATAAGTCTCACGATAATGCCCATTACACAAATTATTCTCAACTGAAAACAACCAACCAAATTGTCCTTCAATGAGTCCATTTTAAACATGAAGTTCAAATGTTAAAACAGGCATCATATAAATGATCGATAATTTATTTCTAATAAATAAAAAAATTATAGGGACAATGTGATGGGACATCCATATACAGGGATACTGGGAAATTGAATCTTATTTTGAGGAACGATTAATTCGTGACTGTTACTCCTAGTACAGATTACTCAAGATGGCTTTTTTTTCAAAGAAAAAATTCTATTTCTGGTAAATTTATACTTTTTAATACGCAAATAATAAAATTTAAAAAATAACAGAAATTACCGTTAAACTTAACTACAGTTAACAATTCATAGTCAAAAAGTCAAAAACTAAATATATCCTAATAACAAACTTTCTGCGCATGCGCCTCATGCTCATTCAAAAGAATAATTTTGACAATGAAATCAACTCCGAAAACTGAGAAACAAAAACGTGCGTTCAATGAAGTATTAATGGAGGAAAGAATATAGTAACTACGTAGTATTCTAAATGCAGTTAATATTAAGTGGAATATTAAATTATATACGTAACACAGTCCACAACCCTCATGCGGTAATTCTTTTGGAAAGGGAGTTTGGGAAGTCACATTCCCCATAATTTTTTTTTACATTCAGTATAAGAGTTTTAAAGTACATAAAACAACCATCGCTACTACATTAGTAAAAAATTTTAAATGTTTCACGAAATCACCATTCCTGTCCTCAGAAACTCTGTCTATCACTTGTCCAATTAGGAATCGTCGAATAATTTATAGATTTAAAAAAAAAAAACAGCCTAAAGATCATTTAGTCTTAACAGTCATTAAGTTACTGAGGTCGGTATTAGTGGTTTTCCGAAACGTCTTATGACTTTGTCCAGTCATATTTTAGCGTGCCATAATGACACCCGAAACCAATCTTGCGAACCAAAATAAAACGTCATAAAATTTAATTCTCAAATTACTATTTATATTGAGTTGCATGAATTATACTCTTTCATAGTGTACTTCAATCTAAAAAATCTCGTACGAATGTTTGCGAACAAATCGGATACGAGGCCCTCCTAGGAAGAAGTGGCTAAGCGACAAAAGTTAAAAAAAAAAAAAAAAAAAACGCCAGAAAACGCAGCAACTATACGATGATCATCTACGATCCGCAAGTTCTTTTCAATAAGTTACAAATTCCGTTTGAAACCTTAATGTAAGAGGCTTCAGGGGGACGTTAAAAAAGACTTCTCAAATGACTTTTCTGATCATCCAATTTTAGTCTGGTTTTCATGTTTCTTAAATAACACGAACAAATCAGCCAAAAAAACCAACCTTTTTTTTATCACATTCACTCGTTTAAACAAGTAGAATTCGTGCTGGAGAAGCTAAATTCCATTCGATCGATCATCAGATGATGATGGCGCTGAACGGAACAGAAAAGATATGAACGGCGAAAAATAAAAAAAATAAAAAAGTACAAAACATTTACTGAAAAAGGTAAAATAGGTTCAAAATAAACCTGAAAAGTAAAAAAAAAGAGCTTCAAATAGGGCAAAAATGTATCATAATGTTTAAAATGAGGCAAAACATGCTTCACTAACAAATTTATTAGTGTTGAAACACGTTGAAATACACCAACAATTTCCACGTGTAACGAGTCATAAGCAGTAAAATGGGTAATGCATTTTTATAAAACATAAAATCAATTCAAATTTTAATAAAAATTTCTTAAGTTAAAAAAATTTAAAATGCATCAAATTATAATTTAAAAAATATAAACAAATTTAATTAATTTATTTTTTAAACTTCCTTAATTTAGAATTTCGTCGTGCTAACTACTACTACAGTTTATGTAACTGAAAATGATGACAACCGAATTATATAGAGGGAGGAAAGGTCACTGATGGTGAATTTCTGATCTGCTCAAAAACTATATGATGAAAATGTACTGTAAAAAAATTTTAAAAACTGTTAAAATTAATTTCTAAAATGAAAATATGGACACTCAGAGAAAATACTCGTGTATATATATATAGATATGTTACGGTCAATGTCTAAAAGTAGGCAATTTGTAAATTGACTGAAATATTTTAGGCACTGTGTCAAATTGATGATACACACAAAACCTAACCTAACGAATTTTTAGGCATCATATTGGGAAATACCGTGGGAACTGGGCATGCATATGCAGCATTACCGGAAAGGTTAGGTTAGGCTTTGTGTGTATCATCAATTTGACACATTGGCTAAAATTTCAGTCAATTTACAAGTTGCCTGATTTGAGACATTGAATGTAATATATATATATATATATATACTAAAGTCAAAATATTGATGAAATGGGTGGTATATTTAGTTAAATTCTCATTTCCAACATACAAACCTTCCCACGAACGAAGCAATGACGTTAAGATGAAGGGGGAATATGTTAAATTACTAGCAACCCCTTAACGGGGTAATTGGGACAAACAATTAGCAGTTGGGTAGAAAATAATGAACTAGGGGCTATCATACGTGATGTGGGTACTTTCTTACTGAAAGTAGGCATTCGATGGCAATGAGCTTTGTGGGACTGAGTATTTTTATTTCTCCCTCTCTCCTAAACAAACATTAAGCATTAGTAACTCTGTTTCACATTCTGTATTAAGACCTCGCTATCATGAGAGCTGAACTTTTCTTTTCATAGGTAAAGAACTTTAAGTGGAGTACTTGTTTACCTATCGCATGACATCACAATCATTCTCCAAGTTGTAAAAATAAGTAAAAATAATGGCCCACAAAAAATATATTTAAAAAATTTACTCGTTTGGTGGTACATTCCCTGCAGAGAAGCTATTCCGAAACTGTGGTACGTTAATATCTTAAAAAATTAATCTCAGTGAACCCAAAATTAAAAATGATACATTTAATCTGTAGCTCGCAGAAGTAAACAACGGTAATGTATATACAGGTCTGCCCTGAAAAAATGTGGTGGTTGGTGGTGGTAGGGTGAATTTTGTTTTGCTGTACAAGTTGTACAAAAGAAGAAAAACTTGGGACACCCGCTCCTGAGACTGACAAAATAATCTTGACTACAAGAATGGAAATAGGAAGTTGTGGAAATTGATAGATTTATTTAAAAAGTCCTTTAAAAGTATTAAAATATTTACAGTATTTATGGTAGTTATTTAATTGATGTAAACGCATGATTGATTGAATAACACGAAATAACGCGGGAAGTTATTAGGGTGAGCCAATCTCTATATACAAAGTGCAAATGAAGTCAAAGTGATTAGTTTAGCGAGAAGCATTTCCTTTTACTGTTATTCTTCCAACAAATTCTTTAGTCACGCTTAAAAAAGATTATTATTGGCTTATAACAAGTGTCTAACCTTTAATAAGCAAACAAAGGTTATGAACTATGGTTAAAAAGCTTATTATGAATCAATCTTCGTAAACAAGATTATGAATTTTAAAACCAAATTCATACCATTCACACCATTTCACAAAACAGTTCGAAAACGACGGAGATGCCCGTAGGCATATATCAAGGGACAGGGATACACTATGGCATACTAAATGCCTTTAAAAGAGAGGGAAAGATTGAGAGAGCGAGAGAGAGAGAGAACAGGAATATGGACATAGCGAAGATCATTCCAAACAGAAAAGGTCTTACCCTCGCGAAACCCTTGGGCGGACGGTCGGTTAAAGGTAAACTTGTCCCTCTGAATGGGGGCGCTAAGAACCCCCCCATGGAGTTCATTCTCCAAAGACTCATCTTTTTAAAGGTCAATTTAAGAAGGGGGAGAGGGGAGAGGCCGGAGATAGGGGAGGGAAAAAGAAAGGGAGAAGCGAGGTTAGTCTATTCAAAAATCCTTCAAAAAAAAAAAGAGGACAAAATTACTACATAAAAAAGGACACACACACACACACTTTTAAAATTAAAAACTGTAATGTAAAAAAAACAATTTAACATCAAATCAAGAATAATAATTTTAATATTTTTGCTTCTCTCACGCAAAACCCACGTATTTTCATCATCATCATCCTTGCACACATTTAAATGCGTGCAAGAGAGAGATTACAGCAAAACCTTTTGGACATTCAAAATCACTCCTGGGGAAGACTACGGGACAGATGAAGCCCCCCTAGGAAGTGGCTAAGCGACAAAAGTAAAATGCGCCAGAAAACGCTTTATAAAGTTGTACCAATTTGAAAGTGAACTAACTTTTGAACTTTCGTCGAAATATCTTCAAACTTTATAAAGCATTTTCTGACATTTTTTACTTTCGTCGCTTAGCTACTTCTTCCTTGGAGGGCCTCGTATGATAAATAATATTTTGTTTTCCAAATGATAATTAAAATACGCACGCAATTTGAAAATCTGCACCTCGCAATCACACCACAAGGCACGCAAATAATTTAAAATAACGTAACTAACCCATAATCACCCCACTAAAACGCACGCAAATTAATGTTAAAAACCCACCACCCCAACCCAGCACGCAAATTTAAAACTCAAACAAATCAAACAAACTAAAATGCAGCAGTTTAACCCACTTTTTCTCTCACCATCGCTGTTCAACGATCGAATGTCGTAGGAACCTTTTCGGTGGGACTTCATCGATCCCCTCGGGTAGAAAGGATCAACACGGTCGCCATGGTGACCGTCACTCCAATACACGTAGAACTCGTTCCTCCTGAGGGAGGGAAGAAAGGTGAATTGGTTCCAGACACGTTTCTTACACGCATTGACACGCGCCAATACGGTCTACGGTCGACTAAAAAAGTCCTGCCATGACAAATAAATGTGGGGGTGAGTTAGGGTGAATATATTCCTCGTCACACAATCATAAATGGGTAGGAATACCCATCGCCAGAGGGAAGAGGTTTGGAGTTGTCAACCAGCTATCAGAGTACTCCACCCACAACAGATATCAAATGAGAATATTGCATTAAACCCAATCAAATTACGGATACGCTCCCCTCGTACGAGGGGTGACCAAAGCCTTTCTTAAATGTGTGTTCCTACCTCGTGGTGTACGGACGTTTTGTTTCGGTTCTGTGTAATATCGAAATAAGTGTTTATAATTCAGCAATAAATTCTATCTTATACCAGTTTGTGTTAAACATCAGTGAATTTGCAGTAATAATTTAAGTGAAAGCCAGTGGCATATAGCGTGTACAAAGAAAAACATTAATTGAAACAATTTGAAAATAACTAACGGAAAATCAGCCCCTGAGATTTTTACATTAGGCCTAACAGGGAAAGAAGGTCAGAGAAAATTCGAAAGAGCCATAAAATGGGAAGGTCAAGTTTTCAAGACGAAATTTGAGAAGTAAGAAGAAAATAGGCAAACTAAAGGAAAGAATAAATAATAAATAATAAAGAAAGCAGAAAGGGAAGAATAAAGGAAAGAATGGCAAAAAATACGAAGAAGTGTGTAAACTGCGGTAATTCAGAAAGCTGAATAGAGCTGGATTATGTTTAATGGAATGCGCTGCGCACCAGCTCTGCGATTGCAAAAATGAAGCGGACCAGGCAACGGGCTTAAAATGCATTCTGTGAAATACCTTTAAACACTACGAATGCATGAATTTAGAAAATGACAAGAAAATGATAAATAGAATAAATAACAAAATCATAGGCATTTATGGCTTCCTGTGCATCACGTGCATAGAAAAAAATAAGAATACGATACAAAGAGCAATGAAAAAGGGCAATACTTGTTTACCGACAGATGACAAGTAAACACCAGGAAACGCTGACACAAACACGAGGCGCAGGACAACACAATACAGGAAAGTACGCTACAGCATGCTACGCTACAGGGAGATGCAAAAGTAACCTCAGAGAATGAAATATCCCCTGCCAAAAAGATAACAGGAACACAAAAGAGAAAGAGGGATACCAGGAATACAAAGGAGAAAGAGAAAGATACCAAGAACACTAATGAAAACTCGCCGAAGACAAAAAAAAAACAATGAATAGGGAAGAAGTGGTGGCGGAACAGAAAAAACGCAATTGAATCACATAGGACTCGTAAGGAGATTAAACGGGCCATGTGTGAATATTATAAAACAGGGTCGTGCATATATGAAGCAAACTGCAGGTACAGTCACCCAAAAAAATGCTTCGATATGATTTTGAATGGAAGATGCTGATACGGATAAAACTGCCACTTTTTCCACCCTCCTATGTGCAGACAGTCACTGACAGAAAATTCCTAAATATAGAGTGCCCATATTTTCACATAATGGGTACCCAAAGAAGAGAACGGGGAAGAACAGACCCTATCCGTATTAGAAGTAACAACAGGAGCAAGGAAACAAATTTTTTAAAGGAAATGAGAACAATAAAAGCACAACTTGCCCTGCTAACAAGAAAGGACAGGACTCCGCAGGTATATTCCCCACACGATTACATACATCATCCCTCTATCCAACACCACCCACCGACAATACAACCAGTGGTATCAAGTGCCGCACCCCAATTCTCCCAAATGCAGCCACCAAACCAATAACACCAAACAAGAACCGACATCGACCTGGAAACGACCACTAATATAGGAAAACTGAACACAGAAATTAGAAACCCAATAAATGTTTTATACACAAATATTCAAGGCCTCTACACGGACGATGCAGGCTGCAAGTTACAATACTTACAGAATTTAGCTACCGAATCCAGCATAGATATTATATGCCTAACGAAAACACACTTGCATAAATGCGAAAAAGGCTGTGAAAACTGTATCGAGGATACTGAATTAGCATTGCTGGACTACAACATACACAGAGCAGATAAAGTGGCTAGACGAGGGGGAGGGTGTTGCAACTGTTGCATCTACGTGAAAAACACACACACATGTGAAGTGAAGGTAAACAAATCAAACAGCACAGTCGAAGTTATTATATTAGAAGTAAAAGAACTGAACCTAACCATTATGAACGTCTACAGACCACCAAACACCACAAAAAGTGAATTCCAATTTGCTACAAATGAAATAGAAAACATTAAAATTACTTGAAACTCCAGCAACAAATATTCTAATTTTCGGAGATTTTAATTTCCCATTCATAACATGAAAGAAAAATGACGAAGTTATATATGTCGCGAAGTTTCATGGCAACATTACTAATGATGATAGAACCCAAGCAACAATGCTATTAGATATTATGAAACATTACGTCCTTACCCAGGAAATCTGTGAAGCCACGAGAAGAGAGAACGTTTTGGATTTAATCTTGACAAATAACAACTAGATAATAATAAATAAAAAAGTAACGCACAAAAAGTTCTCCGACCATAACCTCATCGATATACAATTGAAATTAGCACCCAGAGGTCCGAAAACGTATCCGAGAGGGGCAGATGGAATATTTGAAGGCTTAAATATAAATTCAAAGAACGTAAATTGGGAAAAGGTAAATAAAGATTTAAATGAGGTAAATTGGGATTTGCTACTTCACGAGAAGACTCCACAAGAAATACTATGTATACTAGAGACCGAAACCAAACCTATAATACTGAAACATATTCCAGAGAGACAGGAAAGAAAACGTAGCAAGTTCGAGAGGAAAATCAGGACTCTATTCAGGCAACGAAGACAAACTGTAAAACATACAAGACAAACGAAGAGGAAAACAAGGTAGCAGAAAACAAAAAATAACCCAAAATACTTCTACACGTTTGCGAAAAGGAAAATGCAGTGTAAGGAGAGTATTAGTCCGTTGATAGACGGGGAGGCCGAATACACAAATGGCCCGAAAGAAATAAGCGAACTACTTAGGAAACAATTTAACTGTGTTTAGCACAGGGCTGTGGAGTCAGCACATAAAAAACCGACTCCGACTCCTCAATTTTTTGTCTATCCGACTCCGACTCCGAAGGTATATTAATTCTAAATCTGCTATGATGATAATTACACAAGAGGCATTTCATCACCACCACGAAGCATCATCATCTGTGGTCATTGTTACGGTAACTTTGTCTGTAGTAAAGAATCTTGTAAGTGGTGCTTGTCGTTCAGTAGATTTCTGATTTGTTAAGTTTGAAGTAGTTGGAAGGTTTTTATTACTATCTTTCTCAATGACAACTTCTAAAATTTTGGGATGGAAACACTGCAAATGTCTTTTCAAATTTGATGCTCTGGTTGGTGCATTTTTATCAGAGCCAGTAAAACCACTGATTTTTGCTTCACATAATTTTTCATCATCATCATCATCTATCATACACTGACACACGAAATGTTTCCCATCTGTGGTTATTGTAAAATATTCAAAAACTGCAGACTTTGTTGGAAGTGTCTTTGCCATTGTGAAAGGGGTTTTAGACTTGAAAGTTAAAAACTTATGAAATTTAGAAAGAACTCGAAATTAAATAAGCATTAAAAATAAAAAATATTATCTGAAAAGAAAAAATGAATTAATGGCATTAGTGTCTGAAATGGAAAACATTGTGTTTATTATTTAAGTGGTTTAACCACCATAGCTGCCAGTGATATCACACACAAAAACATATTTTATTAAAATTTATATTGAGGTCGGAGTCGGAGATTTTTACCGACTCCGACTCCAGCACCACCAAAATTGCTTCCGACTCCGACTCCACGACCGACTCCACAGCCCTGGTTTAGCACCCCTAAGTCCAAGATGGAAGCAGAAAACCCAGACGAATTTTTCGACATAGATACAAATCAACAAGAACAAATTCTGGCACAAACCTATTAAGGGACTTCGCGTTCACGGAATGAGATGTAATTACGGCCTTATCACAGATGCGAGACAATTCAGCGCCAGGGCCAGACGCATGGAGTGCCACGTTTCTGAAGAAAGGTAAGGAGAGTATTGCCAAACTGCTATACTTACTATGGAGGGAATCACTCGACACAAGACAAATTCCACTCCCCTTAAAGAACGCGAACATTGCCCCCCTATTTAAAGGTGGTAACAAAGCAATGCCCAGGAATTATCGGCCAGTGGCTCTCACCTCAACCTTATAAAGTGTTTTGAACGTATAATTAGAGGCAAAACTACCTACAAGAAAAAGACTACATACAACCCAAATCAACATGGCTTCAGGGCTGGAAGATCATGTCTATCACAGCTACTAGACCACCAGAAGAAAATATTGGAAACTGTGTCGAGGACAAAACATAGATGTAATATATACTGACTTTGCTAAAGCCTTCGTAAATGTGACGATGGAATTACAGCACACAAACTTAAGAATACAGGAATTACTGGAAAGCTAGGAAAATGGATATTTAATTTCTTGATGCAAAGAACACAAAGTGGTGGTAAACGGTGTTAAATCGGAAGTCTCGGAAGTCGTGAGCTCTGTCCCACAAGGGACAGTATTAGCTCCCTTACTGTTCATCATAATGATTGCAAATACTGATGCAGATATTGAGGACAGTATTATATCATGTTTCGCAGATAACAAAGATATGTAAGGAAATATTGAACGAAGGTGACATAAGAAAATTACAAAACGACATTGAAACATTATTCCAGTGGGCAGAAGACAACGATATGAAGTTCAACGAAGAAAAATTCCAACTTCTAAGATGGGTAATAAGCCATGTAATAAGTCTGCAAACCAAACAAATAACACCAAATCCACAAGTCAGGGATCTTGGAATAATAATGTCGTCGGATGCAGAATTCAGATAGCACTATAAAATCAAAATTACAACGGCTAGAAAAATAATGGGAATCATCTGGAGGAGCTTCCGCAGCAGAAAAGCAAACATTATGCTCAAATTATGGAAGAGTTTAGTCCTACCAATAATTGAGTATTGCTCAGTACTCACAAGCCCATAGAGAAAACGAGACATTGCGAACATTGAAGCTATACAAAGGACTTTTACGTCTAAGATAGAGAAAACGGAAGGTGAAGACTACTGGTCTCGACCTCAATCCCTAGAACTGCACTCTCTCGAAAGAAGGTGCGAGCGGTACACAATAATATACATATGGAAAAGACTTGACGGCTCTGTCCCTAACCTTAGAAACGAAATAGAAACAAACTGGAATGAGAGAAGAGACAGGTTTTGTACGGTCCCAGCGGCGGTGAGACAAGGGGCCATGAAAACGAGGACTGAAAATACCCTCAGAATACAAGGCCCAAAGCTTTTCAATGTCCTACCAAAAGAAGTGAGGAATCTCCAGCACACCGACCTGAATAACTTTAAGAACCAGCTGAACAGGTTCCTGTGCAAAGTCCCTGACCAGTCATGCGTGGCTGGCTACGAGGGCAGGAGGAGATCAGACAGCAATTCCCTCCTTCCTTCACCAACTCCCGCAAATGAGGCGGGATGCTGCAGAGGGGTCGACCGCAGGTCGATCTTGAACCGTCGTTCAAATTCACCTAAAGTAACCTAAAGTAAGTACCCTTAATTCGAAATTCAAATTTTCTGTAGTTACCCTTCGCATTAGGAAAGTGTCCTCGCGCTTTCATCACTTATTTTAGCTAAAAACGAGTGACATCCCCATTACCCCACCCTAGGGGACGGAAACAGAGCACGAGACGAAAACTACGAAAACCACCCAAACCCGAACACTGTGCAAGAATGGGTGGTCGGTCCAACTCAACCCGAGGAAGTGACGTCGATGAGAGTTGAACCTGGGGCCTTTACGTTCCGAATCTAATTCCTAACTGACCACGTCAAGAGAAGTCTGATCCTTATGATTTTAAGCGGCGAAACAGCCTCATTAGACGTTTTTTCAGTGATGCAACGCTCGTAACAAGTCGGAAAAAAAAAAAAAAGTCCACGGTATCCTTCCCTTTAAACGCGTAACGAGGACCGAGGACCAATCCCTTTACTCATAAAAGTGAAAACTACTCAAGTATAAATCTTTAAAGGTGTATAAAGATGCGGTCACGTGGTTCATTTACCACGTCTTTAATTGCTTCTCACCTGGGCTGAAGTGCCACGGGCGTGACCTTGGAGGAGAAATGGATCACATCGCCGGATTTTCTCCTACATGAAAATAATCCTTCCCATTCTTTGCCCCGCCGCATCTGCAGATTCACAGCTTCAGAAATGTCGAGGCTCACCTGCGTTAAAGAGAAAAAAAAAATAGGAGACGTCAAAACTTGCTGTCGAGAGGTTTGCTACTTTGAAAGTGTCCATTCAAGGTCATAATGGTTTGTAAGATGACCTTTAATTAAAAAGTCGAAAATATTTGAAAGTCACCCCCCCCCCCCTTTTGATTAATTCCAGTATCCAAAATACGGGTACAAACGCCAGTCTTTTATCAAAAAACCCTAATTAACCTGCCATCGCTTTTACCTTGCCCTCTCTGATGTCCTTGAGGTCTGAGGTCTTATTGTCGGTGGAGGACCTGTGCCTGAGGGACGAGTGGCGGGAGTCCATGGATCGCACGTCCGACTTCACGTCCGGGGGCGTCCGTGCGTCGTGTCGATGATGGTCGGACCCGTGGACCTCCCAAACCGTTTGCCCGAACAGATCGTCGATGGTGTAACCCAACTGGGCTTCGCATGCGTGGTTAATGTGCTGTGCCCCGTGGCGAGAATGAAGGAGGGTGAGCGGTTTCAAGGTCATAACCTGGACTCGTTAAGTGCCAGCTACGTATACGTTAAACTATAGTTTCAGGCTACCGGTAACCGATACAGTAAGAACCGGACATACCACTCCCATAATAGAATCACTCTGAACCAACCAAGTTCCTTTCTCTGGGAGTGGTTTCCGTTCTTGCTGTATTGGTACAGTTACAGAATATGCACCGTGTACGTCATTAATGTGTGTGTGTATACAATTTCATATTACGTGTGCGTATAATCATATTTGTACGCCTATGTGTCATTCGAATATGCTCTGTGCAAAATTTTGGCTATTCCCTTTATTTTCAATTAAAAAAAAGGGACCAGCCCTAAATGAAGAATAAAAGGTGTTCTATTCTTACAGAAAGATGTACTAACTTCAACCTATACACACCCACCCATCTCTCATACAAACGGAACATGCAAAATACATTACACTCAATTTTGTTGCATGTGGCTACCATGTACGAACTTGTACAACTCTTAAACACAACCATACTGGTATAACTGTTGCTGAATACGTAACTTATCGTTTGACGAATGTCGTTAAATACAACAAAACAGTTAAATACAGTTAAACCTCCGATACACGAGTCGTATTATACAACAACACCATTAGACGCGTTGCGAAGTAGATATAAATCTCCCATCCAAACCTTTGACGTCACGGACGATGACGTCATAGCCAATGAACCAATCAGGAGCGCGCGTAAACAAAACGAAAACAAAGCATTTCGCCAATAATTTATAATTAATGAGAACAAAGTTTAAAAATATAATTTTTTTTTTTAATTTTACCCCAAAATAACCACCAACCAAAGTATCGAAAATGATGAAATACATAGATTTACGTCTTCATTGTGTGTGTGTGTGTGTGTGTGTGTGTGTGTGTGTGTGTGTGTGGTGTCCTAAAACGTAAAAAAAAACGAATTAAATATATAATTAATTAACGTTACAAGTACAAAAATTATATTATTAATTAATAATAATTATACGAATTAACAAAAAGTTGCTCATTTCAGTGTGTGTGTGTGTGTGTGTGTGTGTGTGTGTGTGTGTGTGTGTGTACGAAAGATGTTAGGGAAGGAGAGGGGACCTGGTTTGGATCATTTCTACACACATACTATTACTATGAGATATGTGAAGTTTGTCGAGGAAACAAATTTTAAGGGGAAGAAATACTGAAAATTTTAAAATTCAGCAAGAATTTATAATTGGTTGGCAACCTAATCTTGTCCTATTGATCGAAAAACCGTTCGCCATATATTATTAAGCGTCGAATTCACTCTCCGTGCATCGGGTCAATTAATTATTTCTAATTTGTCAAATTAATTTCCCAACCAATTAGAAAAACTACTATTTTTTTTTTTTTAATAAGTTTCAGAGATTTCCCTGTGAATTTTTAAGTCGTGGATGAAGTTTCTTGTCCATCAATATTTTACGGAAACTGTGCTTCTAGGACAGACAAAAAAAAAAAAGTTTCTCCTAATTTTGCATTTAAAATAGTTTGTGCTGATGACGTTTTTTTTTTTAACGATAAAGAAAACGTTTCAATGCAGAGAAAAATGTTGAAATATAGAAATTTAGACGTGCGAAGCGCGTGAAGAGGAGACATTTTAATTATTAATCTGAAAAATAAATAAAATAGTTTATATTATGTGCGCAGTATTGTGGAAACAAATATATATACAGGGTAAACCAAAAAATCCTGCCCCGTGTTGAATATTCAGGCGGATAATGTTGAAATTGTGGTTCGTGAAACCGTTTACGTTTAGTCTTCTTACATACACTACCACGTAAACTGAGTAATATTCGAGACGTTAGCGCACTCGCATATTCACTTTTAGATACTGAATAACGGTGGCCGAGCCTCAGCTGACTTCCCCCTCCCCCCCCGTTACGCACTACGATAATAAAAGGAGTGTGCCACCGTGTCTCCGTTGAGCAACGTTCGTTGGAATTTACGTAACTAAACTAACGTATGTAAACGGCTTCACGAACACCAATTTCAACATTTAGTGAATTAATATTCCACACGGTGCCGGACATTTTGTTCACACTATATAATATATATATATATATATATACAGAAATCTATACCTGTATGACGAAGATACTGTACAAAGTTCCTTCGCTTTAAAACACCGATTTCTGTCTGTACATCCTACCTGTAACCTTCCCTCTGTATACCTGTATTCTATGTTGCGTATCCGTGATGTGGATAAGGTCTTTGCAAGAATCGAGGGCCGTGACAAGAGCTTTAATCATGTTCTGTTGCTGAAGAAGGACAAGATCGCAACGTTCCAACTGTATCAGGTCATTCGTAACGACTCCTGTCGAAGAGCTCTCGCTTATTACCTGTTGGTGGAAGAGCAGGAAGTGAATAAGGTGCCATTATCATTTACTCGGCTCTCAGTGGGCACAATAAGTTACTTTCACCCAATCTAACCTTTGCCATAACCAGTGGCGTACTAAGGGGGTGCGAGGGGGGGCGGTCCGCCCGGGGTGCCAGCCAGGTGGGGGGGGGGGGTGCCATCGGGAGAGTTGAAATACCAGTACAAGTTTTCAAACCAAATGAAAAATTCGCCAAAGTGAGAAAAAAAAATTTAAAATGTTCAAACTATTACAACAGCTTAATGTTAATTTCCACTATAAAATAAATTTTTATTGGCAATACAAAATTTACAAACGAAAAATTAAACATTTGATAAAAATTACGTCGAAAGGCGAACGTTTGTTGACGTTTTAGTCATCAGTTTGTTGAGCATAGCCAGCTGGCTGCAACTGACATTCCAAGTCTTGTTCACTTGACACTGACTCCACATACATGAAGTATGTTTCATTAAATAATTATGATAAAGCATAAAGTGCTGGTGTTTATAACAATATCATGGTACTTATACCAGTGTCCAATAATTTTTGACAATGTGGTATCATAGTGATGCTTAAGTGTTTATAAATGATAATTAATGATAATTAATGATAATTAATAATAATTAATAATGATAATAATAATGATAATTAATTGTCTCTTCTTGTCTGGGTTGATAATCTGATAACTCAATGGGTATCTGGTTGGAAAAAGTTTGAGAACTACTTGTTTGAAGCTTTTCTGTTGTAATAATTGTTTTTTACTTAAAAAGTTTGAGAACTACTTGTTTGAAGCTTTTCTGTTGTAATAATTGTTTTTTTACTTTATTTACTGGATATACTGTTAATTTTCATTTTGTCAGTGGTCTAGTTATTTGTGAGTAATGCTCATAGTTTTCCGCTTTTTTAGGAGTCGTGTTTGAACTCCCCCCCCCCAAATAATAATAATAACAGACAATTTGTTCAGTTAATGTATTTCAAGTCATAATAGTTCATGCTTGTTATGCATGTTCATGCTTTATACCTTTTGATTTTAAAATTTTGCAGAAAACATCCACTATGAAGCGAAATCGACCCAGTGGATTCCAACAAAGAAAAATGAAGAAGGCAATGTCCGGATCAATTTTGAAGTATGTGACGCTTTCAACATCAAATGCAATAGGAGAAAGTCCTGAAGATATTCAGCCTGGTGAATCTGAAGGGCAAATACAAGAAGCATCTTCGCAAGAGGATTCAAATGAGAGAGAGCAAGAATTGGAGGATGGCAATTCATCTTCTAAAAGCAGTGAAACTGATGAAGAGGAAGGAGACGCCAGCAGAAGTCCACACCAACAGGAGGAAGACTCTGATGAAGAGGAGGAAACGGATAGATTTTCAATTTATTCTGATGTCGCTGCTTGGCCAATCCCGGTTCCAAATGACTCGAGAGTTGATCTTATTAAGAGGGGAAGTGAACCCTTCCAAAATAGGGATGGACTTTTCAGTGCAGTTCAAAGACAAGGGGAGAAATACAAAGGGAAGAGTCGACAGCTGACCACTGCATGGTTCTATAAGGCTCTGCTAAATGGCGAGAAAGTTTTGAGAACATGGATGGTCTACTCTTCATCAAAAGAAAGTTTTTTTGTTTTGTTTTTGCTGCAGACTGTTTGCTCTTGATGACAAAGGAATTGGAACATCCAGCTTTGTCACTGGGTTTCAAAAGCATGGTGGAAGCTAAACCCAAAGGTGTCTGACCATGAGGCTTCTGAGCAGCATCTCTCATGCCTGGAGAAATGGAAGACCTTGGGAGCAGGGTTGAAGCTTCAAAACACCATTGATCAAGTTCATCAAGCAACAATGGACAAGGAGAGAAAGAAATGGAGGGATATTTTACATCGCCTCTTGGACGTAACCTTGTTTCTGGCTCACCAGAATCTTCCTTTTCGTGG
Source organism: Bathynomus jamesi (assembly GCA_023014485.1). Lineage (NCBI taxonomy): Eukaryota > Metazoa > Arthropoda > Malacostraca > Isopoda > Cirolanidae > Bathynomus > Bathynomus jamesi. Next base: position 987,950 of record JAJOZX010001161.1, read on the forward strand.
TCACAAAGAGGACATGTCATCAGCAAACAAAGGACTTCATGGAATTGGTTAGGGGTGCACCGGATATGAACTTTTCATATCCGACCGGATACCGGATATTGCCATATCTATCCGGCCGGATATATATGATTAGGTACCGTATTATTTTTACACTCATTGCTATTTTTTGTTTTGCATTAGGGGCAAGCGCCCCCCCCAAGATTAATAATTTAAGTATATTAGATGTTTAATTGTTGTTCTCTTTCAGGTTCTTGTGCTGTATTAAACTATTAAGTATTAATCATGACAAGTTTTGTGTGGTCACTGTATACTGTACAATAAATGATCCTAGCGATATCACTGCAAAGTGTAATATTTGCCAAAAGATTATCAAACGTGGGACGGAGAAAGGTGGCCAAAAGTCTTTTAGCACAACACCTCTTCATAATCATTTGAAGATTAATCACCCAAAAGAGTATGCTGAAGCCAAAAACGAAAATGACAAAAAAAGAATAGCTGCGACTGAATCAAAAGAAATAGGCATAGATAGAATACGGGCTAGACCATCAACTTCTACTGGTAGTACTCTGAAAGAAAAGAAAATGGACCAAATGAGTAAGCAGATCTCAATAGAGGAAAGCTTTTCATCTACAAAAATATGGGACATCAATGACTCCAGGTCTGTGATGATTCACCGTAAAATTGGCATGGTGATGGATTTGGACACCAGCCATTTACTTTAGTTGAAGATGATGGTTTTATTGATCTAATGGCCTACCTCCAACCCAGATATCTCTTACCGAGCAGAAGGTACTTCTCTGATACTATAATTCCTCGTCTTTATAATGAGTTCAAGTCTAAGATTGCTCAGAAGCTGGAAGTAGTAAAGCATGTCAGCTTTTCTTCAGATATATGGACATGCACAAACTCTCAAGAAAGTTTTATATCATTATCGGGTCACTGGATAGGTAAAGATTTTGAAAGATACGATGCTGTGCTACATGCCTCTCATTTCTCAGGGTCGCATACTGGCAAGAATATATCTGAAAAGTTTCGCTCTATGTGGGATAGTTGGGATCTTGATGCAAATAAGAGGAATTTATTGGTGAGGGATGGAGCTAGTAATATGGCTCTTGGTAGTGACCTGGCTGAAATACCTTCAATACACTGCAGCATTCATTTACTCCAACTGGTTATTAGTGACTCAATTATGGTTCAGAGGAGTGTAATTGATATCCTTGCAAAAAGTCGCCGCCTTGCAACTCACTTTAATCATTCTCCTTTGACCTGTAACAATTTCAAACACATTCAAGTGCAGCAAAATCTTGAGCCTCTCCTATTGGTTCAAGATGTCCCAACATGTTGGAATAGTGCATATTTGATGCTAGAAAGATTATATAAATTAAAAATTCCAGTGCACCTGTATTTGGCTGCTCGTAGTGAATTACCTACCATCACATCCTTCGAATGGACACGGATACGAAATATCCTTAAAATATTAAAACCATTCTTCCAACTAACTCAGGAAATGAGTTCGGAAAAATCAATTTTGTCTTCCGTAATCCTAAGCATTTGTATTTTACAAAGATTTCTTTCAAAGATTGGCCATGATGACCAAGGTGTCCAAACGACAGAGAGAGAACTCCTGACTTTCCTTCGAGCGCGTTTCTTGTCGGAGAGTAATGATGGGAAGTTTTTGAACATAATGAAAAACAGGGCTTATGTGACTGCGACTGCAATAGATCCGCGGTATAAGTTATCTTTCTTTCAACAAGATCAAAAAGAGCAGGCTAAATCCTGGCTGATTGAAGAAGTCATAGGTATTGAAAATGACGAAGGTGGTAATGATTCCAATGAAAATGAAAGTGAAGGTAGTGAAAGTGGAAGCGAAAGAAGCTCAAATTCCAGTTCTCCTATGCGAAGAGGAAAGACGAAGAGGACATTCTTGAAGCGTGTTTTATGGAGATCACAAAAGGAGAGCAATCTGGGAAGTAAGTTACAAGAGAAGAAAGGTTGAAAAAAAAAGACTGCTCCTGTTCTACTGATTGCAGGGGAGTTAGACCGATATGCATCTGAACCTCTTGTAGATAGGAAACGCTGTCCAGTTCAAATTTGGAGGCAGGAGGACCGATTTCCTTTCCTTAAAACTATCGTTTCAAAGCTTCTCTGCACCCCGCATCCTCCGTATTTTCAGAGAGAATGTTTTCTGAATATGGAAACATCTATGAAGCAAGGCGATC
>JAJOZX010001162.1:0-35000 GCA_023014485.1 Bathynomus jamesi
AGAGATAAAAATCTAGTGGCGTGAGATCCGGGCTTCTAGCTGGCCATTCCACAGGCCCTCGACGTCCTATCCAATGACCAGGGAATTGTTGGTACAGGTATTCCCTTACTTGGGTGCTGTAATGTGCAGGAGCGCCGTCTTGCTGGAACCATGTTGGGAAATTTCCTTCTTCGTTCAAGACACTGGGAAATGCTTCTTCCTTGAGCATACGTAGGTAGGTGCCTCCAGTGACATGTTCATCGAAAAAGAGGGGGCCTATGATGCGATCCTTCCAAATGCCACACCATACCATCACCCGAGATGCACCTTGTTCCTTTGAAGAGATATAAAGTGAGGGTTGTTTTGAGACCAGTAGCGGGTGTTCTGTTGATTTACCTCACCATTTCCATAAAAAACAGCCTCGTCACTGAACAGAATGGTGGACAGGAAATTGGCATCCCGAACATAAGAAAAATATAAATTATCGTTTGTAGAAATAGAAAAATATGAATTTCTCTTATGATGCCGGACTTATGGGACACCCTGTATATTATATTGATAGATAACTAAATATCCGCATCCGCGGATATTGAAATTAAAAATCCGCATCCGCAGATGTTGAAAAACTGACATCCGGTTCACCACTAATATATATATATATATATATATACAGTATATATATATATATATATATATATATGTATATATATATATATATATATATGATGAATTTCACAATTAAGCATGTGAAACGAGTGAATGTTGCAAATATATATATATATATATATATATATATATATATATATATATATATATATATATGGGCCAGTTCCGTATTGCCCCCCACGCAAAATATTATTTTATTGAACATTAGGATTATAAATTATTTTGATACAAAATATTAAAAATTCAAAAGGGTCCAAATTGTTGATGGTAATACTAAGCCGTGCAACGATCGCACTGGTGGGGGATACAGTAGTTTGGCCGCAAAAAAAACAACATAAAACCCTATAGCGATCAATTTGTGATGCGTGATCTTTACGGGGGCTCCGCCCCGTACCCCCGAGACCTAAATTATACAAATGATAATGTAATAACATGTGCCCACCTTGCCTGGGTAGCCGGAGCCATAAGGACTAATGTAAAGGATAAAAAAGTTAAGTACACTTTTTAAAATTTATTCAAACTAAAACTTTCTCAACTCCATCAGTATTAGCAAAAATAAATTCACCATATTTAATATTTGTATGACCGCAAAATGGGAGAGTGCAATGCAATTGCAAATGTTGCAATAGTGACAACCCGCACCCCCTTGTTGCAATGCACCCCATAGTGCCGCCCCTTGTTGTAAGGCACCCCATAATGCCACCCCCCTTTGTTGCAAGGCACTCCCAAAATGAGGGAGGGGTTGCAAGAGCAACAAGGGTTATGCAACTTGGAGACAGAGTTATCCCCCAAGCTGCAATGAACCCCGCTGGGGGAGACCTAACCTAAGAGAGAGAGAGGGAGGAGAGGTGTTCGCCTAGCAGGAGCCAAGCGCATATTTAGACTTCAGCCGAGCGGCCGTTGTCTTATAGGGCCCTTAATCAGCCAGTGCCTCCAGGCATCATCAGCCAGTTGGCTTAATCTGCCAGTGCCTCCGGGCATCATCAGCCAGTGCCTCCAAGCATCATCAGCCAGTTGGCACAGTGTACACGGCACGTACACACCCATCTATACTGTTTATGTGCGTCGCGCGACCGCGTTAAACTCTAAGGTGGAGGCGGGCTCGAGACCCGGCGCGTCCTTCCGCGGTTGATAGCCAGGGTGACCTAATGATCCGTATTAAACCGTAGGTCTAAGGCGGAGTGTAAAAATCTGTCCACGGTTCGTAGGGGCAGGATCCCGTTATTGCAACACTCGATCATGCTGAGTTGCCAGTTTGCGCTATTTATTTAATTAAAGCATATATTCTGGCTTAATCCGTCACTTGGCTTAGAAGGCGTAAATGGTTCGTCCAGCTTGAGTTGCCAGACAGCAATATTTATTTAATTAATGCATATATTCTGGTTTAGAAGTCAGCTTTAGAAGCCAGCCAATTGATATAATTAAATACCGTGTACAAACAAAAAGGAATAAATAAAACACCAATACATCATTCTGTTTATTTAGGCGAATTAATGGAAATAAATATACATTGGAATATATATGATAAAAAAATAATAATAGCATCACGAACGGGAAATATATAAACAAAAATATACAAAACGTTGTATTATCAATATATTAGTACAGGAAAAATATATAGTTATATTAAATAATTAAATATATAATAAAAAATATACAAAACGTTGTATTATCAATATATTAGTACAGGAAGTGTGTATATATATTATATAATGTTCCACCCATTATATATATATATATATATATATATATATATAACCTCCACCACCACCTTACTTACCAACTCCTGGTAGACCGACAAGGTCTCTAAATAAAACACGGGAAATATATAAACAAAAATATACAAAACGTTGTATTATCAATATATTAGTACAGGATAAATATATAGTTATATTAAATAATTAAATATATAATAAAAAATATACAAAACGTATTATCAATATATTAGTACAGGAAGTATATATATGTATATAAAATACTCCACCATTATATATATATATATATATATATATATATATATATATATATATGTGTGTGTATATATATATATATATATATATATATATATATATATATATATATATAAAACCTCCACCACCGCCTTACTTACCAACTCCTGGTAGACCGACAAGGTTTCTAAATAAAACACCAATACATCATTCTGTTTATTTAGGCCAATTAATGGAAATAAATATACATTGGAATATATATGATCAAAAATAATAATAGCATCATGAACGGGAAATATATAAACAAAAATATACAAAACGTTGTATTATCAATATATTAGTACAGGAAAAATATATAGTTATATTAAATAATTAAATATATAATAAAAAATATACAAAACGTTGTATTATCAATATACAGGGTGTTTCAAAAGTCAGGTTACATAGGGCTTTTCTGTTTCTTTGCAGGTAAATGAGTTATGAGATGTTATCGAAGGAGGAGCGCATTGATGTGATATTCCTAGCTGGCTGCACAAGTGCATTGCCGTTAACGGTGGCCATATCGAACATGTGATGTGACTATTCCCCTGTATCATTACATAATACAGTATTTCTCTATGTAACCTGACTTTTGAATCACCCTGTATTAGTACAGGAAGTATACATATATATATAATGCTCCACCATTATATATATATATATATATATATATATATATATAACCACCGCCTTACTTATAACCATATATACATATATATATAATGCTCCACCATTATATATATATAACCACCGCCTTACTTACCAACTCCTGGTAGACCGACAAGGTCTCTAAATACGACCCAATAGACAGAGCTATTAAACATAAACAAATACGTTTATGGAGCCAAGTCAAAAGAAAGGCAACGCCAATAGTTTTTCTGTTGAGTTTCTCGTGGTTTAACGAGACCTATTTGACATTTGGTGGGGCGATCTTTTAAACAAAAAATCGAATAAGATAAACTAAGTTTAATACAAATACAAATTTTCATCATAATACGCAATTTCATCCTTAAATTATAACATGAAAAGCATTAATATGATTTTTAAAACAAAATAGAAATTAAATTAGGTGTAACTTATTAATTTTTCCTCTTTTAGCCAATTACTGTGTTTCAATATAAATTTATCTTTAAGACACAATTTTATCCTTAAACTATAACATGAAAACCATTAATATGATTTTTAAAACAAAATAGAAATTAAATTAGGGGTAACATTATTTTTTCCTTTTTTATCCAATTATTGTGTTTCAATATAAATTTATCTTTAAGGCACCATGTAGTGGTTTGTTTATTAAAGGGCCTATTTGGTCGATATATCAAGAGTGCAACAGGTAATTAAGTATCTGCCAGCTATAACAGTCGACTTTTCCACCGACACAACCTTAAGGATTGACGAAAGAACGTACCGGTAGGCTTATTTTATTGTTTATTAAAATAACTAAATTAATTTAAATTTACAGGCTCTTAGGGCAAGGCCGAAAGTTAATACATGAAACAGCACCGAGAGAGAGAGAATCTGGTAATTTGCTATTTACACTACACTGACAAACTATACTTACAAAATTTTTGAGAGCCCCAAAAACCTGTGATCCTGACTGAACAAAATCTAGAATTCAACTCCCCATATGTAGGATCTTATGGCACCCTTGTAGAGGGTTTTCCCCCACTTCTTCCCCAATTCCCCCATTCCTAACCGAAACACCCACGAAAAAAAATAAAAACCGTTACATTCTCTGAAGAAGTTACATTTAACAGACATCTAAATTTATCTTTCCAAAACAGCTATATAAAAAAAACTATATTAAAAAGTTTAATTCGAAATACTTCTAAAACTGCTATATTAACAATGTTCATTACAAACATTTCTCTCGGTGCCATTTATTAAATTTATTACAAATCATTACAATTACACTCATTACAAATCATTACAATCATTACACCAATATATCTTTAAGCCTTATTACAAAAAATATTAATATGATTTTTAAAACAAAATAGGTTCTATTTCGGGGTAACATTCATTTTTCCTCTTTTGGCCAGTTATTTTGTTTCAATATAAATTTATCTTTAAGACACAATTTTATCCTTAAACTATAACATAAAAAGCATTAATATGATTTTTAAAACAAAATAGATTCTATTTCGGGGTAACTTATTCATTTTTCCTCTTTTGACCAATTATTTTGTTTCAATATAAATTTATCTTTAAGACACCAATATATCTTTAAGCCTTATTACAAAAAATATTAATATCATTTTTAAAACAAAATAGATTCTATTTCGGGGCAACTTATTCATTTTTCCTCTTTTGGCCAATTAGTTTGTTTCAATTAGTGATGCACCGGAGGCAAATTTTGGGGGCCGGAACCTCCGGCTTAGCGTTTTTTCCTCCGGCTGGAGGCCGGAGGTTCCGACCAATTGATTTATTTCAGTATTTATATGTGTGTGTGTGTGTGTGTGTGGTCCATCGTCTCATCTATTTAGGGTTTATATATTATAGTCCTGCTATTTTAAATTATTAAATCTTTAATAACTTAAACTTTATAAAAGTCGACTTTCTATGCTTTGTATGTGCTAATTTCTCTAAAAATTCCCATTGAACAGAATATCCTCAGGTTATGAAACTTATGATGTCTTGCTGAATGCTGAGTAAAGTAGCCTATATCAAATCAATTATTAATACAATCACTGATCACTCATAAAATAAATTATTATTACAGTCACTGAGAACTGAAATATTAATACAGTCACTAATCACTCATAAAATAAATTATTATTACAGTCACTGAGAACTGAAATATTAATACAATCACTGATCACATAAAATAAATTATTATTACAGTCACTGAGAACTGAAATATTAATACAGTCACTAATCACTCATAAAATAAATTATTACAGTCACTGAGAACTGAAATATTAATACAATCACTGATCACTCATCAAATAAATTATTATTACAGTCACTGAGCACAGAAATATTAATACAATCACTGATCACTCAAAATAAATTATTATTAGTCACTGAGAACTGAAATATTAATACAATCACTGATCACTCATAAAATAAATTATTACAGTCATCTGAGAACTGAAATATTCGAATAGGTGCAGAAATGAGGTTTTATAGTTTTATAGAATTAAAACTAAAAGTTGTCAGAATTGAGTTTGGTGTACTAGTTTAGTGAGACCTCCGGCCGGAGCAGGAGGTTTTCTAAAATGGCCGGAACTCCTGCTCGGCCGGAGCCGGAGCTCCGGTGCATCACTAGTTTCAATATAAATTTATCTTTAAGACACCAATATATCTTTAAGCCTTATTACAAAAAATATTAATATGATTTTAAAAACAAAATAGATTCTGTCTCGGGGTAACTTATTCATTTTTCCTCATTTACTTGCAGCCCTGCTGCGACACTGCTGCATTATTTTTAATATAATTAAAACCAGCATTCACGATCATATTAAATCTTACTGTTGAAGATATCCTGAAATAATGATGCAAAATTATTTTAAAAGGTATAGTATAGACTGTTCGAAGTATCTTAAACTTTGATGCAAAAAAACAATAATATAACTAGATTTTAAGTTTCAGCTGGCTTACCCCAATAAATATCGTTTTCTAAACGCATTTATAAAAAAATGGAATTTATGGCATATCTCATATAATTGCACCTTCTACAATTCAATAATTGGATTTAACATGATTTACTGCATTATATTTATTGTAATTTTAAACCAGCTTTTGGGACATATTAAATTAAATTTTCTTCAGTGCAATTCACGAATTAAACACGGCCTTGAGGATTCGAATTCTAATACAGCGTATTAGAAGATTGGATTCTATCCACACGCCCAAGATTTCATGGGGCAGCCAATCACAGCCCTGTAGGCGGAGCCCAGGACCTCTGTTTGGCCGCTATGCAGGCCTATGCGTCAGGCCCCGCCCAAAATTCACTAATAGCCACTAGGAAGCTAGCGTTTGTGTGTTGTGGGTTGGTCACAAGCCCCCTTTATAAAAGGGAGCACTTTCATCTCAGAGCCTCAGTTCATTAATTTTTCTTTTTTAGTGTTTTTGAAATACCAACCATGAGCCAGCTGTACGACTCCCCCGATTTGTTTGAAGCTCAAGATTTTTATGCTCACGCAACGCGTCTAATTTTTAGCGCTGTAGATCGGGATGAACTTTTATCTACCCAGATTGTTACGGAAAATTGTGACGAAATGTAAGAACCGTTCAATGAAGACGATATTAAAATGTAAGTAACTATATTCTGCGACTCACTCAGTGTTAACTTAAAAGTGCCTAACCTAGCTTTATTCTGAGTTTTTCTACAAAGAAAAATTAATCCCAGGACTCTTTCTCGTTTATAACAATATAATCTAACCGTAAAAGGCCGCAATAAACGCATTTTGAAAAATATTTTGAATTATTCTGTTTCCTTCGGGTTATTTCGGCATATATATATATATATATATATATGGTGTGTTTTCATTTGTACATTTCTTGTACAGGTAGGATTTTAGAAATATTAAAAACTTACAATAGAAATATTAAAAACTATTAAGATTTGCCTGCGGATTCGAGATCCATTGCAGGCAGACGGAGCATAGCACACCCAGCTAATCTTACTTTTGAAAACTGTCAGGATATCTGTTTGTGCTTACAATATGCTGTTGGCCTAACCTAGCTTTATTTTAGTTAATTTATAAAAACCCGTAATAAAGCGAAGTGTTATAATGTTATAATGTTTCAGACCAACAAAGACCCTAGGATCCACTCATGGCTGGTCTACCTAACTGTGTTCGTAATCGTGTATTGTGTATGTCCTCCGTGGTGGCGGAGGGGACCTACAATTTTACGTGGGTTCCGAACCACAAGAACATAAGAAATTTATGTAAAAACTGCCAATGGCAACGACCAATTTTTACGAAACTAAATAATTATCAATTTAAAACTAATTAATTATTGATTTAAAACTAAAGATAGAATCTCTGGATCCAGAGGATCAAGTCATAATAGACTACTATCCACAAATATGTTACACTCTATATCTATTTATAACGGACATGCAAATATATCAGATCCAAAGAATCCAGTCAATTTCATTGCGGTATCCATCAAGTCACGGTCCATATCGATTGCGGACCAAGTCAAAATTTACAACCATATACATTACAATATATACACTTACGAGGAAAAGTGTAGGTGTGGCTGTAAAGACTGTACAGTAATGTAGAAATGTGTGTGCAGCCATTTTGGGTCTCCCATTTAAAGGTGTTTGTGGGCAAGTGAAGATCTGAGTTTTTCAATACCTCACAGTACTATGGGGGGGCACCGCTCGGCAGAGGAATCTCTTTAAATGGGGTGTGTAAGGACAGAAAGTATCCCCTACCTAGGCTGAACATATTTCCTTGAGACAAAAACGGGACATTGGGATGGCAAAAAAGGGACGGGGTTATGTAATATTCTGTATTCATGAAAAAGTAAGTACATAAACCGGGACAAAATTGACATTTATTAAAACGACGGGACGGCCAGGGAATATAAAACAAACGGTACTGTCCCGTTCAAAACGGTACGTATGGTCAGCCTACCCCTAACCCAAGACGCTGCCTCCCTATATCCCACAACACTTGTGTTGAGCTGTGGGATCTATCCCCACAAAGCCTTAATTTTACTACCTTAAACTATACTCTTTCTATCAACATATGCGTCCAATCGATTTTTAAACATGTTTATAGACGTGCTACTAATTACTTCTACCGGCAAACTATTCCAGCTATTTACTATTCTATGCGTAAAAAAGTTTTTCGCAACTGATGTCTCGAACCTTCTACTTGTCAACTTACACCCGTTATTTCTAGTCCTATTATATTGAGATATTTCGAAAAAGCTATATCTATCTACGTTATCGAACCCATTCATAATTTTGAAAACCTGGATTAGATCACCCCTTAACCTCCTAGTCTCGAATGTTGTCAATTTTAACTCCTTAAGCCTATCCTCGTACGACTTTGACCTAAGCGACGGAATCATCTTAGTTGCTCGTCTTTGAACTCTTTCGATTTTGTCTATATCTTTGCGCATATGCGGATTCCAAAATTGGACCGCGTACTCCAAATGGGGTCTAACTAATGATTTATAAAGAGGAACTATAATATCGCGCGATTTGTACCCAAAATTTCGAGCTATAAAACCTAACACTGTTCGCTTTATTGACCGCTGCTGTACTTTGTTTCGCTACTTTTAAATCATCAGTGACTATAACTCCTAAATTTTTTTCCTGCTCTACGCTTGTTAAATCTTTCCCTGACATACTATACGCAAAATTACCGTTACGCGAACCTATATGCAAAATTTTGCACTTATCAACGTTAAATCTCATTTGCCATGTGACTGACCAATCAACGATTTTGTTCAGATCTTCCTGAATTTTACCTCTATCTTCGTCATTAATCGCCCTACCACCCAGCTTCGTGTCATCCGCAAACTTTGAAACTGTACTGGCTAGGCCGACATCTAAATCGTTAATATATATAAGAAAAAGCAAGGGGCCCAATACAGAACCCTGAGGAAGGCCATTCGCTACATTAGCCCAACACGACTCCGCTCCATCAACGACCACCCTCTGTTTTCTGCCTCGCAACCACTCTTCTAGCCAATTTATTACTACACCCATGATTCCATGAGCCTTAGTTTTTTCAATGAGTCTTTTGTGCGGCACGGTGTCAAAGCTTTTTGAAAATCTAAATACACTACATCAACCGCCCGATGTCTATCGTGAACGTCAACCACGCTTTGGAAAAATTCTAAAAGATTAGTTAAGCAAGATTTGTTTCGCCTAAATCCGTGCTGCGTATTTCTAACTAGCTTATGCACTTCTAAGTGTTCGACTATACGATCCCTAATTATTGATTCCAGTAGCTTACCTACAACAGACGTTAAACTGATTGGCCTATAATGTCCCGCCGCACCTTTATCGCCTTTCTTAAAGATAGGTGTTACGTTTGCTAACTTGAAATTATCTGGTACGCACCCCTCAGAAATAGACGCATTAAAAATCTTTGTTAGCGGCACAACAATGCTATCTTTTAATTCTTTTAGTTGTATGAGATATATGGAATCCGGCCCGGTGATTTACGCGTTTTCATTTTATCAATATAGCGCATTACCTCCCCTTCACTAACCACTATATTATCCAAAATATTACCATTATCAAAAGGTATTATGTCTGTGACCGTAGGGATATTTGTTACATCTTCTAGTAAAAACTGACGTAAAAAATTCGTTTAGCAAGGTAGGCATTTCCTTTTTTTCAGAAAACTAAATCTCCGTCCAGAGGGCCGGTCTCTATTCATATATATATATATATATATATATATATATATATTCCTCTGTGTATATTTTGGGTGAAAAACAATAGGTTTTTATTTATTGTCCACTCTCATTAGAAATATTAAAAATATTAAGACTTGCATGCGGGTTCAAGTCCCGTTGCAGGCAGACGATGTCTTAGCACTCGAAAACTGTCAGGATATCTGCTTATGGTTACAATTTCCATCGTGATTATTTCGGCATATATATATATGGTGGAGCTTTAATAATATTTTTCTCGATAATTCAGCACCGCAGTAGGATTTTTAAATTACCAAAACTTTTAAGAATTATCTGCTTTTTTATTATAATTTTTTTAAATTCATGGGATTTTCTCTTATTGTAGCTTTTTATTTTTACTTAACCTTATAGGACCGATGCGGAACTTGATCGTGTTATAGCTACTTTTGATGAAAGGGGAATAAATTATATGGATGCTTCTCCGCACAGCCAACCTAGTGACCTGAAAAAGAAGTCGAGGTATTGGCTCACATCCGGTCCAGCGAGTGCCAGGTCATCGAGGAACCAATGTAAGTATTTTTGAGGTTAAGAACAAGGCACATTGTATTTTCATTTATTAAATGGTAGAAAACATGTACAAAGCGGAACCAGTGTCCGTTAAATAAGTCTTAATGGCTACATTTTACAGTTACAAATGTATATACAGCTTTACACAATATAGATATACACCTTTACACATACAGCGGGTGCTAACATATGGGAACCTTTTTTATCTGTCTGCATACACTTTTATCGTTCATCTCTGTGTCGCACAAATCGAATAATTTTAAAAAATTTATAAATCCCTTCCCACGTGACATGTGCAGGAGAATGAAAGGCAATACAGCCGCACATTTCGCTATAATATCCTTGAAAGCGATACGGGTTCCACACAATCTCAGTACATGTAATTGCGATAAACTGCACAACCACAGAATCATTCCACAGCTGAGTGCCGAGTGAGTCAAAATAGTACATTCTTTCCCTATTTTTAAAATAATTGCAAACCAATGAATCCCCTCACCCCCACAATGTCGGTGTTAACGATAATCCCGTACAAGTTTCTCGTACTTGGCAGCTTCAATATTTCATTCTTCGCAAACACACCATAAATTTTGAGCGTGTGAAAGGTCACTTTTCATTACCTCTGGAGTGTATTCGCGTCCATTTTAAGTCTGTGACCACGTTCCTGAAACGATCAACTTCTATTAGTGCCTGTGATTCGAGTAAGCTAGCACACTTATAGGCGCGTCTATAGTCTTGGCAAATTCCAACCTGACTGAGATATTCCCACTTTGCTGTGGACTTAAATGCGTATTTGCGCCAGCAGACAAGTCAGGCGTAATATAAATGAATAAATGTTAAATTCTTCGACAAATTCTTTCTGCGTTACCCAAACCCAAGTTCCACAGGCGCCTGATGAGTAGTCCGTAATCATGGTCCCTCCCAAAGCGATGCCATTTACGTATAGAGTAATATTTTTAAGGCCGAAATTCTCGAATTTAAAGGCACTCTTTTATATTTTCCATTCGTCGAGGCGTGGTCCTGCATTCCAATTAATATCCTTTTAGGTAGACTCCAAGGGCCACGTTTTCTAGTTGCTTCGAGGCCAACCCGGCGGGCACCGTGTATAGTTTGATCTGTACCCTGTTAATTGGGTATTTTACTGTGGCGTGTATTAAGTCTTTCTCAATTTCTATTTGTTTTGGCGAACTTAATTTCACTCGGCGTATACGCAAATACGTCTCCATGATGTGAATCACAACGGGTTTCGCGCCCTCTTCTTGATCAGACCCCAGATTTATGCAGATCTCAGGAATCGTGCGGGTAAGCTTCAACTTCATATCCACCCCGTTCATAAGCAGTTTCTCCTGGAATGTGAAATCTGTATGAAGACGTCCAAAACATTCGTATATCTTTTTTTAGAATTTTTAAATTTATCCTTTATACCATTTTCATCTTTAGTATGGTAATATCCCTCGGCGGTTAAAAAGGTGTCCTTCGCTTCTTTTGAAAAGTTGAGGACATTTTCCAGATAGGCTCGTAGGTGTAGTACCCCGTTCCTGCCGAGATGTTAACCTGATTTAAATACACCTCACACTGGCTGAATATGGAGTGTAAAAAGTTGGTTTCAGGGTAGCAGAGTAACTATCATCGCAGTCCGTTCCATCAGAATGGGCTATACGCAGTTTAGCGTACATGTGCATGCAGCTCGGGTCAAAAAAGTAAGGGCCTGAGCTGGGTATCACGAATTCTATAGGGGCACTCGGCGAACTAATTGTGTTTAATGGGTTAATTGTAATAAAGTCGCTATGCTCAATAGAGACCTGAGTGGGGGCATATCAAAGAGGGACAGTTCCGATTTACAGCATTGTGAACTACACGGATGGATGAAACGCGCCATGACGAGTCAGAAATAGTGCCACCTCTCTCGACAAGTATAGTCAGCCTATGATTCGTGAGAGTAGTGTCCTCAGCTTATATCAGTTAAAAAAATGATCAGCCATAGGTTTCATACGCTTAGAGCACTTCTTTTTTATTTCCTTTTACGTTTAGCGCCACGTGATGGTAACCCCTTCTTCCTGGCAGATCTCTTCTTTCCGCCACCACGCATTTTTCTCTTTGCATCTTTGATGATTTCGTCCCGTGTACGTTTTAAATGTTTTTTAGAGCTTCTTTAGGCTTAGTTCCACCCATTATGTCTTCTGCCGCGTTAAAACCTGTTTGTAACGCCTTCCGCCCTAGGTACCTGGCACCCCTCTTCAACAGTGGGACAGCGGTGCGTAGTATGGATGAAAAAATGGATCCAAGTCCACTCCCACGCTGGTATCTCACTCCTCGATAGACTGTGAATGGCCTTCGGGTCATTATAAACGGCGAAAGTGTAGTTTCACTGTTAAGCTCCCATCACCGAATGGGAAATTTTTTCCCTCAATCGTTCTTATATATATCGAGATGTTGGTTAATAGATTAGTCGCAACATTCACATAATGGGGCTTGTCATATGTAATGCTCAAACTTTTCCCTCTATGGTTGGGGATGTGTGCAATGCGCAGCAGGCGCGCCTGGGTGTCCCAACAAATTGGTGCTCTACGATATTGCTGTAAATATAGCACATGTCTGGGGGAGAGCTTTCACCCAATTTCTCCATCTTCAATTGATACATTAAGCTGGACAAGTCATGCTGTGCCTCGTGAAAGGTATCTCTTTGGAGAGCTGCGCTATATCGGCCCTCAGCCACAATTGTGAACAGCTCTTTATCTTTAATATTTCTACTAAGCGTTGACTTTAACTTCAATGTGCATGCAGGCGTGTCTATGTTTACGACTTCAAAAAGTAAATCGTTTGTCAGGTACGACTTTTCAAGACTCTTGTTTAACCCCGTCACAATGTCCATGGCTGTATCATAATGCCGATTCCTAGCGATACATTTGTGCTATAGTACTGTTCCTCACCGAACAGGACTGAACGCATAGTATTGTCTAAGGTTATGCCTAATTTTTCGCACTCATCGATTCTTCTAAGGATCAGAAATATGATTTGCTCATTTTCAAGAGTTAAAAATTTGGAGACTAACTGGAGTTCACATAAACCCACCTCATACGAATCACGCTCCAATTCAATGGGTCCGTGGAGTTCTGTCACAAAGTTGGCGAGGGTGTTGTTAGGATGTACAGACAGAGAAGAAGAGGACGGGAGTGTGACATAGAAGTGGCTAGGCGCCATGTTGCATACTAATTAAGCTTCATTATTGCAGCAGCTTTTATATAGGTGTTGAAGCTTTCTGGGTAACCCAGCCATTTCACCAGGTACATTTTTCTCTTTCCTGAACCTTTGCTGCCTAAAATTTTTTCAATTTTAAACACACTTTTTCCTAAATTAAATGTCACTTTCTGCAACTCCTCGCCTCCAGCGATCTCTTCCCCACTCAAATCTTCAACGTAATACATCATTATCTCACCTTTAGGTCTCATAGCACGAACTTTAAAAATCTCACGTGTCCATCCTTGCTCAAATCCCTTCGCGAATTTATTTCCCGAACGTGATAGCCTTACATAATCATTGATTTTGAAATGTGTAGAGTGTGGTGGTGTGCTCCATCTCTTCTCACCTCTGGCGCGTACCTCTTTCTAAAACTTCGTTAGGTGTTGTGCCAATCGTACGGTGGTGTGAACGGTTGTATGATGATGCCAATGACCCGAGAACGTTTATATATCTGTATGTGTTTTTATGTGTAAAATAGCGATGCATGCGTTCCTTTATGGTACGTTGAACTCTTTCAGCTAAAGAGGCCTTATGTATAGAACTGCTAGTGTAGTAACTGATATTAAACTCTGTCAGCATGTTCTGAAAAGCGCGACCTATAAATTCTTTCCCCATATCCGTACAAAAATAGCCAGGAACCCTTTTTCTTTTAACATCAACGTTTTGGTCGCTTTAGCAACTGTTTCAGGCGATTTATTTTTCAGGGAATTAGCCACAGATATCTAGAGAATACATCTATTATGAATAGGATGTAGCGGTATCCGTCATTATACACTGAATATCTTTGCATGTCTGTTAAATCCGCTTGCCAAATAGAGTCAATCGAATCCGCGGTTGTCTTGGCCGTTTTAAACCTTTTTCTCACCGGTTTATGAAGTGTATAAGCATCCTGTTCCCGCAAAAACCGCTCAACATCTTTTTTCCTACACCGTAAACACCTCTGTACAGTCTATTAACGCCACCATAGGAGGCGGGGTTAGAAATGTCATAATAGCGTTTACTTAATATGTTAGCCATTTGCGTATTTTAGAGACACGTGGATAAGGTTGGCCGTTTGTTCTCTTCTTTCTCTCTTCAGAGACGCTGCTGCTGGGGGGATGGCGTACTCAGTTGTGACACATGCGAGACTTGATCCAGGTCTTTTAACCTATTCAGATTACCTATCAATGTTTTGGGGACATTTATTTGTTGTAGTCTTGCTTTAATATGCTTCCATCCTGTTGGTGAGGGTCTGTCCCACTTTCTCACCAGATCATGAACAATATCAACGATATTGGATCCTTGTACCCTTGTTCCTTCAACAATGACCTCGCCTGTATCGGCCCACTGTATGATGGGGTCCTCACTCAATAGATTATAAAGACTTAAGCCTTTATTCCTCAATGTATGTGGACTGTTTTTAACACATGTTCGATGTGTTGTGTTCCGTTGTTCTTTGGTTGGTCATCTCTAACGTCGGGCCAGGTCCTGTGTCGCCATGCTCAGCGCTACTCGCGCTGTGCCTAATAACCACGGGGAGCTCTGTCGGATTCTTATAATCTTCGTACTCATGAAGAAATTTCTGCAAAGCCTCTTGGTACAAGATCCTTTTCTCATCAGGTGACTTTTCACTGTTTAATAGGGCTAGCAACTCGCTTTCCATTCTTTTAAGCCTACTTTTACGGGGTTCTAGAGCCGTGTCTGGAATCTTTGAACTTTGCAATGAAGCATACACCTCGTGCGGAATCACAACCACCTTCTTCATTATATTAATCTAGTCAGTAAAGGACCCAAAACTGAAAATAAGATGGGTAGGAATGATCCTCCTCTTTGTACAATAATTCGCTTTTTCTTACCCACAGTTTGACTTTTATGAGCGAGCGCTCGTATTATGTTCTTGTAACGACGTAAGCGAGCCTTCTGAGGGGTTTCATTGGCACATTACATTTTATAACATTAAGACAGATTTCACAGATGCATTTTAAAAAGTCGAGTCGATATTTTTAACAAACATCTGTTGCAGTGCCCGGGGCAATCGTTGATAGATTTTTATTAATTCACGATATTTCTTCAGCCTATTTGTCATTCTGGAATATACACCGTTTCAGGTTCGCTTGGGAATATATTCGTTCTTAGAAGCACCCTAAACGTGTTTCGCGGGTGAAGGTCACAAAGCAAATATCCATAACGCTGGTTGTGGCTTCTTTATAAACCTCCAAAAACTCCTTACGTGATTCGGGAACATTTGATTGGCTAATACCCCAATTTGTGACACATCTCTACGTTGTGCGAATAAGACTAGATATTGTGTATTTAGCGACACATCGCGCATGTATCTATTTTTGAAAAATAGATTCTGGTTGATGAAGAATACGCTTATGTTAAGATGGTGGGAGAACACTGTAAATGTCTCGGCAAACGTTTTATCCATTTCCAACATGAGATCGTCAATTACAATAACTGTATGCTCATTACCTTTTAACGAATTAACGTCATAGACACCCTTGTGGAACAAAATTTCATCTTGGTACTCGTTGAACACTGACTGATACGTCGAATAGCACCATATTACTTTATGCACAAATTTTGAGAACATCTCCCCCTTATCTTTAATGATTTTAAGCATAAATACAGTTTTTCCACATCCTGTAGGGCCAGATATAATACATGTGGAGGGGCTTGTGAACCTGAATTTTTCTACAGATTCCATCTCTAACACGTCACACCCCTAAGTGGGTCATTTACAAAATATTACAAATTTTGAGTGCTGTTCCTTATATTTTGTTTTCTTCTTCCACAGAACCGTGAATGACGACGATGTACAGCACCCCATCATCGATATCACAGACGAACCCGATGACCGTGCAGCTACAGAACCCTTCCCCGCTGACGAACCCTCACCAGCGACACCTGTAGCATGCGACAGTTCAAAGCGGAAGCATGATGAAGAACCCTCCACGTCAGGTATAAAGCGTGCCAGGATTGCTCCGGTTGTTAGACCCCAGTAATAGATCCCCAACCCTCAACGTCTTACGACACAACCCCCACAATAGTACCTTCCTCAAATATGCCCCATTGTTCAGTTCCGGGTACTTCCTCCACAGCAGCTTCTCATACTGTGGAGGATGGTATAACATTCGAGTTGGTGCGCACCGCTACCCCCACCCCTGCCCTGACTAGAAATCGGTACGTGGTCAGGGTTGACCCTGGATCCCTGTATACCAACGGACTGCGGCGCGTAGTTGAACGTATTGTGGAGTTTGCCCTTCAGAACCGCGACGAACGTGAAGTCCGGACGAGGTTATCCTTCAGGTTCGGGTCAGATGAGGGGGACGATTTTTGGGTGGTAATACCGTTCAGACGTTTGGCGGCTGTAGATAAGACTATATCTTGGGTCGTATAATGCAAGCCTCTCAAAGTGGTACATCCTTCAATATGGACAACTTCATGGTAGATATTGACAGAGTATTCCGGGTTGCGGGTCATAGTGCCACACCTTATACTCTTAATTTCAATTCTCCGGTTATTTACAGAAAGCATTTAAACGTCGATCGTGGTTGTGGTTTTATAGCAATAATTTTAGCTCATATGTTCACTGTGCTAAATACTTGGACGCAAAAAATTTGGTGCCCACGGTTGTGCAGCGTGCCCGTAAACTGGCTTCAGATTGTAAGCTTGAGTTTGAGTGTAATATGGGTCCTGAAGAACTGAGAAGGGCCGAGCAGGAAATGAATGCACGTATAGTCGTATTTGGAATGGATGATCGTCGTAGGACTGTGTATGTTTTTAAAAGCAGCGTGAGAGATCGTACAAGACCTCTACTTATTTTAGGATTGTCAGGAACATCGTATCTCCCCATCCGTAACATAAGGGCTCTCTACGCCAGTTATGATAAAAGTCGAAAATATGGAAGGCATCATGATTTGTGTAAGGGTTGTCTCGAGTTTGCTGATGATATGGTGAAACATTGTAAGGATTGCTACATGGTATGTGAGCAGTGTAAAAGCCCCAAATGTGAAAGTCGTAGTTGAAATCGAGAAGAGGGAATGTAATGTGTGTAGACGTACATTTTTCAATAATAAATGCTTTGAGCTCCATAAATCAAATGGCACTTGCAGGAAAATGAGGATTTGTAAGTGCGGTATGTTTCACATGATGGATAATTGGGGGAATTTCAAACATAAATGCGATGAAATTCACTGTTCTACATGTCATGAAAAATATAAGGCGGATGGAGTGAAGCATGTATGTTATATGAAAGATGCTAAACCTAAAAATAGCCCTTGTATAACCGTGTACTACGATATAGAAACTTACACGAACGCTGAAACCAAAGAGGTCATTCCACATTTACTCGTAAGTCAGACTATCTGTGATGAGTGCATGGAGTCGAGTGTGATGAGTGCCACAAATGTGGAAAACGGACAAACGTTTTAAAACGAATGCACACGACAGCCCTGTGAAACTCTTTGTATCCTATATTGTCAAATTAGCGGACAAGTTAAAAAAATGACTGTGTATATTCTTGCCCATAACGGGGCGAAATTTGACACACAGTTCCTTTATAAGGAGCTGCTTGAACACGAGTCGTCTGCGATATTTACAGGTGATCCCTTGAAAAGAGGCAACAAACTAATACAGATGCAGATAAGAGGTAATGTACAGTTTAAAGACACCCTGCTGTTCAAACCTTGTAAATTAGCAAAGCTGCCCAAGGTGATGGGCATAGTTGCTGAAGTTTCAAAAGGGTATTTCCATTACACATTCCTCACTAACGAAACATTGAATTAGGTAGGACTACCTCCACCCAAACATTACTTTAACTACACCAACATGAGTGATAGTGAGCGTGAAGATTTTGACCGCTACTACAAGTTTTAATGAAGCTAATCCATACAATATAGCCGATGAATGTGAACGTTATTGCGTGAATGACGTACGTGTACTTAGAGTATGCTTTCAAGCCTTTAGAAGGATGTACATAACCCGTTTCAAATGCGATCCGCTGCAAGTCGCGACCACGATCGCCTCATTATGTTTTACAGTGTTCAAGAATAACTTCATGCCTAAAGACACCTTAGCAATCATTCACAGAAACAACCCCGCAGTTATGGGCACAAGGCTATTTACTGGCTCATACACCTACAGCAACAGACCGGGGTATACATAAAACATGCCCGCAACACGGGTAAAGTACCCATTAAGGTCAGTGGGCGTGTTTTTTGGGTTGACGGCTGCTGGTGGCATGGATGCCCGCGTGCTGAATGTGCCGTCACAGGGGACCTTTATGGAAAATAAAATCGTGTGGGAGCATGAGTATGATGCACGGTTGGAAACAGATGCCCAGTACCGTGAAGAAATAAGGACCATCAAACGTTCAATGGTGTTGGACCCCCTCAAATGAAGTGACAGCTTGTTTGGAGGGCGCACAAACCCATTCAAGCTATACTTTCCGCCTACGGAGGGCGTGAAACTCCACTACTACGACTTCTGCTCTTTATATCCCTACGTGATGAAAAACAATCCGTACCCCGTAGGTGCACCTGAAAAAATGGTGGGTCCCACCATACCAACCATCGAGGAGTTTTCAGCTAACTTGAATGAGCGCTATTTTGGACTCTCTTTCGTAGACGTGCTCCCCCTCGCGATTTATGGATGCCGATCTTACCCGTCGTTATAGATCACAAGCGCATGTTTCCCCTGTGCGTGAAGTGCGCAGAAGAGAACAACGATGATTGTGACCATACAGCCAACCAGCCCTGAGCTGGCCCTAGCCGTTCGCCATGGATATAGAATATTGAAGATACATGAGGTGTGGAGGTTTCAGAAGCTGCCCAACCTTTTCACACCATATATAAACAGCCAACCAGCCCTGAGCTGGCCCTAGCCGTTCGCCATGGGTATAGAATATTGAAGATACATGAGGTGTGGAGGTTTCAGAAGCTGCCCAACCTTTTCACCCCATATATAAACACTTTTTTGAAGGATAAGGTTGAGACGTCAGGATATCCGCGAGGGGTTGATACCGAAGATGAAAAAAACGGCTTATGTTCAGCGTTATCGTGCCCATGAAGGTATACAGCTTGACGGACCCCAAATTGTTAAGAATCCTGGCAAGCGCTTTAATGCAAAGTTGTCTAAACAGTCTTTAGGGGAAGTTTGTACAGAATACCGGCAAAGGGATTATGCCAACGCTTCGGATAAAGAGGTTATGGAGATCGTGAATGTAGGTAATACATAATAAAGTACAACATCACCGAACTGGCCACAGATACCTCACGGGTTACAACAAACATACCTGTAGCCAGTTTCACAACGGCCTCCGCCCGCATCAAATTTTAGGGCCTATTGCACTCTCTTGGACGGAGAGTGCTGTACGCTGACACAGATAGCGTGATATTCACAGCGTGGGAGGGTGAATACATGCCCGCTATTGGGGAATTCCTCGGAGAGCTAACTGACGAGATCAAGGATGAGTATGGTGATGGTGCATACGCAGACTCGTTTGTGTCAACAGGGCCAAAAACCTATGGGGTACGGGTGAGGGTAGGGAATGATATGAAGTATATCGTGAAGGCTAAGGGTATCACGCTTAACCATGCGAACCGTCGAGTCGTTAACTTTGACTCGTTGAAGGATCTAGTGTGCTTGGAAGATGAGGGTGACCAGCTACCCCAACTGACTGTGGGGACGCACAATTTTCGGACGCAGAAACTGGGGGTGTGAAGGAACTTACGGGCACGAAGGTATGCCGTAACACCTATAGGAAGCGTTACCAGGTGCCTGGCACCTATGATACCGTACCCTTTGGCTACCTTAATCCTTCATTGTATTTATATATATATATATATATAATATATATATATATATATGTGTGTATTGATATGTTTATTTATCATGTATATTTGTTTCAATTAAGGTTTCATTTTCTCCTTTGCGTGCGTGTGTGTGTGTGTGTGTGTGTGTGTGTGTGTGTGTGTGTGTGTGTGTACAGTAAAAAGCTAAGCTCCGTCCACTGTAAGATCGGCAACGTGAGTCCTGCCACTACCTGAGCATATCTCTATCCCTGCGTGCTCAGTTGACCTCTCCATACCCTTGAGCTCAGACATGTATTCTCCCGCGTAGAAAAAACAGTAATGGCTACCTTTAATATTACGTGTTCAACGTTTATGAAGTGGTATTCGGCAAAGTGCCAAGATGTGGTGGATACTGAAAAACTCCCTATTCCCCTTTCCTTTGATACTTTTAAGGCTACATTGAGTCGCGCGAAGGACCAAGATGTTCAAATACTCTACGGGTATTCTAGCGAGGGCATTGTGGGATTTCGTAGTACAAACGATGTATTGAAGTATGTTGTAGACCTAACCTTTATAAAGGCTCACATATACCGCGAAGTAGAAGAAGCAACACGTTCAGAAGATAAGCAACGGTTATGGATAGTGAGTCTTGTTGATGAGTGGTATGACAAGCAATATTATGTCATGTTACACCATACCGACTACTCGTACCCTACGGTTGAGAATGTAAATCTTGTCATCATGGAGAATCTTAAGTATTTTTACCACTATATTAATATATATCATGACGAGGTTTCTAGTGAGGTTGTGGCTAATGAGCTGTGTGAGTTTTTAACAGACTTTAGAGACGAGTATCGCTTGTTAAGCAAAAAGGATAAATATGGGCATATGTTTCTCTCAAATAGTGCACCGGATTGTGAAGATGTTTAGTTTGTGGAAATGAACGTCTGGTGAGTGATAAAACATTAAAGCCGGTATTGTTTCATGTAGCGGAAAATTCTGTTTGTCCAAGGGCACAAGTGTTCGAACAAGCCTGTACACGCTTCAGCAGTTTATGGTGTGACTCGCTCCCCCCAGCGAGCCGCCCACCCGTGTTCCTCACGAAACACACGAATTCGAACAAACCCGCACACGCTTCATCAGCGTGACTCACTCCGCCCGTCGAGCCGATCCGTCCACCTGTGGCGCATAGTCATCTCAGAGCTTGAACCGAGTGGACGTGCGAATACGATGGAACTTCCTTTGAGAAGCATTCTCAACGCCTCGTACGATGTCTCCGTGACGAAGTCATTGCGAGTGTTCGGGTGTAAAACCGGCACCATTAACTATGTACTTGAAACGATTTGCAGGCAAGCAAACTCTGGTAAACGTAATGTTATTTAAGTGTTCAGGAGATGAATAGAGTCTTCGTGATAGTTGAGAAATGGGGAGAGGACCGTTATAAAATACCTGCAGGTGTAGGTACAAGAAGAGAGCAGATTAGTGACGCCCCCTCATATGCCGTTGTTTGCACGTTGTGTATAAATAACGAACAGCCATGCATTGATATACGACTGATGTGGAAGAATGCATCTAATAATAACGTTCTTGTCCCTACGCGAAACTGTTTCATCTTCGACAGAATGTTTGAAATCGTCGGATTCCGCAAGCTGAAGCCTATATTAGACGTTCGTGTTACGGATATAATTTATTTTGACACGGTTCTTGAACACGTATACACTGCTCTGCTCGACGGATTTATCGAATGTAGGAATGAACAAGGCGAGAATGGTCTAGAGCTGGATGCATATTTAAAAGGTTTAGATTCTTCGAAATATCCTTTGAACTTTGGTACAAAGCACTTGAGCGGTACAGGGCAAAGCTTGCCTACACTGTTCACCCTGAAGAGCTGTACCTCTATATAATTAATAGCTGTCGTTACGACTTGGAAGATTATTTCAATTGCCGCTATGCAAAGTGAAGAAGAGTTCACGATTGAAAAACTCGGGATGGTAAGAAAAAACCCTCGATTGGAAAGGCGTGTTTATAAACTTGTATTTAATAATGTTTGTATTTAATAATGATGTTGTGGTTAACGATGACCTCTTTGTGCGTGCTTTTGATTGTATTCTAGCCGTGTTTAAAGATAACTTGCCAACCGAATGTAAAGTGGGCACAAAAATAGTATTGAACGATATGAAAGCCATTTATGTCGAGTATAGGCATCCGTATAAGTTAAACAGTGAAGTGTTGCTTGGACGGTTTTACCGTGTAGTACAAAGTAATAACGAGGTGAATGTAGACTCGATTACGTGTGAGTTTAGCGTTTTGCGCCGTAGAACATAAAGGATGTATATTTAATTATTTAATTGTGTATATATATATATATATATATATATATATATATATATATATATATATATATATATATATATATATTTCCTGTACTAATATGCAATTGATTATACGTTTCGTATATTATTATTTTTTTTAATTATTTAATATACCCCGAAGAACATAAAGGATGTATATTTATTTATTTAATTGTGTGTGTGTATATATAATATATTATATATATATAATAATAATAAACAGGAACACCAGAGAAAATACAAACATCCTTCAAGGTTTAATAGTACCAACGTTTCGGAATGCACTAATTCCATCTTCAGGGCTAAAACAATAAAATTCCAAATCACATACAAAATACAAATTGCTTAATAACAATTTAAAATAAACTTTAAAAATTATAAAGATATATTGATGACACTTTTCTCCTGTTTAAATCACCAGACCATATCCCTTTGTTTCGTAATTACCTTAATTCTAAGCACCCTAACATTCAATTTACTTCAGAAGTTGAATCTAATAGCTCTCTGTCCTTTTTGGACATTAAGATAATAAAAACTAATTCCTCTTTTGAAACTTCCGTTTACCGAAAGCCGACATTCACCAATCTTACTACGAACTTTTCTTCCTTTATCCCTTTAGGTTTCAAACGAAATTTAATCTCGACTCTGACCAATAGAGCTTTCAATATCTGTTCAGATTACTTCAAACTACACGATGAACTAGATTTCATCCGAAAACTCCTTGCCAAGAATAATTTCCCGTCTAGACTGGTGGAGACTACAATAGGCAGAACCTTAAATAGACTAATAAGCCCTACAACTAGAGACTTAATTACAGTCCCCAAAGATATCCTGTATTTCACTTTGCCCTATATGGGAACCTCAAGTTTTAACATTAGAAACAAACTTTTAAAATTGCTCAAGGAATTCTACCCACAACTGTGTATAAAAATTATATTCACCCCGTCTAAATAGATTTACCATTTATTTAAATACAAGGATGTTATTCCTACACTTCTTAAGTCATCTATAGTTTATCAATACAAGTGTGACCACTGTATGGGGTCATATATAGGTAAAACTAAAAGACATTTAAAATCTCGTATTTACGAACATCTCGGTAAATCGGTCCGTACAAATTTACCCCTTGGCAAACCACCTAATTCTCTCATACGTAATCACTCGCACAACAATAACCACCCAATTTCACAGTCTAATTTCACCTTACTTGCTGCCGGAAGCTCTGACCTTAAGCTTAAAATTATGGAGTCTTTGTTTATTTATAAACTAAAACCAGACCTAAATTCTGACGAATCATCGATAGATCTGCTATGTTTTGGTTAAGGTACTAGTTTATTTTATTTACATTTCAGTTTTAATGCTTTTACTTTTTTATAATTTTAACTTTTTAACTTCACATTTATTTACCTTTTAGTTTTAATGTTTTACATTTTCTTAGCTACTTTTTATAATTTTTTAAGTTTATTTTAAATTGTTATTAAGCAATTTGTATTTTGTATGTGATTTGGAATTTTATTGTTTTAGCCCTGAAGATGGAATTAGTGCATTCCGAAACGTTGGTACTATTAAACCTTGAAGGATGTTTGTATTTTCTCTGGTGTTCCTGTTTATTATTAAACTGCGTTTTCCGCGCGCACCAATCAATAGCCGATATATATATATATATATATATATATATATATATATATATATATATATATATATATATATTTCCTGTACTAATATGCAGTTGATTATACGTTTCGTATATTGTTATTTTCAATATATTTAATTATTTAATATAACTCTGTGTGTGTGTGTGTGTGTGTGTTTCCATACTAATATATTGATAATACAACGTTTTGTGTATTTTTTATTATATATTTCTCGTTCGTATTTCTTATGCTGTCATTATTTTTTATCATATATATAATTGAGGGGTCCCGCGTCTTAAGGTACCTAAGCGCCAAAATTAAAATTCGCCAGAAATCGCCTCCAAAGTTCAGCAATATTTTCGCAATAGTATCTGTTATTAATTGAGCTAGAACGTTCATTTTGGCTAAATTAGAGTTCTAAGTATGATAATGAAGATGTTGATGAGTTTTTGAATAGATTTTCATATTTTATATTTTATATATATTTTTTTTATTTTTTTTATTTTCTTATTATGCCGAACTTTGGGTGAACTTTTGGCTGGCGATAGAGGTGAAAAAAGTAGTTCGCTTCATAAGGTTTTCAACCATACTTCTAATGTCGTAAGGTCATTATAACCCAAACCACGCGATAGAGGAAGGGTGAAAATAGTGATATCCATCAAAAACACGTTTTCGCCTGTGGTGGCGCTTAGGTACCTTACGACGCGCGACCCCTCATTATTATATTCCATTGTATATTTATTATATATTCATCGTCCGTATGCTATTATTATTTTTTATCATATATATTCCATTGTATATTTATTTTCTATATATACTGTATATATTTCCATTAATTCGCCTAAATAAACAGAATGATGTAATGGTGTTTTATGTAATTCTTTTGGTTGTACACGGTATTTAATTATATCAATTGGCTGGCTTCTAAAGCGGATTTCTAAACCAGAATATATGCATTAATTAAATAAATAGCGTTATCTGGCAACTCAACCTGTACACCTGAACAAGCCATTTACGCCTTCTAAGTCAACTGGCAGATTAAGCCAGAATATATGCTTTAATTAAATAAATAGCGCAATCTGGCAACTCAGCCATATACGCCAACTGGTAGGTTAAGTCAGAATATGTGTTTTAATCAAATAGTGCAATCTGGAAGATCAGCCTTCTAAGCCAACTGGCTGATTAAGCCAGAATATATGCTTTAATTAAATAAATAAGCGCAAACTGGCAATTCAGCCAGATAAGCCAACTGGATGATTAAGCCAGCTGGCTGATTAGGAACATATTAAGACATTAGCCGCTCAGCTGAAGTCTTAATATACGCTTGGTTCCTGTCAGGCGAACACCTCTCCTCCCCTCTCTCCTTCTCCTCTCTCTTTCTCTTGGGGGATAACTCCGCCTCCAAGTTGCATAACCCCTGTTGCTGTTGCAACATTCTCCCTCCCCTTGTTGCATAACAACTTGCAACATTCCCATCCCCGTTGTTGCATAGCAACTTGCAACATTGATCTGCGATTGCATTGCACTCTCCCATTTTTAGCCCATACTACTAGCCATTTTTAAAATAATTTCAATAACAGTGCGGGAATGTATAAAATTGATAATATCCTGTTAAGATACCTTTTGCCTCTAATTAAATCTTGTTAATCATGTGCTAATCTTTTTTTTCGGT
This sequence comes from Bathynomus jamesi, assembly GCA_023014485.1. Lineage (NCBI taxonomy): Eukaryota > Metazoa > Arthropoda > Malacostraca > Isopoda > Cirolanidae > Bathynomus > Bathynomus jamesi. The sequence goes on from JAJOZX010001162.1 coordinate 26,209, forward strand.
CCCGTTGTATATATTTTGGTCATCTCGCCTTCTCCCTTCATTCCCTGACGAGGTGTATTTCTGAATACACAAAAGGCCTTGGAATAATTTTTCTTTTTCCTTGTGGTTTTGCATCATTCATTCATCTCACGTGTTTAATTGTGAAATTCATCCCATATATATTATATATATATATATATATATATATATATAATATATAATATTATATATATATATATATCACAATAAAATGGTTTATATACAATTAAATATACAAAAATCTAATAAGTTTATTTAGATAGATATATATCACATACATTCAAACCTTTCTCTCCTGGCTTTTTTTACTGCAAATTCATCAATAATATCATCATAGGACAGTTTCCGGCCTACCTCCCGATTGATGCTCATGATGGCAAGCCCACTCAGACGTTCTTGTACCATTGTTGACGTAAGGTACGTTTTAATTAGCTTGAACTTGGAGAAGCTCCTTTCAGCTGTGGCTACGGTCACTGGAAGAGTGACTGCAATTTTGAGAGCAATCCATAGGTTTGGATATAACTCTATCAGCTGCTTCTCGTGTATGTAAATCAGCAATTCCAGTGCAGTCTTCTGAGATGGCAGATCTGATGGCACACATTAGGCGTTTGTTTACATTCTAATTTTTATGATTTTAACAACAACAAAAATTGTAGGATTTTATATGGAAATAAAGTGAATGACGCTAGAAAAGTTTTGAAACATAAAATTGGCCCATTTTTTTTATTTCTGTCAATCATTCATTAATTAATTTGTTTATACCGCTCGCTGGGGGCTCTCCCACCTCCCAGGGCCCCACGCACACTGCGTCATCTGCGTAATGGAAGAGCCGGCGCTGCATAAGGGTGAGTATTATCCTCTCAATGGAGGGAGTTTCGTTGATGCTAACAACTCATTGTCGCCTGGTTGAACTTTGGAGACCTTCAACTAATGTTTTCTTTCTTGCATGTGGGAATGTTTTACGATGTTCCTCAAAGACCTGAAGCAAAAACTGTGTCTGTTCTTCATTTCTCGTTACAGAGGCGTTGAAGTCCTTTATCAATGCTACTCCCCTTTCTGCTATATCAGTGACAACCTTCATGCTTTTAAGAATCTTGGAAGCGTTTTGATAATCTGGAATCTGTTCCTATTGAGCTGGATCTACAGAAGTTAGAAAGTCATCTTCCAACCCTAAAATTGAGAACAGTTGTCGAGAGTTTGCTGTGACAAATGATAACAGATCTTTTCTTCCAGCAATCGTTGGACAAATTCTATTTGGAGGGCATTTATCTCCATTTTTTAGAGCTGCGACCATAATTCTCTTCATTTCTGAAGGTACACGATCATCAAAGAAAGAGAGAACAATCAGACGTTCACTTAAATACCACAACTGATTACCGAATACCTTGCCTGCAGATTTGGAGACGACAGTGTCTGGATAAGTTTTTAATTGCTGAAGGAGCTCAAGGTCATTTGCAGGAGCTAAAGTTACTTGGGGGCATTGGAACCATGCTTTTACATAAATCTTTGTAGTGAATAAATTGAATCTTCTTAAAGATGATATTTCTCTTGATGTTAGACGAACCTCTGAACGGAGGAGATAAATCTTTATAGAATAAATTACGTTTGCTAGCCAACGTACACGATGTAGAGCACCTGGTTGCATCAGTCTTCTTCCTCGTGGGGGTACTTCTCCCAAAAACAACAATGTTAATTCTAAGGTTTCTCGGTAATCATCTCTTGGTTGACGTTCTTTTTGGTTAGTTTTACAGAATTCAATTATTTCGTTCCATTCAGATATGTCTAAGGTCACTTCTCTATCACCAATCACCGGCTCAAGCTTACTCTTATCAATGTTACTCCATTCTAGCTGTAATCGCTTAAATAAAGCAATATCAGGTCCTGATGAGGGACCAAAAAGGACGCCAAATACATCTCCAACTATAATCTCATGGATATGATGACGACACGCTAGGCGCAGAAGATTTTTCTCAAACATTTGTTCAATCAGGATGCAGGCACCTCCTCTCTTTCCTGTATTACTTGCCGTGGTATCAAACGACATAGCTTTGATCTGGTTGGTTAAATTCCATTCTTTTACAGTTTCAACAACAGCCTTTGCAATTGCTTTTGCACTTTCGGAGGTAAGTTTAGGGGCTGCAAGACGCTTGCCGATATCTTTACCAGTCACTACCACAGGCAAACAACCGACAGATTTTTTTCCTGTGATGTCAGGTAGCATTTTCCCATCCCAGTAAACTACTAGGGGGGTTTCTGGAGCAAAGTGTTCAATGATATTAGCTGAAGTTTCTTTTCTAATTTTCACCCTTTTAGTGCGAATAGAATCTTTATTGATCGATAGTGACTCTACATCATATCCTAAACTTTCTGCCGTAGCAGCAACGATATGAGCTGCTGCTCGGTTGCTGGTATTTGTACGGTCTAGAGCTTGCGCTAATTCGGAAGTCATTATGTTTTGAGGTCTTGCTTTCTTCAATTGTGGTTGGGTGTCACCCTGAGAAAAACTTTTTAATTTTTGAGATGTACTATTTTCCGAATGGATCGACTCGTCGTCACTACTGGTACTTGAATCTATTGTTGCAACTTTGCTTAGTTGTTGTGTTTCTGTTTCATGTTTTCTCTTGCGGCTAATAAAATTTTGTTCTCTAATTATCTTATTTCTTTCCTTGATTGTTGTCACTTTATCAATGCCAACTGTGACCTTTCTTTCCACTGCGCTGAACAATAAGAAATTTCTTATCTTCTATTTTCATCATAGAGACAGCGCATTCTCGTGTGCAATGTCAAATAGTTCATTGAATCGTGATGTGAAGTGTGTTTCATTGGAAATTTGCTTTTGAGATCGACGGGACTTACTTTTTTGTATTGCTTTCCATTCAGAATGAAGTTTGAGCAACCGCTTAATAAGATCATGCTCATGTGCAGTTGGAATACTGGCTTTCTTCCAGAAACCCATAAAACTGATCAAAGTGCTCTTAGCACTATCTTTCAAGGGGAGCTTCATCTCTGAATGATGGTAAAAAAAATGTCCCAAAGCTTGATGCTGAGAAGAGAGTTTATCGTCCAATATTTTTAATAAAGTTGGACCAACAACCATATATCTGTTTTAGAACGAGTACTATAATTAGTACTAGCCATGATTGCAAAAAAATTGAAAATTTTAGGGCGTGAAACTCCTAACCGTGAAATAAATGGAGCACGAATTACTACCACATACACACTTCCTCAGCATGTAGTTAATTAACTGAGGATGTGAGTTGCAGCTTGCTTCTTGCCCTTTTTCAGATGCCAAAAGTCACAAGAAGTAGTTACATATATTGATATTCTCAGACATGGGCAGTAATGTATTTGAAAATACTTAAATAGTATTTAAATACATGTATTTATAAATACTTTTTGGAAAGTATATTTAATTACGTATTTAAATACTTTCAAAAAAGTATTTAGTATTTGTAAATACCTGTTTTTAAATACATTTTTAAAATACTTTTTTGTGAAATGTTCAATTTTGCGAGGATGTATAGTACTAACCACCCAGTATTTAACTGGTACCACAGAACACAATAAAACATTTTTCAAAGTGCTTGTGCTTCCAGAAAGTTTCAGGCTCAGCAGGCTGGAACTTTCTGGAAGCAAGTTGAAAAATGAAACTTCCAGCCTGCTCTAGTGGCAATTGTCACAGACTCACAGCTGCAGTGCGGCAGCCGGCAGTCTATCCTGAAGCATCGTCATATGTGGTTGTGTAAAGTTCAGCGATAACTGTGCAATTAGCCTTAGCCTATTGATCATATTAGACGAGGACAACATTTGTAACATGGCTGCAGCAAGTGGAAGTGGTGAAAAAGAAGGCGGTAAAATAGAAGTTGTTGATGGTGGAAGTGAAAATAAAAATAGCGAATCACACCTGCACCCACTTTTTGATGGAAAATATTTCCGAATAACTTCCAAAGATGGTAGTAAAGTGAAGATTTATGTCTTCTGTGCCACAAAACAATTGCAGCATCTACTTCTGCGACTTCTCGATTTTATTTGACTCTAAGCTGAGGTTAGTGATTTTATGTGCTTTTTAAAAAGTATCTAAATTGTATTTGAAATGTATTTAAATACAGTACTTTTAGAAGTAATGTATTTAGTATTTAAATACTTTCTGAAAACCTGAATTTTATTTAGTATTTAATTACTTTTATTTTCAAGTAATGTATTTATTATTTAAATAAATCTAAAGTATTTACTGCCCATGTCTGAATATTAGATCATAAATACAACTATATATCTGAAAACATATGAATATTTCATATAAACATTTCAATGATAATTTCTGCAAATTTTGCAAAGAAATAAATAGGGTATTTTACTATTGATTAAAGTACATTACTCTACATTTTATACTGCCGTGCGCCACCCCTAATATGATTTGATTGTTTTAAAAAATGGCATGCTAAGTTTTCTCATGATAAAAAAAAAATTCGACCTTCTGAACTCTAAAGTTAAAAAATAATTTTTTTCCATATATGCTGATAGCCACCATACTATACAATTATGCTCTACAAACGTGCCTCAGTTAGGTTGTCAGTAATATATCATATATGTAGAGAGAGAGAGCGACGCACTATACACTGTAGCGCCAATCTCAAGTTGGCGCCTGTAGTTTATTTCAAAACACTTCTAACACGTTGGTAAATATTTTCTGAAGCTAGCTTGGTTAGTTTATAGTCAAAGGCCTCTTTGTTTGTCTCCGAAGTTTAAGTTTTTTGGCTTGCCTGACCAAAATTTCCAAGTGTCCAGACATTGCCGACGAAGATTCTCTCGCATCTACGTCAGAAAAAATAACAAAGGACGTCTGTGATTCGTCTCCGAAAGTCTTCACCGAAGCTTTACCCCCGAGCTTAACCTCTTTTAAGATCGTGAGAGACTCCAGAAAGTTCTAACAACTCTTTTCGTGCCTCAAAACTTTCATCGTTGAAGTTTGAAACCAAGCTGTGTGCGGTAAACACCTCTGACATAAGCCTGCAGTGCAATTTTGATCTACTTACTGTAACTCCTGTCTTTATTTCCCATAGACTCAAGTAGCTCATATCGTTTCTAAAGTACTGTTATTGTAATTCGACGCATGTATAAATATCCGTTGCAGAACGTCTCTTACTTATAGATCTCTTGCTACCTGTGCATATATAGACTCTTAGCTAAGCTTACAGCGGTTTTACAATACCTTTATAGGTTTTTGCGTTCTACCACCTATATGCACTGTACGAACTCTCAACACACGAAAGATTCTCACTGTGCCGTGTATCAAACTCGTATTTTTATGTAACTTTAACATAATACCACATGTATTATTGATTTATTATGTACCGTATCTTATCATTCTAATCACTGCAACTTACTACCATTTATTTACTGTGCATTTGTCCTTCATGTAATTAATCTTCAATTCCCAACATTCAATCATTGTAATACTTGCACAGTGCACATTCAATTTAAGTTATTATAACCGTTATTCATTGTGACATTATTTGCTTGTTAATTAAGTAAAAACACGAATCTTTCTTTTCCTTTACTAATGACATTTAATTGGTGACCCCAAATACTCTTAAATTCCTCGTCAATTTAACTACTTAAGTTATTAATTTTTTTTTAACCTTTAACCTTTATAATAAAAAATAAATAAATTGGTTTTACAATTTACAATACATAAATAATTGTGAAGCTGGACTATTTATTTATTTAATTACATTTACATCAAGGCCTACTGCCAAATTAGGGGCCTAATAATTAGTGCTTAAACTAGCGCACCATATATATATATATATATATATATATATATGTGTGTGTGTGTGTGTGTGTGTGTGTTAAAAAGAACAAAAACGTGCATAACAATAGAATTAAAATCCCCAAACTTAAAAGAGCTAAAACACAACCGCGAAGCTTTTCGAAGGAGAATTACCTTTTCCGTTCGAGCGCTAAGATAACCTGAAGTAGAAGTGAAGATAAAATATTATTTTTTTTTTTTAAACAACCGTGATGCCTCAGGTAGCTCAAAACGTCGTAAAATATTCTGAAAACCGTCAATTTCGACAAACAAAAAATCGGTTACGAAGCTCATCTGAAATATCCCATTTTTTTATATTGAAATTATTAGTATTTTTTTATAATGAAAGATTTGGGGGAGTTTTCTTTTTCTCATTATTACTAAAATTTAAAAGTAATTGAGCATTGTTAATGTCTATATTATGGTCTCTGTCTAGGTGATGCTTGTGTAGGACCGACTTATCATCTGCCGTGTTCAGAATGTATTTATGTTGATAGAGACATCCTTTGAAATCAATGGTTTCACCGATGTAACTTTTAGAACAGTCCCTACATGATATTCGATAAACGCCAGATATGGCGGAACAATCCTGCAGTTGATTTTTCTGTAAGAGGCTCCTAGTGGAACACTAGAGAGTTTTCGATAAAGTTGGAAAAAACTTGGTCATCTTTCCAACTCTATTGAACAATCTCTGTTCTTGTCATCATGAAACAAAATGGCTGAATGATTGCCTCTCGGGCTTTAAGCCTATTTTTTACAAAAGATATATTGATGACACGTTTCTTGTATTCAAATCACCAAATCACGTCCCTCAATTTCATGATTACTTGAATTCTAAACAGCCCAACATCGAATTTACTTCAGAAATTAAATCCAGCAGTTCATTATCCTTCCTGGACATTAAGATATCCAAACCTCATTCTTCTTCTGAAACCTCCGTTTATCATAAACCGACATTTACTGGTCTTACCAACAATTTCTTCTCCTTCATCCCTTTGAATTTTAAAAGGAACTTGATTTCAACGTTGACCAACGTAGCGTTCAACATCTGTTCAGTTTACTTTAAACTTCATAATGAATTAAAATTTATAAAACAACTTTCTAAGAATGGTTTCCCTTTAGAACTAATAACCTACGATTGGCAGTTTTAAACAGTTTGGTCGACCCCATATCTAAGGACACAACCACAGTTCCCAAGGATGTTTTATACCTTTCTCTACCATTCACTGGAGCTTTAAGCTTAGACACAAGAAATAAGCTCATCAAATTACTTAAAGAATTTTATCCCCAGCTTTGCATTTGTGTCATCCTGACGCCATCCAAATCAATCTTTACCTATTTATAAAAACGCTGCTCCCACTCTCTTCAGATCTACCATAGTTTATCAATACAAGTGTAACTACTGTACAGGGTCATATATAGGAAAAACTAAAAGACATTTAAAATCTGGTATTTTCGAACATCTCGGCACATCAGTCCATACAAATTCACCACTCAGCAAACCACCCAACTCTTACATACGTCACCATGCACTTCATGACAACCATCCAGTTTCACATTCAAATTTTAGCGTTCTTGCCAGCAGTAGTTCCAACCTCAAACTTAAAATTATGAAATTATGGAATCTTATTTATTTACAAACTCAATCGAATTTGAATTCTGGCGAATCCTCAATTGATCTACTGTTTCAATTAAAGTATTTCCTTATTTATTTATTCAACTCCTGTATTTTTTGGTCTCTTTAGTTCTTCACCCCAATTCAGCTGCTGTATCTGTACGAGAACACTTCTCATGTGTTGGGTGGCTCAACCTACGCGGTTCTATTTTAGGGGTGAAATCGAAGGTTTTTTTGTCTCATCAATTCCCCTCCTAGGGCTGTAAGGGAAATTTTATTGCATTGTTTTTTATTCCTGATGATGGAATATGCATATTTCGAAACGTCGGTAATAATTAAAGATTGAAGGACGTTCTTTCTCTCTCTGGTGTTCCTCTTTATTATTAACCCATTAAGACCACTGTAGATTTTTCTACCATTTTTTTTATTTTTTATTTTTCTGGTCTTTAATGGGTTAAGTTACACTTTTCCTCGCAACCATCGATAGTTTATATAGTTATACCACTCAACCTTTCAGGTGCTCTCTGTTGATGATTCCTCATTTGTTGGCCTGTATATATATATATATATATATATATACCGTTTAATACCTTTTTGTACGTTTTAATTCCTAACTTTATTGTTCTTTAATTAATCGTATTGTTTTATACCATCATGAATATCGCATTTTTATAGGATTAATTTCCTGTCAATAAAGATTAGCATTTTACATACAGTATACATATACGTACATATATATGTGTGTGTATATATAATAAAGTTAAAATCCACAAAATTTAAAAAATAAAACAAAAATTACTAAAAATCGCGAAGCTTTTCGAGGGAAATGACCGTCTTCTTTCAGGCGATGGAAAAAACGGAATTACTAAAAATCGCGAAGCTTTTCGAGAGAAATGACCGTCTTCTTTCAGGCGATGGAAAAAAATAAAAGTAAAAGTATAAAAGAATTTAATTTTCTAAAAGAATCGTTATTCCTCTGGCAACTCCAAAAAGGCGCAAAATGTTCCGAAGAACGGGTGATTTTGAGACAAAAATTAGTGACAAAATCAAACCAAAAATTCCGTTTCTAATACTGAAATTATATGTATTTCTTATAATAAAAGATTCAGTAAGCTTTCTTTATTTCGTTATTACTGATATTTAAAAGTAATTGAGCTTTATTCATATCTACATTATGATCTCTGTCCAAATGATGTTTGTGTTCAGGCCGAGTTATCATCTGCCGTGTTCAGACTGTATTTATGTTGGTAGGGCCGTCTTTTAAATTCAATTGTTTCACCTATGTAACTTTTAGAACAATCCCTATATGGGATTCAGTAAACTCCAGAATTGGAGGAACAATTTGAAAGT
>JAJOZX010001162.1:40000-50000 GCA_023014485.1 Bathynomus jamesi
GGAAGAGTGAAGTCCATGGTGTAGTGGTTATCGCGTCTGACCGGCAATCGGAAGATCCCGGGTTCGATTCCCAGGTGGTACTTCATTTTTTCATTTGTTGTTTTCTCTTTCTCGTCTTGCGCGGAATATCTCCTATACAAGCGTCGTTCTTTACGATATATATATATATATACTCCTTTATCAAAATTAATCATAATTTATCATAATTAATAAATATGCAAAAATGAGGTGTTATTTATTAATTAAGACGTAAATTTCAACGTGATTTGCCAGTTCGACCTAATTTTCAGAGGTTTATTTCACCTTTTTGCTTCAGATGGGCAAATAATTTCAAAGTATTTTCTTCAATCACGAGAAGAGGTTTTTATTCAATTGGGGTTTCCATTTCAGTTTCAAGTGGTGGAAAGAAATCTCGAGACAAAACAATGTATTATTTTGTCTTTTCAGCGAGCACCTTCTCGACCTAGGCTAAGTTGTGTTAAAGTAAGGTTAGACCCAGAGAGACGGAGGGGCGTCATAAGTCATGTCGATATTTTTGAAGGAATGCCCTCAGAGGCGGAGGAAGGGTAGCGAGTTGAGGTGCGGAAAGCCCCTAGTGGCCAGTCGGCACAAATGCTGTAGAGAGGGCGGACCCTTCTTCAGGGGCTGAACCACTCTAATAGGGCTGAAAACTTTCCCACGGTGATCTATCCATACGTGGCGACCCGCAGGGCCCATGGCATCATGCATCTTTTTAGAGGGTTCCTTCTGCGTATCCTTCGCCACCGCCAATGCCTTGTAGAACTCCACAAGTTCTATCACTCCGCTCAGTTGAGGTGTCATTCCCTTCTTCTCGCACGCCAGCCAAAACCTACCTTCCTCGTATTCGATCCTGATGGAGGTAGGCCCATGGGGGGTCTGTACGCTTAGAGAGTAAGGGCAGTGGCTGCTGGAAGAGTCTCTTACGAGGAATGTTCCTTCTGCAGTGTTGGAAAGAAGGGCAGCAGCCTCCTGCCACGAGAGAGCGCCATAGTACCAACCACTTTCCTCAAGGGCTTCCTTAGCAGCCGTCAGTATTTTAGCATCATTTTCCTTCGTCCATACCTTTGGCTGTGTAACCAAAGGAAAGCCATTCAGCGGTACAAGAAGATCTGGTATTATCAGTGTTCCTTCAGGAGACCCTCCTCGCGAGGAAATGGAGAATCTGTTGTGGAAGTCTTTGGTTGGACCATAACTCGAGGGCGAAAGAGCCGCCGTTTTCTGAACGTCACCTGCATTGTGCTGCGATGGACAAGTCTCCTGAGGGCTGAACGGAGTTTTTGGAGCCTGGATGCACGATCCCACGGAGTGAAATGCGTTGAGACCCTCATTGCAGGAGTGGCCGTGGGAACACGGGGTAGAGTGAAAAACTTGCAGCCAGTGTCTACAGACGTACGGCAAGGGAAAATGGGGAACCAGACCTCCTGCCAGGCAGGGATTGGAGACCCCTTGATGGCAACCTTGACAGGGCACCGTTGAAGGTGTTGATGTCACTGGGCATGTGACGGCAACGCACGGTGATAAAGTGGACCGACAGTTTGGGCACACAATAACAGAAGACATACTGGGTTCTGTAAAAGAAGAATACAATACGTTAATAAAAGTGTTTATAACCTAAAATTACTTTTAATACACCTTTTTTTAATGCAGGAAGGAGAGGCCAAGGGCGAATGCCCGCTAAAACGCCCTCCCCCGAATATGTATTAAATAATTTTGACTTTATTTAAATAACTTAGTATGTTGCTATGATATCATTGAAAAGAAGTACTGTTTCGTCTTTAATAATTATATACGTTATAACGAGAAAAAATCCTTTCACTTTGTACTTAAATGATGTATTATACCTAGAAAACACGAATAGGACGATATTTAGCAGTAAAAAAGCCATAAAGATTAAACGAGACACGAATGAAACGAAAGGATAATAATTAATGAATGAAAACAATGTTTGCAAATGGTCCAAACGATGATAGGAATCGTCCCTTCAAAAGTATCCCAAAGAAACTTTTCCGGGTAAACCCTGGACAGAGAAGCCGCGGGCTAAAACTGGCCCGTAAAATATCGCTAATGACACCTTAAAAATAAAAGGTTAAAAAAAAAAAGGTCTCATTTGTATGAATTCTGTTATGAAAATAGGATTCGGTGAAGCTCGACCCCGCAGGATGAAAAAAAAAAGAGGAGTGATTAAGCGAAGAGACGAAGCGAAGAAAAGAGAAATAAAAAAAATAAAAAAAAATCTACTCGAAAGTTTATTCTAAATAACTGTTTCCACGAATTGGAAGTTCCGGGAATTGTCCATCAATACGATTCTGTATGTGATGTCTGTCAGGACTCTTACTGTTATTATGACAACGACGAAAGAACGACAGCCTGATAATGACAACACCCTACAACATGCGAGGACCCCACAAAGCAAAAAACCCCTGAAGGAATTCCGCAAATGGAATGGGTGAAAAATGAAGATAATCAGAGGAGAGCATTGGGTACTTCTGCGTTGCAAATAAGGCTCCTCGCGCACAATGGACGGTTAATTGGTGCTTACGGGCGATGAGGCCAATAACGCTTATCCAGAGTCTTCTTGAACGGAGTCTGATGCAATCGTTGTACGGGGCGCGAACCGTTCTTGTAAACGTTGATTATATTTTGCTTTCAATTAAGTACGCAATGAAGAAGACAATCGATGTTTTCAATTTCAGCGAAACTCTCGTTAATAGAGAACGTTTTCAGTCCTCATTATCAATACCATTAATTATTATTAATCCGATACAATGAAAACTGTTCATATTCTAAAACTTTTATTTACTTTTAACTTCTATTTTCTAAACAAAAACTTAAAAAAAGATATTTATAAATAACATTTTTAAGATTATAGAAAAAAAAGAGAACTTCTCATTCTATGCCATTCCTGTTGCCATTTTCGGTCCTCAAATGAAAATGACCAAAATTGAAAAATCCACATTTAACAAAAGCGTATCTTGATCTGGGACACGGTGTTTTCGTCGTTGAAATGGCGCTAAACAGGAAGGGCTAATATTTCCTAACCTAGTTTATTTTAACCAAACCTAATCGAACCGAACCTAACCTAACCTAACCTAACCTAACCAATCGTAACTTAATCCGGACCAAGTGGGAAAGGCTGTGGATGAAAATGAAAATGACATGAAGTGGAAATGGCAGAAAATGGTAATTACCATGAATGAGAATGGCATAGAATGGAAATTACATTTGCGGACACGGATGGGGATGGCACAGAATGGGGGCTGAGACTCAGAAAAAGTCTCGAGAGGGTTTTTAAGAACGATTTTTCAAAATAATTCGCATAAAAATTCTTTCAAACTCGTAATTAGTAACATCTTTCTATAGTTTTTTTAACTGAGAAGAAAAACGTTTTGTAAGTTTTCTGAGAAGAAAAACGTTTTGTAAGTTTTACTGAGAAGAAAACGTTTTGTAAGTTTTACTAAAATTAAAAAAGTTTTGTAAGTTTTACTAAAAATAAAAACGTTTTGTAAGTTTTACTGAGAATCAGAAATTGGTGAGACGAAATCGAGCCAAAAACTAAGGTACATTTCAATGTAAAATCATTGAATATACAAAATCTTTTTAATCCCAAAGATAATAAAGTAAACAAAAGGTTTTATAATGCAATTTTCTCTGTATACAGACAGTAATTGATTTCCCTTAAGCAAATAAACTATTTTACTGGGAGATAATCATATATATATATATATATATATATATATATATATATATACAAATGACATATTATTACTATACAAAACCCTATTCCGAGACTTATTATTATTTCTAAAAATATGTTATAATCATTATAATAACAATGATTTTCATGGAAATTTTTTGTCGCAACTTCTACCTAGAAAAATAATAGGGAAAAAAATATAAAAGCTTTTCACCCATTATCAAGTTCTTGGGGTTGAAATTAACAAGTAAAAATTCGTAGAATTTAGTAATTGGAAAAGCAGAGTTCAGATCCCAAAGGTATATTGTAATACCTGAACGTAAGGTAGCATTAGAAAAAGAACATTTTGGCTTTGTAAAATCAATTGTTGTTGACGGATAACAGCAGTTTGAAACGACTGACTGTCACCTCCTAATTAAAGAGTGAGCGAAAATTGACTGCAATTTCATTGCATCGCTAAAACCTTAAAACGATGAAAACACACCCTTGCACACGAGACACGATAACATTCGCAAAAATTGTACAATACTTTTTGTTTTTCGGCATGTTATAAGGTCTCCGTAAAAACTCACACACACACACACCACACACACACACTAAAAAAGAAAAAGCACCCAGTCACCAATGAATGACGAAAATCAACTCTTCATACCAGAACTGCTACAAAACTAGAATTGAGTTGCATGGAAACATACAGACCCCTCATAAGAATCCAGTTATGCAAACATCATTACACACTGCGTTAACAAACATACATAAAAATATATGTACTTGCATGGACATACTAAAAACGAACTAGCAACAAGTTAGTTGAGGCTCTCTTCAGAATGCCGAACATTGAGCAAAGGCCGAACGTTCACGACATGCCTCTTAACTAATAGTTCAACTAATGCTCTTCTGAGAAGAACAGCTGCCGACTCCAAGCTACTTTTATAAATGCCATCATTAGGTTTTGCAATTATCCAACGATATATATATATATATATATATATATATATATATATATATATATATATATATCAGAAACATCACTGGTGTCAAAGTTGACGTCTTCTAAAGATTAGATGCCTGGCTCATAACCATACCGGATGAACAGGGTATGCCTGGTTATGTGCGATCGCAAGAGGGCAACTTTCTCCTCCATCAGGCCAGGCCTACAGGTGGGCCACCAGCGTTGCCTTCGTGTGAAGGGAGACCGACGCATAGAACAACTACAAGGTTACAACGTGTATATATATATATATATATACACACACAGTATATATATGTATATATGTGTGTGTGTGTGTGTGTGTGTGAAGTAGATCAAATGTAAGAAAATTGAATGTACCAGTCTGGAATTACATCAAACTAATATTTAACGTCCGGTTAGGCCATTGTTAGATTAGGTCAGGTGAATTTTGGTTAAGAACAAGCTCTGACTGGAATTAAATGGCATCCGACCTTATTCCAGTACAATCTAATTTGCAAGATAATTAACACCTCACTCAGAATTATATTTTCAAAGGGAAAACCTTTTCTGATCTCTCCATCACTTGTATGCCACAGTCAAACTAATTTTTCCAATATTTTATATCGAGAAATGTTCACAAAACGTATATCCTTCATGACAACCTTTCACGCAACCACCACCCTCGTCAGTTCAGCAAACTCGCAACAAAGAAGTTCAGACTCGAAAACCTGTTTCCACCCCGCCATCCCACCCTATCTTAATCTTACCCTTCAACTCTCTCCGGTAACATGAAGAATAAAAGCGAATACCAGTGTCATACTCTTTATTGGCTAACCTCGAGGGAAGCTTTTAAGAGTTTTATCAGAACTGATTCTTGCACAACTTTCAACCTCAACGGACCACCTTTCCAATCTACCATTCAATCTTACTAATGCCACGCATATATATATATATATATATATATATATATAAAATTTTATATATATATACAGTATATACTGTGTGTGTGTGTGTGTATATATACACACCCAGCCTTCAAATAAGGGTTTTCTTTTTAATATCTAAATTCCTAGAAACCAAAGTGGAGTCACGGTGAAAATCCTAAAATACACAGCAGGGTGTGTACTCTATACTGTAGTGTCTTTTATGTATACAATGGAGCGTAAAGAATCAGATGATTGTATGTAATGGTACATGTACACAGGAATTTATTCTATTTTATCGCATAAATTACAGACAAGTTTTAATTACATAAGTACATTAATATTTATATGATAGTTACATCGTGTGTGTGGTGTGTGTGAGAGAGAGAGAGAGAGAGAGAAGAGAGAGAGAGAGAGAGAGAGAGAGAGAGAGAGAGAGAGAGAGAGATATTTATCAACTACATATTATAAAAACAAGAGAGTAAATTCTTTTTTTAGAGTGATTTAAACTTAGAGTTTTTCAATCAAAAATTTACGGAAATGTCTCCTAAATGTAAACTATGTTTCGGGAAACCTGCAACTAAAATTCAATAAAATTTCAATAAAATTGAATGTAAGAAAAAGGTAGAAAAAATACTGCGAATTTATTCCATGAAATAAAAAACTAAATACGCATTTGAAGTAAAAGTAAATAAAGACTAGAGTCACGTAACCTCAAATAATTCGAAATGACTATCAAGAAAGACATCGTTTTCTTGCGAAATTCATAATGATTGATGTAAATAGGAATAAACAATTTCGGTTTCCATAGAAACACTCTCGCCAAAATAGTTTATTGAAAATTAACATTTTTCAGTATAATTTTCATGCAACTACGGTAGGCGTTTTATATTTAATAATACTACGTAACACTTCCTCCAGGTGAGAATTTTCAGTTTAATAAATATTACGGAATAATGTGAAACAGGGAATCATATTTAAAAATAGAAATTATATGAAATCATTTTCTCAGGAATATAATAGACTTCTTGGCATTTCGGTGAATGGATAAATGCCAGAAACTTCCATATACTACAATTCTCGAAAAATGTATAATATAAGAAAGTAAACTTACAATGTACGTTGTCAACCAGCTGATAATAATTATTTAAACATATAATATTACTTTTACTCCAAAATATTTAAATAAAAACAGCGCTACAGTGATAAGTTTAATCTGGTTCATGGCAACCAATATAGTCGCCATTAGAGTTTTTCTGGGAATTGTAATTGTAAGTTTTTCTATGAAAAATTTCTAGAACTTTTCTTTGTTTGAAGTTACAGAATTTTTGAATACATATTTTTTTTATGTAATTCCCTCAAGTAATAATTAACAATGTGTCGATAATAATATATTAATTTATCTGAATAAGCGTTTGTATTATATATAATATATATATATATATATATATATAATATATATATATATATATCCGAATGTGTAGCATACATGAATGCGATATTAAAGTTAATACCACTACTGCTAAATAATATATATATATATATATATATATATACATGAGAAATTTGTAATGAAAATAAATTTGATTTGTAAAATGCTAACATTTCCTGGTCTGAGAGAGAGAGAGAGAAGAGAGAGAGAGAGAGAGAGAGAGAGAGAGAGAGAGAGAGAGAGAGAGAGAGAGAGAGAGAGAGTAAAAAAAAAATTTTAAAAAGTTTAACAAACTTACTTTTTTGAAACTCTGAATATTTGCAAAATGTTCGGTTCCGTTGAAATTAGGGTTTCCATAAAGACTTGATTAAGACTTAATTAATGAGCGAGTTATGCAGGTAACGGTTCTAAATTGAGGTGATTTCGTATCTTACAATTATTTTTGGTTCACAAGGCCAACAAAACCTACTTATAAATAATTCTAATAATAAATATTAAAAATTAAGGACTCATTTTACGTTATTTTTTGGTTTCTTAGAAAACAGATTTAAAATTAAGGTTTCATTCTACTCAAAAGTTTTGTAGATTTGGCGTATACAGTTGGTTTTAATTTTCTCATCTAACTGTTTAAATTAGAGTTTTAAATTTTTGATAGGCTTATGCATGAAGAATAATATAATGTTCATAGACTTATTTTGTGTGGAGAAACAACTTTTAAACTCATTGGTTTTTCAGTTAATAAAAAATCACTTCAATATGAATTCCTCTTCAGTGTTTTTAAAGAAAAATAATTAACTTTTTCTTATTTAACGACACTCGCACATATGAACACGAGCTGATAGAACCAACCACTTGTTCCAACCAAGTATATGTACTCAGATTTTCCAACCTCTCTGATCAGTCCCTATTTTAAGACTGACTGAAATACACGAATAATCTAGTCAAGTCTACTCATTCGAACACGGTCTAAAACGCACGAACGAACGAACGGCCCCAAACCTAAAAGTTGCCAAATTCTATTTCTAGGAGAAATATTTATAGAAAATCTCATCTATTTTTAAAGATAACCTTATTAGGCATTTTTTAAAGCTGAATGGAAGTGGTATTGTAATGTTTGTTCCCGTTTTCAAATGTTAATTTCCACCTATTCAATTAAGGTAAAATCATGACATCATGAAATTTAATATTTGGAAACAACTCTCAAGCTAATTTCTGGTCGTACATGTTTCAAAAGGCAACGAACATTCTTGGAATTACGTACAAGGTTATAAATTTATAATGCATTTGTATGTTTCCAAAAACTTTAATTACCCATTTTAAGTTACAAAATACGTGTCATAGTATATATACAAACTGAAAATATATGAACTAATTAACATATATTAGTGAATTTGCATTTCAAAATTGAAATATATATATATATATACACCTTGGTTAACCTTAGTTTTGCTTCCGCCCGAAGTGTTCATTCTGACGAAGGTCAAGCTTGTCACTCCACCTCAGACCTACATTTTAACGTGGAATCCGAACCACGCCCCACCAGCAGCCCAACGTCTTAATCAATAGGCTACCCATTTATCTACCAACCAATTAATTATTTATTATTATTATTTGGAAGGATGAAGAGCTGGGTTTTGATGCGCGCCGCCTGCCGTCACAGGGTCTCGATCCCGGGGCCGATGGATTCGTAGTCAGCGACGCTAATCGCTACACCACCGAGGCGCCTATATATATACTCTATATACTGTATATATAAATTTTAAATGCAAGTTCACTAATGTATGTAAATTAGCTCATATATTTACCGTTTTGTATATATGTTACAGTCAATCTGTGAAACCAGTCATTTCACGTAATGCCTAAAAACTTCAGGCATTTCGCGTAATTTGATTATCCCTTAAACATAGATAATAAGCATTACTAATCTAACGATACCAACGTACTCTAGCTTAATCTAACCTAACCAATTTAACCAACCTAACCTAACCTAACTTAACTTTACCGAACCTAACCTTCACGGAGTCATTAATCGCTTAATTGAATTATGCGAAATGGCTGAAATTTTTAGGCATTACGTTAAACGACTGGTTTCACAGATTGACTGTAACATATACGTATACTGTGACACGTATTTTGTATAGAGAGATAGAGAACGCTAACGAGGAATTAATTACTTCATGGAATATCATTTGCTTCTTATAATTCGTCACTTGTCATAATGACGTCTGTCTAAACATGCGATTACTTAACGATTCAACTGATTTGTAAAGTAAAATAATGAGGATGAAATGCCAAGCGTATGAGTGTCAGATTTGACTGGAAAATTCGTTTCTGTGAACAAAATATATTTCTAAGTAAAGAGGAAAATATTAATGGATAACATTCATAAAGCCACAATAATATTCCTTACATGGGAATAATAAACACTGAAAAAAATAGATATTCAAAGCTAAATAAAATTGTATATGGTGAATTAATTTCATAAGAAGTCGTAAAAACTTACAAATTATTTATATTTTATGTAAATATAATTAGTAAATAATTCCCAATCAAATTTACGACACATAAAATTGCTCATTTGGTGTAGGAGGACGCAAAACAAACATGGGTATTGTAGGATTTTTTGGAAAAGTGTTGCACCATTGGACCAATGAGACACGATGGAGTAAATGAATGCTATAAAGATGGCGTGAACCTCGCTGTCAGCCTCGGAGAATGTTGACCTTCCTGTTCCTTTAATGATAAAGCCTCGTTTCATGGTTACTTTCTGGAAATATGAGCAACCCAACCTTTCCAGGAGCTAAAACAGGGACCCGGAAGGTAAGTGGAAACCTCCAAAATTAATTTAATTTGTCGGATGGAGCGATGAAAAGAATGTTAATGTCCAAAACAGCTCCGGTCAAAAGTTAAAAAAAAGGAAAGTGAGGTTCACTTCATGAGAATCATTTTGTTAATTATACCAAGAAATTGTGTGTATG
>JAJOZX010001162.1:52500-72500 GCA_023014485.1 Bathynomus jamesi
TCGCAATGACACGATAACGAATTTTGAGAATCTTTTCTGGCGCTTTTTTCGTCCAACTGTTTTGTGTAAGGATATCTGAAAGAATCACGTGTGTGTGTGTGTGTGTGTGTGAGGAGAGAGAGAGAGAGAGAGAGAGAGAGAGAGAGAGAGAGAGAGAGATAAACCTTTCGCCTGCCCATTAGGGTGTGTCAATTTTGGGGGTGAAATGACTAAATTGAAAATCATGTGATTTGGTAGCAATTTAATGTAATCATTTGGCATACAAAATAATATCCTTGCTTCAAAAACAATAAAAAATAACTCCTACCTACATCAATTTTAATTAAAAAATTCCATTTTTCCGTAAATTCGTAACAAAATAACAAATGTGTGCAAACATCCTATCAACATTTAAAGTGGCAATAAGATATCATTCAGAGTCTTTATTTGAAATTAACCTGCAGTCAGTCCTTTTTGCTGCGGTTCTTTGACATCAGCATTCGGCTTGCTACTTGCGCTTGATGTAGCCTTCTCGCCTCTCGTGACTGTAAACTTGACTAGCTGCTTCTTTGACCATTTTCACACATCTCTCCACACTCTGAGTGTGAGAAGGCCACTTTGGCACTTGCATTGGGGCCTCTTTAAGTTATGTTAAATCTTTGTTTGTTATACATGTTGTCAGTGGTGGCTCCAAAACTTCCGAACTCAAGTTAGCTAATTCTGACAATTTCGTGGCATTGACGTTTATCGGAGGTACCTTCCTTGTCTGAACAGAGCAGTCTCCCAGCTGGTCATCATCTAGTGATGTTCCTCTAAGCTTTAGAATGATTTCCACAGCCTCAGTTCGCTCTTTGGTACATTGGCTGCAGAGTATTGCTTGCAAAACTGCCTCTGGCCTAGCATACCAAGCGGACCTTCTCACCACACGTAACACGATGTCCACCACTACTTTCCTTTGGGTTCTCAGTAGCTGTAATTGAAACAAGATGTGGTTGGGTCCCTCCATCCACATTGGATTAAGTTTTACATTGAACCAGTGAGGAAGATAAAACCCAATAATAAATTCAACAATCAACATCAAATTCTGTAGCATTTTGCCCTTCAGTGCATGTTTGGAAACCCAAATCCTGCAGAAACGAATCGCTGTAGTTAACCAACGACTGTGACTTACGGGTCCAATCTCCAAGAGAGCCAGATTTTGAGGCAACTCTCCTGATCTGATTGCTTGAACAATACGATAAGCGTAAGATTGATCCGTGCTGAGGTCTTTGATAACTTCTTCAGACAACGCTGGAAGGGGAGGGCCTACTTCGACCTTTGGAAATTTTGTATTTATTTCTAATTCCGTTGCTTCATCTAGCATGTTGCCAAGGGGGCCTGACCACTTGTTGTTGCTCTTTGTAGGACCATCAAGTTCCTGGATGAGACGATGAAGAGGTAGTTCCCCTGTGTGCAAATCACATACAATCCAAACAAGCCTTCTTCCAAGTTTTTTCTCTAAATGCGTCATAACACCGCCCTGCCATCCAGTGTTCACCGCAGTTGAGTCTCCACCAACGGCCTGCAGTCAACTGTCAAGTCTTCTTTCTTGAAGCCAACATATTATTTGATCAGCAATTGCCTCTGCATGTTTCTTGCCTTCTACTTCTGCTTCAGGAACAAAGTGAAAAAATAGCGGCCACCAGGTTCGGAACACACAGAGTAGTGTTCTTCTTTGATGAGACCGGGAAACTTTCTGTCCATTCCCTCTACCTCTAGGAGAACTTTTGTGTCATCTCTTCTTCCATCAAACAAAAGGCAAGAGAGACCTTCCTCCTTCAAATCTTTTTCATGCTGATCAGATATTTCCTTCATTATTTTTTCTTGTGCTCTTCTATCCAAGTGGCAGTGGCAATCTCTGCAGTCTCTCGTAGCCCCGTATGGTGGCGAATACTGGCAAGGACAATGTTTGAGATGTCTTTAGTGTTGTATTTCATTCTCTTCGGCGAAGGTTCAGATGGCATTTTGGAGCTATCATCTGATGTTGCTTCTTTCTGTTCATCTGAAGAGCTTTCAAAGAAGTGAGAAACCTTTTGATAGAGCTCTTCATTTCTTTGGGTGGCTTCTTCACTCTTCTTTTTCTTCCTTCTCTCGGATTTTCTCTTTTTTCTTAGCAATAACAATCTGTTTTTTGGTTTCTGAATAATCTGCCGAACCAATCTGCATACTTCCTTGGCCTCCTGCCTTTGTTCTCTGCGCCTTTATGAAAGCCAGCTCCAAAACAGGGATTTTCTTCTCACGAGGACAGCGACAATCAATGTGAGGGTGAGGTTCTCTTCTGCATGAGGGAGAACAATTGGTTTCAGAACACAACTCTATGGAACACTGGCAGTTAAAAATGTCAAGAAGAGTATCAAGTGTGTGCAGAAATTTATTTTTCTTTGCTAGTTTTCCTTTACCAAGTGATGTCTCAACTGCTTTGTGCCACAGCTTTGTTAATTTTAGCTCAATAGTTCTATACTGATTGAGTACAGGTGGTTTGAATAACACATTAGAGGGGAATCATGTCCCTTATGAGCTCTTTCTCTGTGTAGTTCCTTCTATCCTTTGTATTTTGTTCACGAAGGAGTAACCCTAGTCTCAGCATGTCTCGCACTGTTGGTAGTTCTGATACGGGAAGCTCCTTGCCTGTACCGACTAACAGGCTCAAGTGGCATGACGACTGACCTCTTGTCTTCAATTTTGTGATCTTAGGAATATCTGAAAAGAAAGAAAAACATTTAAGTATTTTATATCAATTACGATGTTTCAAAGTTTAGTCATTCGATGTTCTAAAATTCAATAAAAAAATATTTCATGGGATTACAACATAATTAGACAGAAGAATATGATAATAATAAATAATTGTAATAATCAATAATCCATACTTACAGTTAAACTGTAGTATTCGTCTAGTAGAATAACTATGAAGTAGGTACAAGAGCAATAACAGCAAACCACCATCTATGACATCTAAGAGGCAACTGAGGACTGAGGGTGAGGGACAGTTCTATTCATGTTGTGACTTGTACATTGTACAACAACTATGACCTTGAAAACACTCCATATGCGATCAGTGGGATAATTCTGTGACAGATGAATAGTTAATCAATTTATGTCCTATTATTTAGTAAAAGAGTCAATTTCTGAAACTTTAAGGTAAAATTGATGTAGGTAAGAGTTATTTAATTTAATTTTGGTTGGCCAATTTCAAGTTTTGACATGAAAAGACACTATATTTTCACTACCAAAATTGATTTTAAAAAAGTTGACAAAATTGACACACCCTACAGTGCCCATTCTTGCTTGCAAAATAATTATCAAACTGGAACCAGTTTCAAAACGTTTACTTTTCAGAGTTTATAATTAATTCATAACATAAGAAAGAATAACAAGAATAATTAACAATAAAAAAAAGGATAAATAAAAGGAAGGTACATAAGTCAGGCGTTGTTTACAATTGGAATTAATTTTATTACATCACAGCTTGTCATTCATTCACTCCATCAAAGTGTAACATAGCTTGAGTGCTTTCCATCCGTGTACGATGTCAGTAGTTTGAAAATTGTGAATCCAATTGTGATCCAAAAGGGACCAGAATTCTTTCCGGGCTCTACTGTACCTGTATATCATTTAGGTATACGATAGCCATTTCCAGTTATGGACTCCATAGAACTTCGTCCCAGATATAAGACGATAAAATGAAAGATGTCTTTAAATGTAAAATTCATTAAAAAAAAAAATTACACCGAAAACTGGATACAAGATTATTTCAGACTAATAAACCTTATGCTGTTTCGTGCGTTGGTCTCTCTTCAACATAATTTTTTTTCTTTAAAGCTTTGAATACAGCTTTCCACAAATGTGTGTGTGTGTGTGTGTGTGTGTGCACACTGTAAAGTTATATAATATGCAGTACATGTGAGGTGTGTGTTTGTGGGTATTTAAAATCATCAAAGAATATTCATTAGATATCGAACTGAATTTCAGAGAACGAAAAATTTATTTAAAGCTTTTTGAGAATCGAAACGAGGAAAGAAAATAAATAATCGATACGCGATTAAAAATTTATATTTATACAAAACCAATATTTATTTTTACAGTTTCCTTTAATAATCTTTTCGAATTTTAATGTTTGTTATAAATCTGCTAATAATAACAACCTAATAAAAAAATATTAATAATTTTAATAAATAACATTAGATATAGCAAAGAAACATGCCATATATCTGTCCATTTTAAATTATACAGAGTCACGCGATATTTTAGAACGAACGTACGAAACTCTTATTCAAATTTCTATGACGTCATACTCCCCCCAGCCAATCAGAAACGAGATCTCCCCTCAGCTTCCAAGAAATGATACCGTGTGATGCGACGACTGCTAAGCGTGTTAACTCTGTGGTCACAACCTCTCTAATTTGAGAGAAGCCAGAACGTAAATATAATCGCAGTTTGAATGTTTGGCACGGACAAGTTTCGAAGGAAGGGGAATAATAAAGAGGGAATTGAAATGCATTCTTCCTTCGTTTTTTATTAACCCCAACGACTTTTACGTAAACACATTTTTTCTTTTTAAGTTCATGGAAATATACAGGGTGTTTCAGGTCGACCCTAGAAACATGGAAAAGAAACACTTCATATTAGTTACGGAATTACTATGACAAACTTCAAATACAAACTACAAATTGGCGGAATTTGTAGTTCGTATTTGGTATTTTAAGTTTGTCATAGTAATTCCGTAACTTAATATTAAGCGTTTCTTTTCCATATTTCTAGGGTCGACCTGAAACACCCTGTAGATCACGTTACGCAACAAAAAACGTGGAATTGAAGTTAATAACCTATCAAAGAGTTTACAAATTTTATTCAAATAAATGCCAATCAAGTTCATTTGTTCTTTTATAAAAATAACTTGATTTTTCTCTTGGTAAAACATTATCTCAAATTTATTATTCGAAAACTCTGCAAATAATTTTCCCATTTGGGGAAAAACTATTTTTGGAGAAGTAGGATATAAATTCGTCACTCGTTCTGTTTTCTGTTCTTAAAATATTGCATCTTGTCTTGTTCTTCCTTTTCTGTTTGTTTTAGAGAGACGTTTCAATGAAATGAGAGAGAGAGAAAGAGAGAGAGAGGGAGAGAGAGAGAGAGAGAGAGATATTAAATAGGCCGTTAATCCTAGTATTTTACTAATAAGCCATCTCCTCTTACCTAAACAGGAAGCAGAAACGCTCATGAATCAAATTAAAAGGAAATCTTTCCTACGCAACAGATTTGAACAATTGCCAGACGTAATCCGAATATGACGACACTATTTTTTATGACGTCATTCTCTTATCACGAGAACGCATTTTTGTGATCAACTCACGTGTATGTTAAAAAGGCTTCATTACGCAGTGATCAATTTTGAAATTTTGATTCCATATATACGCGCCTCGGTGGTGTAGTGGTTTGCGTCGCTGACTACGAATCCATCGGCCACGGGTTCGAGACCCGGTGACGGCAGCCGCGCGCAGCAAAACCCAGCTGTTCATCCTTCCACACAATAAAGAAAGTGGTTGGTAGATAAATGGGTACCCTGCGTGGCCTAGTGTTAAGACGCTGGGCTGGTGGTGGGGCGTGGTTCGGATTCCACGTTAAACTGTAGGTCTAAGATGGAGTGAAAAGCTTGACCTTCGTCAGAATGAACAATTCGAGCGGAAGCTTACCAAAGGTTTTATATATACATACAGTATATATCATTGGGCCTGGGTATTAACGGGCCCGTGGTTCGGAATCCCCGTAAAGCTGCAGGTCCCTTCCGTCATATGATTTTAAACAACCCTAAACCAAATTAAAAATCTTAAGGCGCAGAAAATAACTAACTATATATATATAGCTAGTTTTTCTTAATGTTTACATAAGATGAACCAGCTAACGAAACAGCAAAAAAGAATTGAAATTTGTGACAAAATTGTGAGTAATGTGACTGAGTTATCTGCAACGAATATGTCACACCAAATATATGATTTATATTAACAATTTATTACATTTCGTTAAGGTATGTATGTTATCGCGCCCGGGATCATCATTATTTGTGAGGATGTTCTTTGTCTGTACTTTCATGCATGCACCTGCTTCGTTGTTTTTGAAGTTTCTCTATAATGAGATGATATTAGACATAATATTTAGGGATATTTTAAGATATTTCACTTATAAGTGATTTGGGCAAAGATAACGCACCCAAATGGATCAAAACAAATGTTCGAAAGTTTTGTTTTTTGCTGGTTTCAACTTATATTTGAAGTGATTCACTGGTTTTTCTGATAAGTATTCATCAAAGACGGAAATCCGAATGGAAAACTCTTTACTGACGTCGATTAAAATCAGTAGAAAGAAAAAAAATGGAATCTTCCGGAAATGTACTTTGATACAATTTTGATTATTTAAAACTAATGAGAAGTTAAAATGACTTTCATGATCAAGGAAAATGGATTCAACCATGAATTGATCATGTATATGAGATTCCTTTGGATTTTCTTTAAATTCTTATCGGCCAGATTAGATTACGAAATTACAGTTGTTTTTTTACGCTTACTGATGATTCTTTAACATTCTTAGTTGATCGAGCTTTGGTCCGTCTATAATAGAAGCAACGAAAACATTTCTCAGGTGAAAGGTATGTGCTACTGTTAAATCAATGTTACTACTACAAATACGCCATTGTTCGCGGTGATACTGCCTTCATTATGATAACTGCGGTAAAGGGTAAATGTTGCAGTATATTACTGTTCTCTACTTTAACATTAATTAAAATGTGGGACTAACATATAGTAATTATTAAAGCCTTAAGCATTATTAATGAAACATTAAAATATGCAGTCAACATATTGTCAGCATAATACAACATAATAAATGAAAAGTGTACCAATGTTGACTGTACAGTAGGTAGTGGAGTCGCGTGTGGGCCACATTTTAGAGTCAACGTGTCCTTGAGCACGAAATCTTTTCTGACACAGTGACCCGAATATGAGACAGTACGTAGAATTTGTATTTATTAAAACCAAATATTTCTACGAGCATAATGACGACAAAGAGAGATGATGTTTCAAGGACTTCGCGGAAGGAAGCCTCCGTCAGTCGTAAATGCTTGAAAAGGAGAATTAAGCACAATTTAAACAAACTATATTTAAGTCAAAAAGGAATAAACGCAGAAATATCTACAGATCTTGAACCAAATCTTTTTACCAACCATAAAATACGAAGAATCCTCATTCACGTGACAGTAAGTTCGTTCAAGTTGGCAATGCAAGGATGAGAGTGAAAGGAATTCAGAAGATTAATCAGTGTTATGTAAACATTGATTTTGAAAAACGGATTTTTAAATGTTACGATAACAATTGAGGAACAAGGTCAAACTTAGGTTTAAACTAGAACATAAATTGCGGACATGACACTCGCATCTCTGAATTTTCTCATTGTTCATTTTTAAATGAAAATGAAAATGAAAATGTTTATTGGCAGACTTAGTCCATATGACAAATATTATTAATACAATGACAGTTCATATACTAAGGATAGAAATATATACAATTGATTAGAAATAATACTGCACTGTCGAAGTTAAGTGGAGCTACAGACAGACGTTTTCGTACCAAGAAGTCCATAGCTTAGAGGATAAATGGCAGGACTCATGGATAGCTTGGATGATCGGGTTGGTTGATTTTTTAATTCTTTGCATTAGACTGTGTTGAGCACGTCTTGTTACCTCCGGGAAGCTCGGGACATTGCGGGTAGCAAACATTTGCGAAGCTGAGCATCTCGGGGGTAATTTATGTAAGAGTCTAAAAGACCTGTTGTACAGCAAATTTAGGGTTCTGCCAGAACCTTTTTTATAATTCACCCAGAGTTGCTGACCGTATATATTACTGCAGAAAGTACGAAAGAGTGTCTTTAGCTTCACTTGTACAGAAACGAAAGTTCCTTATGGTCATATTCGCTTTAGCACACAGGCTTCGAGATTGTTTTCTTATATCCGAGTCATCACTCAAGGAGCTAGTAATAGTTTGACCCAAATACTTAAACTCTTGTACTTCCTCAATTACTTCCATTCATTTTAAACCTTATATCAGCTGGCTGATTACAGCTTTTAGGATGAAATTGCATAACCTTAGTTTTTGTAACATTAAAAAGAATATCATGTTTCTGCGAATACACTTCGCAGACATTTAGTAGCCGATCCAGACCTTTAACAGAGGGACTTATTAACACCATATCATCGGCATAAACTAAGTTATTTATCCTTGTGTTATCTATACAACATCCTACTGTTGCCTCATTAAGTGAAGCAATTAATCCGTCAATATACACATTAAACAGCATAGGGGAGAGCAAGGAGCCTTGTCTCAACCCGCAAGAGGTGCCAAAACACTCGGATAGTACATTGCCCCATCTAACAGTGAAAGATTGGTGGGAATACCAAAATTTCAATAAATTTAATGTGTACATGGGAACCTTCCTGTCTTCTAGTTTGGAAAATAAAATATTGTGGTTCACCCTATCATATGCCTTACTTATATCAAGGAAACAGCTATAAATGGTTGAATTACTGTCAATGTATTTAGATATTGTTTCTTTAAGTACATAGATACACAGGTCAGTTGAGTGGGACCTTTTAAAGCCAAACTGATTAGGAGATGTCCATAGGAAATCATTTAATCGGAGTAACAAGAGTTTTTCTAGTAGTTTCGAGAAGCAGGAAGCGACAGCAATAGGCCTGTAATTATTGCTGGACAGAATGTCTCCGTACTTATTTAAAGTCAATGTTCGAGTTAATTAGCTTCTAATCAAGGTTGAGAATATCAGTTGAAATCAACATTCAGATTAGGAACAATTAAATTAAAAACTGACCCCACCAGGATATGAACTCGGGACCATTGCCCCAATTCCTTAATGGGCGCACTAACGCTGGAAGCAATAGCATATTGTATAGTAGTTACTTTGACTTTACAGTCTAGCCTCTAGCGTATACCCTTCACATGAGAAGTTTTTGCAATACCAGAGAGATTTGAATTAAATGCTGCAATACCTCGAGTGCGAAGGAGTTAACACGTAAAATACCTCTGGACGCAAAAACGTTATGCGTTTTTTTTATTGCAAATTATTTAATTTGGTCGAAAGCTTGAGAGGCTTTACTGGGCTCTCAGATTAATTAAAAATAAAATATAATATACAATATTATATAGGGTGATTCAAAACAATACAGACACACTTTGAATTTATTCACTGGCTACCAATTGCACTTAACAAAGAAGGACCTCACAATGTACACAAGTAGGCAAGCAAAAACAACATTTAACAGTCACTTTGTTTTAAACGTTCAAAATGTTCACCAGTTTCTCAATTGTTTAAGCATATGTTAACTTTTATCCCGTCGTAATGTGGTGGTATCGCTCGTGACTCCTACTCAAGAGGTTCCGGGATTGAATCCTTGTGGTAGCAATTTTGTTTCATACAAAAACCACGCGTGTTCGTGCGTGTTATTCCATACATTGTAAATTTGTAGGAGTTTCGCTCGTCGATCGCTTATCGCACAGAGGTCAAGTTCGTGGTCCTAACTCAAAAACATTTGTTAGAACCGAGATATATATAATAATATATATATATATATATATATATATATGAAAATAAATGAAACTCAAAAAAAGTTTATTTGTCATAAATTATACAAATTGGAACAATAATAAATAAATAAATAAATATATAAATAATAAATAAAATAAAGTAGAAATACAAGAACTAAAAATAGAACTAATGAAAAACAGCAATGTCGACGTTAAGTGGAACTACAGACAAACATTTTCATACCATGAAGTTCATTCCTGAGATGACATATAGCAAGACGGATGAAAAGCTTAGATAATTGGGTTGGCTGGTTTTATATTTCTTTGAATTAGACTGCATTCAGCACGTCTTGTTACCTCCGGGAGGATCGAGACATTGTGTTGGCAAACATTTGCGATGCTAAGCATCTTAGTGGTAATTTGTGTAGAAGTTTCAAAGATTTGTTATGAAGCAAATTTAGGGTTTTGCCAGAACCGAACCTTTTTTATATAATTTACCCAGCGTTAATGCCCATATATATATATATATATATATTAGTGATGTAGCGGATGTCATTTTTTTCACATCCGCGGATGCGGATGCGGATGAGGATGTTTGATTTCAACATCCGCGGATGCGGATGTCTACATTTTCGTTATTTTTTCGGATATATTCGAGATTTGTTGTGTTTAACGTATATAATAAGTTATTATATAGAGAGAGCTGTAGCTATAATGTAGTATAATTGATAATGATTGTACAATAATTGCTGTACTTTTCTCTGAACATATAAAATAATATCAAGCATCTAACTAATATAGAAATCAATCAGTGAATTCGTCTGCAAATAAATTCGTTATATTTTGTTGAGTTTCAGCCACAATTAGAAACCATAATTGTGTTACCAGGATGCGGGACGTGAACCCAACTCAAATGCACCCCACCGACCTCTTTCCCCAACCTCCACCCTTATAGAAAGAGATTTTTAATTAGCTTCATAACTATTTATATTAAGTTTAAAGTTTATTAGGCATATTTATAAATGAGTAATTAAAATAAAGTAAACTAAGATGTTCATCGTTTAATGTTCAAACTTAATTATAGGAAGGTTATGCTTAAGGAACATTAATTTTTCTGCCTTTTCTGCTGCCAGTCTGTTTCTCTTTTCATCATATATTAATCCAGCACTGCTAAATAATCTCTCGCTTGGTACGTTTGTTGGAGGACAGGCTAAATGTTTCCTTGCAAGTTTACTCAAGTATGGATAGATATTCTGCGTATTTTTCCACCAACTAATAGGATTGTCACATGCAGCCAGGCGTTTTTCTTGGTGATAGCTCTCGATCATTTTTACTACATCTTTTGACATCGCGTAGGTCTCGTCATCGCTGCTTGACTCAAGAAACTGAGAGACAGATTCTGTGATAGATTGCTTGTTGAAGGTGTTGGTTCTGTCACTGAAACTTTTATTCTTTTGGTGGGTGGCGAAGCGACAGATTCAAGAGATTGAAGCTCTTCAACTGCTTTGCCAAGTGATGATATAACTCGTTCTAATGTACTAGGTGAAAATAACTTAGCTTTGTAACGTGGATCTAAGTAGGTTGCAAGAGAGTAACTTCATACAAGAACAGCCTCTCGTCTTGTCGCTTGCATCACTTTTGCGCACAATGAACTAGTTCTATTAATATAGTAGAATTTGATAATTTCCGCTTATTAATGACGTTTATCTCAACGGTCCACATCCGCACGACATCCGCAGTCCAAAGTGCGGATGCGGACGCGGATGAGAAAATGTGCGGATGTTCCGCGGATGCGGATGTGACCTACATCACTAATATATATATATAAATATATATATATATATATATATATATATACATACAGGCCCGGATTTAGCTATAGGCGAACTAGGCGATCGCCTAGGGCCTCGCGCCAAGGGGGCCTCGCTCAAGCCGTTTTGCGCGTTCTGTTCAAGTGATATTAATGATTTAGAACTCTATGAAGAACTTAAAGTACTTTGCAGGTTTATACCTGAGAAAACAGATCTCGGAAATGCCCTTGTTTATATAGTGCAAAAACAACTAAGTGAGATTTATCCTAATGTTTATGTTGCACTTCGAATAGTATTAACCATCCCAGTTACTGTTGCTTCGGCTGAAAGAAGTTTCTCGCGTCTCAAACTTATTAAAACATATTTGCGTTCCACCATGTCTCAAGCGAGATTGCAATCATTAGCTATGTTATCAATAGAAAACGATATAACAAATTCATTAGATTATTCTCAATTAATTGAAGAGTTTAGCTCGAAGAAAAGTAGAAAAGCATTGCTGTAATATTCAAGGAGCATCTGAACCAAATATTAAAGCATTAATATTTAGCCTGATAAGTCGATCGCTCACTATTATACAAAATGAAATGTCAACATCTCTTATACATCACATATGAAAAACGTTTGTATACTATGGAAAGTCATTACCTATAACATTATATAAATCTTAGAAATCATTGTCTTATATTTTCGATAAAAATCTTGATTCATATTATAATTTATACTTATTTGTATGGTTTATTTATATTTCTTATACAATTTCCATGCGTGATTATTTTGGTTTGGTATATATATATATATATATATATATATATATATATATATTGTTTATGTATCTGAGCGTTTTACAATAAAGTTCATCTTACCTAGCCAGGTGACTCAGGACGAAGTGGTGACGCAAATAATCTGGTGACCCGGTGGTATGACGCAGTTACATCTCATATTCATTTTAGGATATAAGTAAATAAATAAATAAATTATTATTATTATTATTATTATTATTATTGTGTGTAAAAATCGAGAACAACTTCAATTTATCTATAACTTCAAGCACTTGTCCAGAGAGCTCTGAAACTAATTTTTGGAAATAGCTGAAAGGGCCCAAACCTGCATTTAACAGCGCAAGACAAACATTAATGGGTAAAAATCAATTTTTACTCTTAAATATCTGAACTCTGAACACTTAATTGTTCTATTTTATGCATTAATCGCCTTTTGAGTCATGAATGGCAAACATTTGCATGATGTTGAGAGATAAGGCAAGTTGTAATCTTAAATTAATGCGTCACATCTTCACGGAAGAGATTTTTAAATAAAACCTCTTTAGCTGTACACACACACACACACACACATATATATATATATATATATATATATATATATATATATATATATATATATATATATATATATATGATGCAAATCCACAAGGAAAAAGAAAAATGAATCCAAGTATTTCTTGTATTCAACAGTACAGCTCGTCAGGGAAAGGCCTTAGAATTATTTTTTCCTTTTCCCGGTGGATTTGCACATTCATTTATTTCACGTGTTTAATTGTGAAATCCACTTGTGCTTACCATGTAATAATATGAGATTTCACTGGTTTCAGAGACATTGTACGGTATAGTGTTTATTGAACCCTATACTGATGCTCGTTAGACCGTCTCTTGGACTGAATTATTTCTAAAACACCTTTGAAATAATTGTCCACAAAGCGTCGCGTTCCATTTTATCCCATGTCTTGATTAATGCTGATTAAAGTTTTAGCTTTGATTGACAAATGTGATCTTTGATACTTCTTTTCCAAACTTGTTCAAAGATATTCAGTGAAGTTTAGATCTATAAATGCTGGTTGGTCATTGGAGAAGGTTAATAATTCTCATTCAAACAAATTTATAATCAATTTAAACAAGAAATTTTGCTTGGATTTTAGACGAATAATGATGATAATGATGATAATGATAAATGAGTTTGTTAAATTTTATCAGGCTGTTTTGTTAATTCCATAAATGATATAACGTGAAAACCAATTTTCTTAGATTAAATACACATAAAATTAAATTTACTTAATTATTTGGGTCAATCCCAGAATAGGCACCTGATGTACCTCAATCCCAGATGAAGCACCTGCGTTCAACCTCAATCCCAGAATAGGCACCTTCCAAGGAATTAAATAAAAAAAACCTGATGATTACAAAATTTATTGTTTATACTGTACAAAGTTTATTACAAATGTAATAAAGGCAAAGTTATAAAAGGTTTAAAGTGGTTTAATGAATAAAGAAAAATTTTAGATATTATAAATTCCTGCAATATGAGCCCGAATGTTTCTGAATCCATCTGAAGCAAATCTATCTTGCCACATAAATTGGTATAGATATAGGTTAGGTTAGGTTAGGTTAGAGTTGATTTTTTCAAATATTGATAAAAACAATGAAATTATATCTCTAAAAACTGTTTATATTTTTTCTCCTCAATCCCAGATTAAACACCTGTGTTTTGCCTCAATCCCAGATTAAGCACCTAAAAATGATTTCAGGTGCCTATTCTGGGATTGATCCAATTATTTTCAAATTTCTCATATGAAATCAAGCCATATTCCAAATAAATATAATGTATGTATTTAATGTACCGGTACGTATTTAATCTAAACCATATTTATTTTGGAGAGACATCATCTTTTGGTTCAATTTTAACAAAACTGTTTATTTACCAATCGAACGAATGTTTTATTTAAGTTTAATAATATTTTCTTTTTTTTCTTTGTGAGTGTTCTTATTGACAGACCAATCCCTCTACGAGCTTTCGTGGGCGTTGTTTTGTTGAAAAATAGAACATCTGTTTTCGTGGAAGGTGAAAGTATTTTATTGATGGGGGTCTCTAAACCCTATTCTTATTTGCGTGTGTCGTGGAATTCATTCACTTCCCACACTAAAAAATAATTTGTCATATCCTGCTGATGACACGCGCTCCAGACTACGGTAACGCAGTCACCTCCGCCCTTTCCTATACACTCAGTATACAGTATTGTATAAGAGAACATTGTACATCGTATGTACAGCGAGTCTGGGTGGAGGGGTTCCCAAATTCAAAATTCAAGAGAACTCTATTCAGAAAAAGAATTCATTTTACATATACTGTACAGTTTTCAGATACATTCAAAGACACGAATATTTATATTTACAAAGAAAAGCATTTTAGATATCCGATAGTAAACTTAACTGTTATTTTACGATACTTTCATTTGCAGATCCCGTTAGCAAGTATTGTCGCTTTTCACGTAGAAATGATGCATGAAAATCAATTCAGTCATTACATAAGAAAATAATAATAATAATAATAATAATAATATTAATAATAATATTAATAATAATAATAATAGATAATAATAATAATGGTAGGGAAATTATAAAGAAATATTGGTGTCTATTTTCCAAAATTAAAAGCAATTGTATACATGTATATTTATTATGTAAAACGTTATTATATTTTAAACAATTAGAATAATAATTAATTACTTTTATGAAGTGAAAAATAATTGAATAGGAATTAAATAATTAAATAAATTCTCGGAAGTTTAGGTGAAGTACGGGATTTGTGGAAACCTTTCTTTTATATAATTAATTTAAAAGGAATTGATTATTCTTTGATAATAATACCGATAATGGCGAATTTGTATGTACCACGTATATGTGCTATGTACTTGTATATCAGTACTACGTGTATGCATTATGTACTTGTATATCAGTACCACGTGTATGTACTATGTACTTACATGTACTTCATATACTTGTATATCAGTACCACGTGTATGTACTATGTACTTGCGTGTCAGTACCACATGTATGTATTATGTACTTGTATATCAGTACCACGTGTATATACTATGTACTTGCGTGTCAGTACTACATGTATGTACTATGTACTTGTATATCAGTACCACGTGTATGTACTATGTACTTGCGTGTCAGTACCACATGTATGTACTATGTACTTGTATATCAGTACCATGTGTGTGTGTGTATAGGGTGGGCAAAACGTCTGGGCACCCCGTCAAGATATTAACATATCTAATTTTTACATTAGAGGAGGGTGCCCAGACTTTTTGGCCACCCTGTACTTGTATATCGGTATAAAATGATGAAGCATTCATTTAATGATGAAACTTGTCTGAATTGAATATTGAATAATTCTTTATTTATAAAGTAAATACAATTTTACAATGTTTGTTGTTACAATAATTTCTAAATGAACGAAATTAGATGACCAGTGTCAAAAAATTAATGTACCAAAAAAAAAAAAAATTAAAATCGCTATGAAACGATTCAAAGGATTTACCCACACAAAAAAGGGAGAAAACGAGTCCTTTATCCTCCCTTATAGAGGGCGGAAATTCTTATAGTGATCTCGAAGACAAAGCCAATTTATTAAATTCTTTCTTTTCAAATATCGGCACTAATACGGCGTTCTCCATTCTAAATAAAGACACTCATTACCAACAGCACATTCCACAACCCACACTAAAGTCATTTTTCTTCGATTCAATCTTATGAACTAAACGACATCTCGGCAGTAGCAATAAAAAGAAAAAAACTGACACGGATACATTCCTAGTAAAAATATAGATCAAAATATCATATGAAACTGCAGTTTAACTCACAAAACTCACGAAAAAACCAGTAACTTCGGGTAATTCACTGACTTGTCTGTTGAAAATCAGTGTGTATGTCCCATATTCAAATTGGGTAACCCTGACATTCTATTCGGTTACTCCCGTATTTCCAATAGACAAAATTTTTCCATCTGTCAACTTCACCAAACATCGTACAGTGTGCAGGATATACATCAGTTGTTCCCAACGGGGGCGGTACACACCCCCCAGTGTGCGTTTGTAAATTTTAGAGGAAAGCGCTAGAAGAAAGGACTGAATGATAAGTATTTCCATTGTAGCAACTGTAATGTAATGTAAAATTAGATTATTAGAGCAATTAATAGGAATATTTTCATTGTATTGTGATTATTTTTCAAATACTAATCAACGTATTGTTTGCTAAGTTTTCTATCCATGAAAAAATACTGTTTGGTGAAGCGATGGCTTCAAAATGGTTGGGAACCACTAATATACAGTACCAAGGTAGCCTAGTAGTATAGCCCTAGTCTGTTAGTCTGAAGCTCCTGGGTTTAAATCTGGGCTCTGATTTCGAATTTCAGCAATTTAGGTGCTTCTCTCATTCTCCCTGATGGGGTAGTGGTATGATCCCGCGTAAAGCTGTAGGTCCCCTTCGTCGCACGAACTTATTATTATTTCCAATTACAATACAGGCTCTCCGATATAACTAAACTGAAGAATCATTTAGAATCTGTTTATAAATAAATGTATTAAAAAAAACACCTTAATTGAGAGAGTAATCTTTCACAAATGATTAAATGAATGAATAAATGAATGAATGAATAATTCTTAAATAAAATAAATAGTCCAATTTCACAATTATTTATTTTATATTAAAGTTATTGTAACAGTAAAAATTGTAAAATTTTATTTATTTTATGAAAAAAAATGATTCATTATTCAATGAAAAGTTACCTTCAAAAAATCACGTAGGCCTTAATAAGTCACATTTTAAATCCAAAATATCATTATTTCTCTTTATATGTATTTATCCTGAAAATTATCCTTTAAAATACACTCCTTTTCCTGCGTTATTCATTCCTCCACCCACGTTTGTTCTATGACATTACATCATTTGGGGGAAGTGAGGCGCTCAAAGAAACGTAAACTCTCCTTTGAAAGTTATTCGCCAAAAAAAAAATACTCGCAAACTCTCTCTCAAACAATAACAAACATAGTCACACTTCCTCATTGTTTAATTAAAGAGATAAATATTATATAAGTGTACAGTGATTCACGCGAGTTTATTATTGTTGTTGTCGTACAAAGTCATCAATAAAAGTCACTATACTTCACCCACTCACAGAGCAATCATACCGCATCAAATGCATCATTAGAACGCAATATTCTCCAGCGACTTCTCACACAGACCAAATTAGACCTTTCTTTCAGAGGAACAAAGGTGTGTGTGTGTATGAAGTGTAGAATCAGTAACTATAATTTGAAGTTAATTAAGAAGTCTCATTCATGACTTATATATTATTAATAATAATTCTCTGTTTTAGCTTTAATTAAGAGCCCAGTAAAGTTTAAAGCTTAAGGGCCAAATTAAATAAAATAAATAGGTAGTTCAATTTCACAATTATTTATTTTATGTTAACCTCTTAACGACTGAGATTGTTTTTGTAGGGTTAAGTTATGAGTGCGTGTATGGGAAATGGTACATATTCGACACAGTGGTCCAAAAAGGTTAATGACTGCATTAAGTCTAATAATCTTTATTTTATGCGTCTTTTAGTGATAATATAATTTTCCCATGATTGAAAAAAAAGTTTGTTTACATTTAATACTTGCAATGAGTGCTGGGATGATCCATGGGTTGGTGTTGTGTTTCTTCCCATAGACATTAGTTTTGGTTAATAGGAAAGTCTGTGTTGCGAGTATTTATTAATGCGTTTGATAACGTTTCAAATGTTTATATTTGCTTTTCGTAAACCAATCAAAAGATGTTGTTTCTCAAATGAATTTTAGCTTACTATTATAACCATACAATATAATACAGTTAACTTTTATTTTTGCTTGTGTTCGTATAGCTTGTTCATTAACATTTGTACGAAGACGGGTGATCCCGAAAATATTTCAGATAATTGTACCTGAAAGCAGTTAAATGAATAGACTGTATCTAATAGAGTCGAATTTCTACTGTCATTGTAGGAATTAAATTAAAGCCATTGACAGTCTTAAGATTATGAAAAAATAACAATATGATTTGAATGTAACTTACCGATATTATCTTAAGTCCGTTAATATATACAGCTTTTGCTTATAGGATCAAAGATTAAGTAAGATTTTAGCTATACTCATAATAAAAGTTACCGCTTGATCTCAGACGTCTGCAAGAGTAAGCGTGAGCGCTATGGTTCATACAGTAGCTAATTTGACTAATTTGGGCTAACTGTTTGACCTATATATGTACGTTCCTTTACCTTCAAACATTGTTAACTCACCTCAAAATTGCTTTTGTCGGACCGAACACCTTTGCCCAATTACAAAAGTGCAGTCTTTGTGTTCTTTTACCCGCTGAAGTCTTTTCTCATGATTATACTCGGGCATCCAAAGGTTTTCTCTTGCTTTGCATCCTCTGAGTCTATATGCAAATCTTCTTGTAACTGTCTTCTAACAGGGTGATGCCGTACTTCCAGTTGAAGCTTCCTGCGGGTCGTGAAGATCCTTGAAGGAGAGACGTTTTAAATAGCTGTCCTCGCAGCCATGTTGTCAATCTTTTTCGAGCAGCGAGTGATTTGTCAGCCAGAGGTATGTCTCTTGGAACCTTTTCAATGTCATTTGGATCGTGCAGGTGAGGTATTTCAATGTTTTTGGCAACAGAAGAAGGGAAAATCCCATGACACAGGAGGAGCTGCATCTGGGCACTTTAAACTCTCTTCAATTCCTTTGTTTTCATTGCATCGAAGAAATGCGCTTACTATTTTTAAGTAATGAAAAACATGAAAGTGCAAATGACGTATTCACTCCTCACCTACACATATCTTGCTTCATGGCCCTTTAAAAGCTTAAATTCCAATGAGAGACACTGTCTTGGTATACCATATTTTCTATATAAAAATAGGATATACTAGCGGAGCGACCCGGCGTTGCCGGGGTGGATGTTGAACGCTATATATATATATATGCCCGGTTAGGTAAACTAAATGCCCGGTTAGGTTAATTGAATGCCCAGTTAGGTCAACTGAATGCCCGATTAGATTAATTGAATGCCCGGGTACGTTAATTGAATGCCCGGTTAGGTTAATTGTACACCCTTGACGATTGGTTAGGTTAAGTCATGATATTTTCGTTAAAGCCAACGAAATATCACGACTTAACCTAACCAATCGTCAAGGTCGTACAGATGACCTAACCTGGCATTCAATGAACCTAACCGGGTATTCAATAATTTTACCATAGGTTTCGTAATGATCTTGATGACGTCATTTAATGTTCTAAAATTAATTATTTAATTTATTGACACCCACGTGCACAACCTCGGGACCTAATCAATATGTATGTGAAGTTTCATGTTTGTAACTGCTTCCATTTTGGAGTTATGGCTGATGGCTGGAAACACACACACACACACACACACACGTCTTTTTATTATTATTATTATTATTATTATTATTATTATTATAGATAAACAATAGACTGGTACAAATTTATAACCGGGGGGGGGGGGGGGTCCGAAATTTTCATAAAATGGAAAATAATTGCTATTTTCTTACTTACAGCGACAGGCATAATGATATTAGGATACCTAATAGAAATTTTGTAATATTTTAAAATGGGGAAAATAAATAATTTTCTAAAAATTATCTTCAACTATAAAAGCGCATCTAATCAGATACCGTAACTTAATTAACGTATTTCTATGACAACTAAAAAATAGAATGATAAATCAATATCCTATCAAATTGTTTGTGTATA
>JAJOZX010001162.1:77500-100000 GCA_023014485.1 Bathynomus jamesi
TGCGGATATTTAGTTAATCTATCAATATAATATAGAATTATGAATATATGACATAATTTTTCAAATTTCGTGATATTACTGTTATGGCAGTAATTAATATTAATGTTTTCATTATGATAAAAATAATGACTTTCTCAAGAGTTTCAGCCACAGAAAATTCAATGAAACAAGTTTCATTCAATTTTCTATTACCAGCTATTTATATTTTGGGGTTTATATACTGTATTTGTTTGTTCATTACTAATTAATACTTTACATGAAATGTGCATGACTGGGCCTTATAAGCTAATTTAATTGTATATTGCATAATTTATTAGAGGTAATATCCGCATAATATCCGCAGTCAGAAGTGCGGATGCGGATGTTAAAAATGATGCGGATGCGGATAACCGGTCCACCACTAATATATATATATATATATTTATATATAATTGCAGAGAAAGGTGTGTTCTTAGGGAACCGACATTTAAAAATAAAAAGGATGATGAACGCCCAAGTTAACATAATGAAGATTTAATGTCAGACGTTTCGGAAGTCAAACTCCCATCATCAGTTGCTAAAACAAAGGTAAAAGATAAAATTATATAAAACTGGTAAAAGACTAGTTAGACAGGTACATAATTAACTTAGTTATAAAATACTTTCAAAAACAATAACGGCATTGTCCTCAAATTCAATTAAGTTTAATAATTACAGAAAATCAAAACGAAAATTGAAGTAAATTACAATATGTTTGTATACATAAAATATTAATTTACTGTTTAATTTATATGCAGAATTATACTCATTTAACTTTGGTTTATGGATTTTGTATATATATATATATATATATATATATATATATATATATATATATATATATATACACACACAAAAATTCCATAATTTTCAATTCCGTTTCATTTTGCAAGGTGATTAAAACTGAGAAGTTGTTATGAAATGGATGGTTGCTATTTTCGCAATGTTCACGGATTGAGGATTTGGTTGGTTTACTCAGTGGTAGAGAAGTGCGACTACTGCTGATGTCACGATGCTCATCGACCCGTACCTTAAGTTGGCGGACTGAGTTGCCAATATATGTGGCGTTACAAGTTACAACCACAATTAAAAGAATAAACTAGGTTGGAGACGAGGGCATCGGGCAACTTTTCCTTAAGTTTAAAAATAAGCTAATACTAAATAGTGTACAGAGGAAACGAGGAATAAGGAAGCAGAAACAAAGAAAGTATCAACACACAAGGAGAGCGAGAATAAAGGCACCCCCGAAAATAAAAATGGCACAGTACTAAAAATTGTTTCTTAAAATAGACCATCAATGAGCGAGTGTGAAATCCATTGTATTGTTTTATTAGATGAGTCTCATTCAAATATGATACAAAATAAAAATCTAATTAGGGTACAACAATTAATTATCACAGACAGTTTTTCAAACAGTTACAAATGTCTTGTCAATTAAAAGAACTATCCAGTCCCGTAGCCAGGACTTCCCAAGGTGGTGGTGGGGGGGGGGGGTCGAAATTGTAGAAAGGCGGACCTTTTGGTGCAACGACCTAGTCACTGCAGAGGGGGTTTCGAGTAGTTTAGAGAAGTTTGTGAAGTTTCAAAAGAAAATGCAAAAAAAAAATGCAAGTGTTTATTTACTAAATGATGTTATCTATTATAATATCACATCATAAGTTATAACTATGGTTACAAAAGTGGACCTTTCCTGTCAAGGGGTGATCGAACGGGGGGGGGTTCGTTCGAGCCCCCATCCTGGCTACGGGCTTGCTATCAGAATAAGATGAAGATAAAATAGTGATATGGCTGCACCAGTACTAAGGGCACCTATGAAAACCACTGCAACTACAAATTTGGAAGTACACTATATACAGATAAAGACTCAAAATAGAATTTTAATAAAATAAAATAACCATGATCTATTTACAAAAACAAAATTTGTTTTCAGAGGCATACAAATCATTCAAATAGGGCACTTGCACTTGAAAAAAGGGCACTTGCAAGAAATTGAGGCAGGGGTCCGGACGTCACCGACCCTCCCCCCTCCCTTTAGATCCGCCCTTGCAAGGGACAAAG
This sequence comes from Bathynomus jamesi, assembly GCA_023014485.1. Lineage (NCBI taxonomy): Eukaryota > Metazoa > Arthropoda > Malacostraca > Isopoda > Cirolanidae > Bathynomus > Bathynomus jamesi. The sequence continues at coordinate 79,577 of JAJOZX010001162.1, forward strand.
CTAATATTCAAGGAATAAAACCAAACAACTCACTAAACAAAGTTTCGTACCTGCAGAGATGGGCAAGATACTTGGAAATTGTATCTGAGATACAGATACAAGATACCCAACAAAAATGTATCTGAGATACAGATACAAGATACTCGAAAAACTGTATCTTCAAGATACAGATACAAGTTACAGATACAAGATACATTTTTAAGATACAAGATACTTTTGAAAGAATAATTATTTGAGTTTAGTTTCACCTGGTGAGCCATGAACGCACGAGTTGTCATTCAATTGTTTATTATTATATTTTCTGGATATAAATAAATGCCAAATCAATGGTACTTCATATCTCAGTATTCATATAGTGATATAACTAAAAGGAAAGCACAAAGTAAATATGTATAAATAATCCTGAAAATTTTTAGGTATGGAAAAATAAAATAAACCACACTTTTTCAATTTATGTACAGGGCTATTGAAATTGATTCACCTGATTTCAAATGAGAATATTTTTTAATGTTACAAATACAGAGTGATTTGTGATACATCAACCAAAAGAAAAACTGTCCAAATTTTGTCTCTCACCTCATAAATGCTCTATGTGACTTCCCCTAGTTACACGAGCAACGTCGACACGATAGTCGAATTCCTCCCATACTCGCTCCAGCATGTCCGTTGTCACTGACTCTACGGCAGTAACAATGCGAGTTCGGAGCTCATCCAAAGATGTGGGCAACGGTGGCACGTACACAGTATCCTTAACGTACCCCCAAAGGAAGAAGTCGCACGGTGTAAGATCCGGCGACCTAGGGGGCCAGCTGTGGAGCACCAAGTCATGGGGCCCACTGCCATTTTCACACTGACTGTTTGTTGCTAGGCTAGGCCACGGCGTGACTTTGGAGCCCTCTCGCGGTGATCTTGTAAAACTCGGAGATTTCCTCTTTCATGTGGTGTATGCCCAGTTGATGCACGGTTGATAGGTATGGAAGTATTCTCAGTTGAAATCGGATGAATCATTTGAATAGCCCTGTATTTCAAATAAATTGTTAATACAGGTATGCTCAGTTACCTACTCACGAAGAAAAAATAAAGTTTTCCTCATAATAAATATATTTGCAGGAATAAGCAAATATATGTATAATTCCTGATTTTTAATCATGTTAAAACATGTTAAAACCGCGGGATACAAGATGAAACCTGAGTACGTCTGTGCCGAGACTGTGCGCGCAGCGCAACGGTAGTATTCATGTACAAACATGTAACAGCAATCGCCAGCCTGCTTCAACGTGCGTCAGATATGATCATATTTCATGAATAGTTATTAGCGTCTCTATTTAAAAAGTATCTTATGAAAGTATCTTTGAAAGTGTATCCCGGGATACAAGCTACATGACAAAATGTATCTTAGATACTTCTCAAGATCCTCCAAAAATAAAGTATCTAAGATACGTATCTTGTATCTTAAGATACTTTTTGTATCTTAAGATACAAGATACTGCCCATCTCTGCGTACCTGAAATGATTTATGGACGAAACAAAGGCGAACATCACATGACTCATAGAAACGCATCTTAAAGATTGCCAAGAAAACTGCGAAAACTGCGAATGCTGTATTGATAAGAAAGAGTTGCATATCGACTGTTTCAACCTACTAAGAGCGGATAAAACAGCGAGACGTAAAATGGCTCTGCTATTTATGTACATGAAAGCCATATGATGAGACCATAATAAGTAAATGAAACAGTTTCATGGAACTCCTAGCAGTGAAAATAGAAAAACTAAACGTGGTACTGAGAGTCATCTACAGTATATACCCCCAAACACTCCAACTGAAAAATATCTCGAATGGGGGTCACAAGAGAAGACCAGGAACAAGCAAAAATGTTGCTAGCTCTAACAAACGAGTTTATGTTGACACAAGAGATAACAGAAAACACCAGAAAAAATAACTGCCTAGATCTGGTATTCACAAATAACACGAACTTGATTGTTGACATAAAAATAACCTCAACTATTATCTCAGACCACAACTTAATCGAGATATCAACAAATATAGCAGAAACATTGAAAGATAATACCCATACTGAAGAAAGAAGCAAAGCAAATTTGGGGCTTTAAACTTAAACTCCAAGACTATAAATTTGGAAGCAATCAGATCACACATGGCCCAAATAGAGTGGAAAACAGTTTTCGAGAATAAAACAACCGAAGAAATGCTAACAATCTCAGAAGAAAGACACTGGAAATTTTAGAAAAATATGCTCCGAAAGCACAGCCAGAAGGAAACAGGAACTGGTTCGAGAGGCAAAAGCAAACAATTTCCCGCAAAAGAAAGAGAGTAAGTAGCACAGAAGTTAGTTAATTGCAGAGATAACAATACTAGGAAAGTAATACAAGAAAAACTGGAGAGTAGCAATAGGGCCATACAAGCCCTGATTCAGGGCCACACAGAGAGGGAAGAGGAAAAGGCGGTAGAAGTAATAAAGGATAATCCCAAATACTTATCTTGCTATGCGAAAAGAAAAACAAAAACGCGCGCCACTTTCGAGTCCTTAAAGAAAGGAAATGATAAACTAACCGAAAATCTAAAAGAAATATCTGAAACATTGAGAGCCCAGTATGAATCAGTTTTTAGTACCACAAAATAGTGACAAAGCGATACTTGGCATATATACTTTCTTTGAGGAGAAATTGTAAGGAAATTATATATCAGATTTTGATTTTACCCCAGAAGATATAGCGCGAGCTATAGGACAAATGAAATCACACTCAGCTGCAGGTCCGGACAAATGGAACGCATTATTGATTAAAAACTGTAAAAATGAAATAGCCACACCCATATACTGGATATGGAGAAGATCCCTAGACTATGGAAATTAATAAACTAGAAGATATTCAGAGACATTTCACAGCCAAGATCGATGGCTGCAAAGAACTCAACTACTGGGAAAGACTACGTAAACTGAATCTGTACTCCCTGGAAAGAAGAATACACCATAATATATACATGGAAAATGATCGAAAAACTGGTACTAAACCTCAAACTAAACCCAATTACCATTTAAACAATACTGGAAAATAGGAAAGGCAGAATGTGTAGTGTTCCCAAATTAAGTCCCGACAAGGGGCCTCTTCAACACTGAAGAAAAACAACTTGGTTGTCAGGGGGGCCAAGACCTTTTAACCAGCTTCCAAAGGACCTCAGAAACGTGACAGGGGTCAAAGTTGAAGACTAGATGCCTGGCTCAGGATAGTACCAGATGAGCTGGGTGTACCTGGCTATGTGCGGTGGAGAGCGCAAGAAAGAGACTCGTTCCTCCACCAAGCCAGGCCTAGAAGCGGGCACCAGCTTGATCTTGTGTGAAGGAGACCAACACACGGAACTGCTATGAGGTTACGAGGTATTCCTCACTACATACATGCATCTTACACACTACACAATCTTTTCAATATTTATATATAAAATGCATCGTTGAGCCTCGGAGTCCTTGATTTCTGCTTTCTCCTTCTATAGAGGGATCTTTTTTTAGGGCGCTTGCCCTTGGCCCCCTCCTTCATACATACAATACATATATACGAGTGTGTATATATGACCATGAAATTGTAGCACACAAACCCAAGAATAAGGAATTACTGGAAAGCTAGGAAGAGAGATATTTAATTTCTTGACCCAAATTTCTTGACTTTATTTACTACCACAAAAAGTGGTAGTAAATTGAGTCAAATTGGAAGTCTCAAAAGAAGAGAGCTCTGTCCCTCAAGGGACAGTATTAGCTCCCTTACTGTTCATACAGTAATAATGATTGCAGATACTGATGCAGATATCAATGACAGTATTGTATCATGTTTCGCAGATGATATAAAGACATGCAAGGAAATATTGAACGAAGGTGACATAGAAAAATTACAAAACGACATTGAAACATTATTCAAGTGTGCAGAAGACAACAATATGAAGTTCAACCAAGAAAAATTCCAACTTCTAAGATATGATAATAACAAGGAGCTACAGAATAAAAGGTACAAAACTCTGCAAGCCAAACAGATAACACCAAATCCACAAGTCAGGGATCTTGGAGTAATAATGTCGTCGAATGCAGAATTCAGAGAGGCCTATAACATCAAACTTACAACAGCTAGAAAAATAATGGGAATAATCTGGAGGAGCTTCCGCAGCAGGAAAGCAAGCATCATGCTCAAATTATGGAAGAGTCTAGTCCTACCGATAATTGAATATTGCTCAATACTCACAAGCCCATACAGAAAACGAGACATTGAGAACATTGAAGCTATCCAAAGGACTTTTACGTCTAAGATAGAGGAAACGGAATTTGAAGACTACTGGTCTCGACTACAATCCTTGAAACTCTACTCTCTCGAAAGATGGCGCGAGCGGTACACAATAATATACATATGGAAAATACTTGAGGGCTTTGTCCCTGACATTAGAAATGAAATAGAAACAAACTGGCATGAGAGAAGAGGCAGATTTTGTACTGTTCCAGCTGCGGTGGAACAGGAGGCCATGAAAACAAGGTTGAAATACGAGGCCCAAAAGCTTTTTAATGTTGTACCAAAAGAAGTGAGGAACCTCTAGCACACCGACTTGAATAACTTCAAGAACCAGTTTAACAGAGTCCTGTGCAAAGTCTCTGACCAGCCATGCGTAGTTGGCTACGAGGGCAGGAGAAGATCAGACAGCAATTCCCTCCTCCACCAAATCCCGCAAATGAGGCGGAATGCTGCAGAGGAGATACCGCAAGTCGATCCTGAACTGTCGTTCAAACTTACATAAAGTAACATAAAGTAAGTATTATATATATATATATATATATAATATATATATATATATATATCTATATAATATATATATATATAATTATATATATTATATACCGGGTTGCCCAGAAAAAAGTAAGCTATTGCTTCTAAAATTTTATTTCAGTTTTATAGAAAGAAATACAAAATTAATAATACATGTTAATAAATATCCTGTTTGTTGTCTATATTATGACATCAAATACTCAAAATATCCACCACCTTGTTGAACACAAAGCTCCAAACGATGGCGCCAGTTATCAATTTCCCTGTTTATGAAATTTTGTGGTAGCGAATACCATCATTCTTCCAAAATCTTTTCTTTTAATTGATCAATGTTAGCGAAATTAATATTCGTATACACTCTTTTCTTCAGTTCATCCCATATTGCATAATCAAGAGGAGACAAATCTGGGCTGTTTGCCAGGCCAATTTTTAGGTTTTATGTACTCAGGAACTCCTTGTTTAAAATTCAATTATAAGGTGAGCAGTATGACTTGTTGCCACCATCTTGCTGAAATGTGTATCGATTTGCCGAAATTTCGCGAATTTTTTAGATGTTTCTCTAATATACTGTTGCAAATAAAGAGCATTCATTTTAACACCGCTTTCAACAAAACAACATCACTTTTACCCAGTTTTGAGACACAGCAAGAGATCATTAGTTTTTTCAGAAAAGTTAAACCGTTGAATTAAAAGTCTTTCCCGGTGTTACTTCTCTCTTGATTCTTGCTGTAGTAATACACTCGATTGTTTTGAGTGGTGATAGGTGATCGAATTGAAAATGATTTTTCATCATTAAACCAGATTCTATTGACATTGGGAAATCTTTCAAGAAAAAGCTTGATTATGCTTCCATTGTGTTCATCTTATTGACTTCACTCAAGATCTACACTAGATAGCGTTTATAAACTGTCAATTGCTGATCTCTCTTTGACAATTCGTTGTATAGAACTTCTTGTAATTCCGGTTTCTGCTGCAATTTCATTTGGTGTCATATGCGTTCCAGGCTTTCTTTCCTCACTTAAAACCATTTCCTCAACATTGCAATATTTTCATCAGTGGAGAACTTCTCTTTTTCTTCCATTACTTTTGGTGTGTTGTGTGTGTGTGTGTGTGTGTGTGTGTGTCTGTGTGTGTGTGTGCGCGCGCGCGTTATCCGTTGAAATTAAACTTCACTTGTAAACTTTTTAAATGGTGCAACTACACGAACGTCAAACTTATCCCGTGATGCAAAAGGATTTCTCTGAAAATCGTAAATAATTATATTCAAATTAAAAAAATTCTCACAATATTCTTTGATGAATTTTTTTTTCATTGATTTGATGAGTAGCTGAATTTCCTGTTAATAATTTTCATTTAAAATATTCACTTCGGTTTATTCACAAATGTAGTTTTATCGACTTCATTAAGATTTATAACAATATACTTTTAAAATACGCTATAATGACAAATGCTATAAAAATTCCATTACTGAAGTCATGCATATTACATAACATTACGCAACATTATATTATGCACGAAGGACAGATAAAGGTTTACTCGCACGTAGGTAACTTTACTATTGCAATCTTATACATATTTAACGAGTTTCTCCGTAGCGTTATTCTTAATTATTCAATTAACGATCGTATCGTTCAAAGGGGGTACTTAAATACCCATAGAAATCACAGTTGTACCAATTACAGTCGGGTTCGTTTATAATCAGATTATAATCCAGATGAAAATATTCCTTCAAAAAAGGTACCTTATAAGTATGATTCTTTTCAATCTAAAACCAAATCTAATCCAATGAAATGAAGAAATATCTTTTCTTACGAAGATGGATAAGAAATTCTTCCAATTTGGTTTATATTTCTATTCAAGATTGCTCCAATCATTTCTCGTAGGAGCGGAATGTTTTATTATATATGCCTTATAAGGTCCTTCGGGTAACACTGTACACACACACACACACACACACACACACACACACATGCGGGAGTATAATGGCTGTGAGAAAGTGAGATGTAGATTTATGGTCATTGTAAAAATTACCGATGATAAATATATACGTCATAGTTTGAGTTTGGTGACGTCACTACCTCCTCGTTTCGACTATTATGACGTCATCGAAGGCGTCCGCATGATGGAATTGATACAACGAAAATATCCTAATTCGAAACCATTTTCTGGAAATAAATTTCTTCGAGGAAAAAGTTCCAGGAACTGTCCGAGCGGCTGGCTTTAAAGTGAAATATGTAGTGGATTAAGTGAATACGGAGCTGAGAGAGAGAGAGAGAGAGCGAGAGAGAGAGAGAGAGAGAGAGAGAGAATGTAAATAGGGATGTTTTATGATGGTCGCCATTATCATGTTATAAACATACTTTCAGTCAAAGATTCCTAATCATGTCTAACACTGAAGCGACCTCTCTTCAAAGCTTTTGCGGTTTTTATTTAAGTTTCAGTGTGATTGTATTTTGCGTTGCGCAAAGGTGAAATAGGCCTATAGTGAACTGTAGATAAGACTTTAATCGTTCACTGTAAACTCTGACATTACAATACGAAATCATTACAGCTGTTTTTGTCGACAAAAAAATTAATAATAGTTTGTAAGTATCCATTTTTAAACTCTCTCTCTCTCTCCTCCTCTCTCTCTCTCTCTCTCTATATATATATATATATAATTATATATATATATCGTAAAGAACGACGCTTGTATAGGAGATATTCCGCGCAAGACGAGAAAGAGAAAACAACAAATGAAAAAATGAAGTACCACCTGGGAATCGAACCCGGGATCTTCCGATTGCCGGTCAGACGCGTCGTTCTTTACGTTATTATACTGCGTGTTCTTTGCAGTTGAATGTATATATATATATATATATATATATATATATATATGTGTGTGTTAGCGCAAAAGTCGCGCATCATAGGAATTTTCAGTATTAACTATAAAAAAATTTTTTTTTTCTTTTAGGTAGGGGATGGCTGTGAAATTAACAATAGACGAGAGGGTGAGCTTGGTTTTTAATGTACCAATTCATCGATTTGCAGTACCCGGTATTCCAAGCATTAAAACCAAGCTCACCCTCTCGTCTGTTGTTAATTTCGCAGCCATCCCCTACCTAAAAGAAAAAATAATATATTATAATCAACACTGAAAATTCCTATGATGCTCGACTTTTTGTGCCACCCTGTGTATATATATATATATATATATATATATATATATAACTGCAAACACGCAGTATAATTAACGTAAAGAACGACGCTTGTATAGGAGATATTCCGCGCAAGACGAGAGAGAGAGAACGAAACAAATGAAAAAATGAGGTAACCATTGGTTTCTGCGAGTATGTAGAAGAATTACGGCATTTGGAAGAGTGAGGCCCATGGTGTAATGGTTATCGCATTTGACCGGCAATCGGAAGATCCCGGGTTCGATTCCCGGGTGGTTAACTCATTTTTCATTTGTTTCGTTCTCTCTCTCTCGTCTTGCGCGGAATATCTCCTATACAAGCGTCGTTCTTTACGTTTATATATATATATATATATATATCAAATAACGAAATGAAACGTAGATTATCATACATTTGACACCTTCATCAATTGGAGACTATTCAGGTCAAATATGTCATGAATTCTCAACCTTGACACGGATTCTGTCACATTAACTTCATGCTCTCATGTAAACGCTTATAAAGTGGCAGGTGGTTGTGTACATAGGTTGCTATGGTTACCACTGATATATATATATATAATATATATAGAGAGAGAGAGAGAGAGAGAGAGAGAGAGAGAGAGAAATAAGATGCCGGATAAATATTCAATTCTAAACTTACGTTTAATAAGGAGAATTTTTCCACAATAAATATCTGAAAATTTTCCGCTAAAATATATATATAACTTTAACCTTTGGTTAGCTTCCGCCGGAATTGTTCATTCTGACGAAGGTCAAGCTTTTCACTCCACCTTAGACCTACAGTTTAACGTGGAATCCGAACCACGCCCCATCAGCAGCCCAGCGTCTTAACCACTAGGCCACCTGGGTACCCATTTATCTACCACCACTTTCTTTATTGTGTGGAAGGATGAACAGCTGGGTTTTGCTGCGCGCCGCTGCTGTCGGGTCTCGAACCCGGGGCCGATGGATTCGTAGTCAGCGACGCTAACCACTACACCACCGAGGCGCATATATATATATATAATTTTTTTAATTGGGGTTGTTTAACCTCCTTCGCAACATCTAAGGTCATATGACGGAGGGGACCTACAGCTTTACGTGGGATCCGAACCACGGGTAGCTACATAATCTGGGCGCGGAGGACGGTCTCTCATCCATTTCTTGTGCAAAGTCCCTGACCAGCCATGCGTGGCTGGCTACGAGGGCAGGAGGCGATCAGAGAGCAATTCCCTCCTTCACCAAGTCCCGCAAATGAGGCGGGATGCTGCAGAGGGGTCGACCGCAGGTCGATCCTGAACCGTCGTTCAAACTCAACAAAAGTAAGCAAAAGTATATATATATATATATATATATATATAATATATATATATATATATATATATATATATATATATATATATATATACTTCCAAATTATGGAATGTATGCATAAGGAAAGGAATGAATGATGAATCACAGATAAAAATTTGTCTCAATGAAGTTAAGTTTTAGCCCTTTATAGTGTAGTGGCTACCGCCCTTCCCTTCTACCTTAAAGGTAGGGGTTCGATCTTTGGTAGAGGCAATTTTTGCGTTATGCCAAATCGTGGGTGTATCGTACAGATGTTTCGCCTGTACCCCAACGTTGCCCCAGATAATGTGAATGAAATGCTGGTTATTACCTCGAGTGTGGGAGAGTTAACAGGTAAAAGGTCTCTGGACGCGAAACCGTTTTGCGTTTCCTCGGTTGTTCGAATGTACACTATGACAGGTTGCGTTAACTTTTAGTCCGTCGTAGTGTAGTGGTTAGCGCCTTTATCTTCTATTGAAGAGGTTGTGGTTCGAATCTAGGTGAGGGCAAATTATATATACTAGCAAAACTAGGCCCTACGGGCACCTGCGGTGATGGGCCTGCGGCCCCCTAATTACTGGGGAGTTAATGGTTTTCAGTTAATTAAGCTTCACAAATCTTGACACAATGGGTTTGGATGTGAAGTTTAAGATTTTCATGCTGCGTTCTTTTCTATAGTTTTATTGATCGAATAATTGAACCCTCAGTAATTGGAAGGGAGAGTCAGTTATTCGGTCACTAGAACTATAGAAAAGAACGCAGCAATGAAAATCTTAAGCTTCACATCCGAACCCATTTTATCAAGCAATGAAAATTTTAACGCGCTACAGTATAAATTTGAAACAAGGCAAAGCGCATTTATTTCTAAGTTCAGAATCACTTAATAGTTAATACATGGTATCTACAGACGCCCAGGCAGGACTACCTTTTTACAGTATAGATATATTATAACCACTTAGGTAGCCTAGTGGTTAAGACGCAGTCCGGGAGAGGACTTGGTAATTTTTTATTTCCTTGGTGGGTCGTGGCTTGGGTCCTACGTTAAGTTGTAGGTCAAAGGTAGCGCAAAATGCTTGACCATCGTTAGAATGAACTATTCGGGCGGAAATAACTCAGTTCATATATATATATATATATATATATATATATATATATATATATATATATATATATATATATAGTCTTCTTCTTCTTCCGCAGCTTATTATCCCATCTTTACATGGGGTCGCTGTTTTGTAAATATTTTTGTAAATATTCACCTATATATATATATATATAGTCCTACTTTCAAATACCCACTAAGGAAAGTCAAAGTTTTTTAATTCGATTCTGAATTATACAGTAATTGCAAATCTACTACTGACAAAACTTTTTTGTCTCTACCTTCTGTAGATTTTGATTATACGAAAAGGGATTATAATATTGCTCTCATCTCGAAGATAAAACAGATAAAAGGAATTCAATTTATCTGCGACGATTATACGACAAAGGTAAATTCATTTGCAGTGTTTCGTCAAAGCTTCTTATTATGTGGTCAGTCCATGTTCGCATTATAACTTGTAAATAATTTCATACAAAAGATTTTGAACGGAAAATTGTAAGCCAATTAGACCTTAATACTTACTTTAAGCTCATGAGCCACTTACATTTTGAGTGCAGCTTCGCAAATTTGATCTCACTGGTTTTGGATGTGAAGGTCAAAATCTTGATGGCTGTGGTATGTTTGTAAATATTTAAGGTTTCATTGGTTTCTTCTCAATTTCGCAAAGGAGAATAAAATTCTGTATAATGAAGTTTTGTATGACTAGATATAGGTAGGTTTTAGTTTAGTAAAGATATTAAATTAAATTTTAAAAATAATACAAAAGCCTATATTATATCTAGTCAAACCACGTCTGTACAAAATTTCCTCCTGTTAAATCGAGAGAAAGCCAACTCAGCCTGGAAGTGGGCAAGCCAGCCCAAGTCTCAGCCGGTCCCAAGCCCGGAGAAAGGAGGAGGGTTGGCGGCAGGAAGGGCATCCGGCCGTAAAACTTTTGCCAAAACCTTATGAATGCAGATCCATTATAACAAGAGGAACAACAAAAGTAACGGAAATCTCCAAGAAGGCACAGGAAAAGAGATTGAGATGGTATGGGCATTGGGCATGTCCAGAGGAGGGAGGAGGAGTATGTGGGACGACGGATGCTGAGGATAGAAATTCCAGACACGAGAAGAAGAGGTAGACCTAAGATGAGGTGGCGGGATAGACTGAAGAAAGATAGTGATAAGGGACTGGAGGAAGAAGTGGCTCAAGACAGAAGTGAATGAAGAAGAAGGATCTGCAACAGCGACCCCACATAGAAGTGGGCTAATAAGGCTGCGGAAGAAGAAGAAATCGAGAGAAAGCCAATTGGTCAGTAAACAAACATCCAAACTGTGAGCTTCACATCGAAAGCCAGTTAATCCAAATTTGTGAAGTTGCATTTAAAATCTTGGTGCCTCGTGAGTTTAAATTAAATGTTATATTTTAACTGGCTTAAAATATTCCATTCAAAATCTTTTGTGTGGTGTGATATTATTATTATGATCAGGAACCCAATTAAAAGCCTTAAATTTTCCAACCTCTGCAATATTATATTTTGTGGATATTTTAAAATCCCGTTTATAAAAGGATAAACAGAATTCTAATAGACAGATATTCTAATAATGACGACAAAGGAAACCCAAAGCAAGTCGGGGAACAGGCCAAAATGCTATTGTCTTTGACGGATAAATTTATGTTAACACGAGATATAACAGATGATAACAGAAAAAATAACTTCCTGGAACTCACATTCATTCACTCTTGCGTCTCTCGGGCCACGCCCAGGCGGGCCATCACCACTATTGTCGCCGTTATGTTATTTCCATCCATCTCCTAGGATCGCCCTTGCGCTGCTTGGCGCCCTCCTTCACGCACTCCCTCCACCTATTTCTTGGTCTTCCCCGTAGGTATCGTTCCTCCACCTCTTCAACCAACACCTTCTTTGAGCAAAGATAAATCACTTAAACAGAGACAACAACCAGAAACACGCAGACAGACAAACAGCCAGACACAAGAAAACCCACAGACTCGACATGACCATTACACCCTTCAATACAAACCAGACCACCAAGATCATCAAAAACATTAAGAATTCAAAGGCTACTGGACCAGACAACATATCTAACATACACCTTAAACACTTGGGCCCACAGGGAATACTAACTCTCACAAATATCAGCACATATTCATACCAACACTGTATTATTCCTGACATATGGAAACAAGGTAAAATTATTACACTACTCAAACCAAACAAAAATCCAACAGAACCAGCTTCCTATAAACCCATTACTTTACTATGCATACCTTCCAAAGTAACAGAAAGACTAATCTTACAAATCACCAACCCACACATACCACTATCACCTACTCAACATGGGTTCAGACCTCACCACTCAACCATGACATTACTCACTAACCTCACGCAGCACATAATGGATGGCATCAACTCCAGATGACCAGCTCAACGTACACTATTAGCAACAATAGACATTAGTAAAGCATTTGATGCTATCCCACGCTTCCCTCTCATAAACAAAATATTCAACACAAACATGCACAATAACACCAAAAGGTGGCTGAGCAACTATTTTTCTGGAAGATACTCACATGTCACATTTAATGGCAAGTCATCCAAAAACAAGCTTTTTCCGAATGGGGTCCCTCAAGGCTCTGTTCTCTCACCAACACTGTTCAACTTATACATGCATGACATTCCAACACCCATAGATAACAAGCTTACCTTATCATCATACGCAGATGACATCACTCTAACATCTACCCACAACAACATCGACACCGCTACGAATAACCTACAAATACATAAACAGGATACAAGACTGGCTCACACACAACAGACTCAAAGTAGCGCCCATAAAATCAACCATCACCTTGCTAACAAACAACACAAAAGAACACCAGATAACTCCACAGCTTACACCCTTGCCACTACATGTACAATCATGCACCAACACCTCGCACCATTAAGGTAACACCAGAGAGACATTATAACCAAATACTCCAGTCCATACCACGTCCCACAGACATCACACAGTACAGAAAACACATACACACACACCTAACCCACAAAGCACTGACACGACTCGGTCCGAATGCGGTCCTAGGTGCGAAGCCGCCACCCATTGACAGGTCAGAGACCAGCCTGAGCAGATCGGATCGAGTTAACTTAGCACGATTCCGATGTGGACATCACCCCAACTTACAGACATATAAACACAGACTAGACAACTCCACAGACGACACCTGCTACCTGTGCCAGGACACACCACAAACAATTGAACACATTATGACAGACTGTACCGCTCTAGCACAACAACGAACACAACACAACATTACTAGTGCGCTGAACTTCGGGTCCACTCCAGAGAGAGCGATCGGTTACCTGCGTGCCGCCAGCTTGCTCGATCAGGGTGGGCTGATCGGCTAACCAACAACCTTCCTTGGGATTCTCCCTTCTTACATTCTAGCCACGTGTCCGGCTCACCGTAGGTGATGTGATTTCACGCTTCCGTTACTGACCGTTGACGCGTTATTCTCGTTATTGTCCTTTGTGTCTCTTCCTCCATAAATTCATCTCGGGATCGAATACCGATTCAGTGATTCTTCGTAGAATTGCGTTCTCAAATACCAACAGTTTCTGCTCCAGTTTCTTGGTGAGAGTCCAAGTTTCACAACCGTAAAGCACAATGGATTTAATTACTGAGTTATGAATATGAATTTTGTTGCTCTTGATATACAGCTCTTTTTTATTAGTAATAATAGGAGATACTGTAAAAACATTTATTAACGGTCGTATTTCTAGTTATTATTTCAAGTTCCATTTGGTTTCTATTTATAAGCAGAGTTCCCAAGTATTTGAATGTTTCAGTATATTCCACATTCAGATTTCTGATGTTTACATGTCTTGATATCTATCTATTATATCTTAAGACTTCCGTAAGTTTAGTTTTCTCTTCGCTTATTTAGAGTCTGACATTACAGGCTGCATTCCAGAAAGGTGTGGCAGATCTGCTTATTTCTTATAAAGTTTGGGTCATCATGTTCACATTATCTGCAAAATTGTTTACTTTCATGTTGTTCAGTCTTTCGGTGTTTCTATCATTGTATCAGGTTGTAACATAAATTCTGCTCGATTAGAAAACGGACGATAGATAATACTGTAGAATAACCTCAAGATAATGTGAAATAGTTTTAGAAATGTTGCAAAATACACGCGGCGACAGGTTCGCACATGTTTTACCACGATACAGAATAATACAGAATGACTTAGGCTAGTGTAGACTTAGGCTAGTGTAGGCTTAGGCTAATGTAGGATTAGGGTAATGAATATTTTCTCTGGTGTTTTTCATACAGTTACAACGCCACCCCTACCCTACGATATTACAGTAATTGAAAAAACATGGAGCCCACGAAAGAGCATATTCGACATGTGATGTTGTATGAGTTCCATAAAGGATCTAACGCCAATGAATCCGCAAAAAACATTCAAAGAATTTATGGAAATGATGTTGTGAGCGAATGGATGTGTAGGAGATGGTTTGAGAAGTTTAGAAATGGAGACTTCAGTCTGAAAGATTATCAACGAACAGGACGACCAAATGAGTTAGATGAAGAGTTGCTGAAAGCAACAGTGGAGGAAAACCCAACGGTAACTGTAAGAGAACTTGGCCTGCAACTCGGCGTTAGCTATATGACCATTCATCGTCATTTGGAGCTGTTAGGAAAAGTAGTGAAGGTTGGAAAATGGGTTCCGCATGATTTGTCACAAGCGAATCTTCAACATCGAATCAATATTTGCACATCACTGCATTCTCAGCAACTGCAGGCACCGTTTTTGAATATGGGTCCTCTATAACAACATTAAGCGTCGACATCAGTGGCTTAGCCGTGAAACAAAGCCTGAACCTCAGCCAAAGAGTGGACCCCATCCAAAGAAAATTTTGCTATGCGTTTGGTGGGATATGCGAGGAATTATTCATTTTGAGCTTCTGCCAGATAACCAAACAATCACAGCTGAAGTCTACTGCCAACAACTCCAACGATTGAAGATGGCATTACAAGAAAAACGTCCTGCATTAATTAATTGCAGAGGTGTTCTATTCCATCAGGATAACGCGCGCCCTCACACTGCTCGAATCACCACTGCCCAATTGGAGGCATTTGGTCGGGAAAAAATGTCTCATCCACCTTATTCTCCGGATATCGCACCTTCAGACTACCATTTATCCAGAAGTCTGCAACACCACCTAAATGGACAAAAGTTGCAATCCAGGGAAGCTATCGAAAACGAAGTGATCGCTTTTTTTAACTCGAAACCAAGGGATTTCTTCAAACGTGACATAAAAAACTTTTCTACAGGTGGGAGGAGGTTATAGAAAAAGAAGGGAATTATATTGATGATTAATTTGTCATTATGTCATTTAATTTTTGTTGTGAATAAACTAAAAAATCGAGCAAATTTGCCCTTATAAGTCCTTTAATTTTTGTTCTGAATGAACTAAAAAATCGAGCAAAATATATGTTACAACCTTACACTTGCTACCTTTTCTTGGATGTAGTATTAATAAATAATGACAACTTAGTTCATGACGTAAAAATAACTTCCACAACAAAACCAGATCACAACATGATTGAAACGAGAGAAAGATAAAAAACCATGCACCTTACACACAAAGAAATTAATTTGAAAATTTTACCCCATAAGCACCAGTTAATGCTATAGATTGGGAGGGAATTAAATTGAGTATGAAAACAATCGACTCGAAAAGCATCGCTAAGGATAAAACAACGGAAAAGATGTTGTTTTCTTTGGAAGGGAAGACGTTAGAAATTTTAGAAAAATATGTTTCACAAAATCAACTAAGAGGAACAAGAGAAAGTTTCGTGAGAAAAAAGCAAACAGCGTTCCGCAAAAGAAAGAGTGCCTACAAAATTATACAGAATTGCAAAGACCTTTCGGTCTATCAAGTGTATTCTTCAAATACTTTATATTCAGAGTATATTTGGTCCTCTCTATATAATTTATGTTCAGAATGCATTTAATCTTTTTTTTTTCGCTCTGTTCTAAATTAAGTTTTTGAGTGCTTCTAATCACACCAACATATTGTTAGAGAGAAAAATCTACAATTCTTTGGAAGCGCAAGAAAAAATTAATATGAACCAACATGGATTCCGATCAGAGATCGTGCCTCTTACAACTAAAGGAACATAACAATAGGATTGAAAACAGTGTCATTTATGATATGTTATATATTTAGAATTTGCTGATGCAACAACATGTGGGACCATGGAATACTAGCACGGAAAAAGAAAGCTATGGAAATAGCAGTTGTTCATACCCAACTAAAGTATATAACTTCCTTAGAAAGCGTAAGCAACTTGTAACGATCCAAGGAATATCATCATCAGAATCGGAAGTACGTATTGCTTAATACCACTTGATCCCCTAGTTGTTATTTATAATTATGCTAACTGATATTAATAATGACTTAAACAGTAATAGCACAGTGCTCATCCATAAAAACTGGCAACACAAAAATCAACAGACAAATTAAAAAGAAGCGATATACTGTAGAATGTTTACAAACTAACACAAATAGAGTGTAAAGATTGTCAGAAGTACAATATGAAATTTAACACTGAAATTTTTCAATTCTAAAGATACGAAAAAATTACAAACAAAATCTATGGCCTAATATGCCCCAAATAAACGTCAAATTGAAATAAATTCAAAACCAAAAGAGTTAAGAGTCATTATAATGACCAACAACACGAAATCTGAAAAGCAAAAGTAGAGAGCAATGAACAAAGGAAAAAAGAATAACTGAACAGATACTGAGAACCTTTAAAAGAAGATCGAGAATATAATGATTCCTTTGCTAAAAACACTGCATACCGAGTTGAAATATTGCTGTCTTATAACGTCCGCATCTAACAAAGAGCAAAATAGTCAATTGGAAGGAATTCAAAGAAACTTCACAGCCAAAATCAATGGATTCAAAGAACTAAATTACTGGGAGAGATTACATAAATTAAATCTATACTCGTTGAAAAGAAGAAAAAGAAGAAGAAGAAGAAGAAGAGATGTATACCATAATTTACACTTAGAAATTAATAGAAAAACCAGTTCTTAATCTCAAGCTGAACCCAATAATCATCCACACAACATTGAAAAATAGGTAAGGTAGAATGTGTAGTGTTGATAGACAAGGAACATCCTTATCATTGAAGGAAAACAGTTTTGTCGTGAAAGAGTCAAACTATTTAAATGAACATACCCAAACAAATAACAACTATTGGTGTCGATATGGACACCGTCAAGAGAAGATGCTATAGACACTTGACTCAAGACAGAGGAGCTCTCTCAGATGAGCCGGGTGTGCTTGACTATGTAAGACTGAGAGCTCAAGACAGTAACACTCTTCTTTATGAAGCCAGTTTCAAAGGCAGGATATAATGTGCCTGGCCTCCAGTCAATAAGGGATCGTTGCACGAAAATACTACTAGGCATAAATATACCAATAAAAGGTTTATATATATATATATATATATATATATATATATACATATATATATATATATATATACACACACCATATATATATATATATATATACTGTATATACCTTATGATGGCTTCGAACGACAGTTCAGAATCTACTTGTGGTCGACCGTTTTGAGCATCCCGCCTAAGTTGCGGAATTTGGTGGAAGAGAGAATTGGTTTCCGCTATCCTCCTGCCCATGCAGCCATGCATGGCTGGTCAGGGACTTTGCACAAAAACCTGTCCAGCTGGTTCTCTCATTCCAGTATGTGTTTTGTTTCGTTTCTAAGGTTTCTAAGGAACAAAACTGTCGAGTATTTTCCATACGTATATTACTGTGTACTACTGCATTTTCTTTCCAGGGAGTAGAGTTTCAGAAATTGTTGTCGAGACCAATAGTCTTCAGCTTTATCTATGTATCTGTCTTTCTTTGTGTGTGTGTGTGTGTGTGTGTGTGTGTGTGTGTGTGTGTGTGATATAACTTTTTCTTCTAATAATTTCTTATTTAAGATTCTTCAAGAAGTTTGAAAAAAAATAAAGGATCACCTGAAGATCACTTGGTAATTGAGGCTGGGGGCCCTGATCTTCAAGTGATCCAAAATAAAATACTTTTTAATTCTCGGAATATAGAACTTAAGCGCATTTTATCGAAGTTATTAAAAGTAAAACCTTTAAACCTTTTCGCTCATTAAAGAATGCGTCACACTGTTACTTATATACATTGAGTTACCATTCAGCTGTTGAAGGCTTTCACTGCTGCTTTCCCAGTTATTTAAATCGACCTCGGCATTGTTTCTCTTTGTTTCAATTTGAACAATAATAGAAGGGTCGAGTCAGCGGACCACACCGGGCGTGCTTAAATCAATCCATGAGATCAAAGACACCCCATTTCGTACGGTTAAATATACTTTCGCGATAGTAATGGATGAACATTTTAGTAAGCTTCATTTTTATTTAAATTATTCTTATTTAAATTATTTAAACTTTCAAATATTTCAGACTTTAAATAATTCGTAATAAACTTATTTTTCTTTTAACTTAGCAAATGTTTAACTTTACTTATATTAAAATATACTTAATATACGATACTTAAATGTACAGATACGGAGACCGTGCTGACTTGGTATCACGTTATTTGTGTATGTAAATGTATGGTAGCACAGTGCAGCAGGAGCTAAGCCAAAATTCTCGAATGCAAAGCGGATTGAGTGACCAAATCGTCTAAAGATTAAATCATATAAATATAATTTAAGCTGACCTGACATAACCAATATTCACTTAACTTAACCTAGCCTGACCTGAACTGTGATAGGTTAACAGTTTTTTAATTTCTATAGGAAACGGTGTTCGCTTGTCGCCACAAATGAGATGAATGATGTTACCGTGGAGTGCATAAACGAATCGTATCAGATGGATTCTTCCTCTCTCCCCGCCCTTGGCGGAATAGTAGGGCGATGGGTTCCCATTGTAATAATAATAATATACCTTACATTCATCCGTTTAATCTTATCTTTAGAGATAAAATTCGATTATTTTTTACGTGATTCGAATTAAGAAGATTCTTTCTGTCACAAACACTGTGAAATCAATGTATTTATTCACTAAATATTAAGATTATTTCCCTGAAATCAATAAATAACGTTCTAAGTGTTAATTTGAAAATAAGGACATTTTTAACATTTCAAAATTCTATTCTTGTATACATTTCTTACAAAATTCCAGAAGAATGGAGAATTTGACAATTTTTATACGAAGTAACATTCTATCGCTTGTAATGCTGATCATGACATTCTTCAGAAATTATTTTGCTGTCAATTCAGCATTCATTCGAAGAATGATGACATCCAGGGAAGTTGATTGGCTTGGTGGAAATTCAAAGCGTATCATTACTATTCCTGGTAGTTTCAGACACGTCTGCATGTAAAATGTAAACTGGCTAATTTAAGTGGTCATGGGAAAGAAATGGTTCCCATTCTAACTTTACTGCAAAAAAGAAAAGAAAGAGTTATTTCCTCAATTTCACCTCCCCTGCAGGGGTGTTGGCGGCCATTTTACTCCGAATAAAGGTCTAAACTCGGGTCAAAGCGACCCTCACGTTCTCTCTTCGTTCTCAAAACGAACCCTACGTAAAGAAAGGTCAAGAAATGTATAATTGTAAAAAAAGCCTAATTCATTGTGAAAATTCCAATTCTTTTAAAACCTAAATCTATGTTATAAACAAATGATCTTAAATCACGTTGTAAGAGAAGAGGTTTAATTATCAAATTATTGAAGACACTATTTCTAGTTTCAAACCCTACAGAATAGTAGTGCTAGCAAGGCGAAACACTGTCTGTTATTGTCACTCATCGCTCATCACGTCACACTTTCGAATGAAATGTTATTATCTGAGTAATTAAAACAGAGTGAAAGAACTCCGATTTGCACTGCGAAATTCCTATAAAGGACTTTAACTCCGGTCAGGTTCATCGAGAACAAACCTGGGCTTAA
>JAJOZX010001162.1:102500-147500 GCA_023014485.1 Bathynomus jamesi
GTTATTAGAGTAAAGTTCTTAAAAGAAAACTTATTTTACTTTTACTCATTTAGTTCTTCAAAAAAAGAAAAAAAGAAAAAAGAATTGCACCAAAATTAAAAAGCAACTTTTAACTGGTGATTCTAATAATTTGGCCAGGGTATATAAGTGTATAATATATACTGTAGGATGTATCATGCTCATTGAAGTGCGAATTTCAAGATTGGCAGTATGTATTCCTATATAAAATTAAATTTTAAGAGGGGGTTTGTTTTCTTGAACGTTTGCTAAAAATCACGTTTAAGTGTTCAAATTTCCACTTTTTCGTTTTCTGGTTATATACAGAACAGCTGTGCAGGACATACACTGTAGTACAAATGTAACAGACCGGTTTCTTACCAAACAAAACCATTGTAACAGCTGTTATAGGCTACTAGAGTTTCACTGTGATAATTTTCTATGTTTCAGATACAAAGTTTGGTGAAGATTGTGTAGCCACCATGGCTAAGCAAGGACGAAAGACCAGCAAAAGTTCTGGTTCAAAGCTGAATGATCTGGTGGGTCCAGGCAAGCAGTTATTTCCCACAGAAGTTCCAACCTGGAGGGCTGTGTTTCAGAGAGGAACCCCTCTCTAGGAAGAGAAGCTGCTTCTGGATGATATGAAGAGAGCTCAGTACCCTCTGCAAGATTTGGCTAAGGACTTGGCATCACTGGTACTGACACAGTGGCGCAAAAGCAATGCCAAGTTCACTCCTCCTGTGATCATTCAAGAGAGATCCATTGCCAGGAAGATTCTTGTCAGGTGGAATGAAATGATTGACCTAGTGAATGGCAGAATGAAGGCTGCAAAGAGAGTGAAGAGAATATCTGAACTTGATACATTGTTTGACATAACCTGCAGACATGATATCACTCTCTGTGGAACTGAAGCATCTGGCTGCTCTGGCTGTGCTGCTAGAGTTCATGTCAACTGTGACTGTCCTCTGCCTCAGAAGATTCCAAAGCTAGAGCTAGAGTGGCTCCATTACCAGAGGATCAAAACATCAGAAGTTTCTGGCTTCCGGATGGCATCTGTTGATGTGAAGGAAACAGTGAAGCAGGTGAAGGCTGCTAAGAGGAAAGAGGAAGAACAGAAGGCAGCTGAGAAGAGAAACAGAAAAGAGGAAGAAGAAAAAGAGCTACTGCTTAGAGCTGATGATGGTGGTGATGATGAAGATGAGGTGACTTCCTTGCAAGAGTCTCCAGGCAGAACAGCTCCTACTGCTGACACAGATTTTTCCAGTACTGCACCAGGCACAGGCTCCAGTGTCAACACTGGCAAAGTCTCCACCTCTGCCAGGAAGAACTACATAACTACATGGATATCTCATGCACTGCTGCGGCTGCAGTCAGGTTCAAGGTGGCAAACACTCCTGCAGCAGCCATTGCAACTGGTTTCTTGCAAGATCTCATCAAAGCTGGCCATCTATCTGCTGATAAGGCATATCTAGCTGTTGACAGGATGAAGATGTGGAGGGGCAAGGAGTCTGTAATAGGTGCCTCGGTGGAGGCCCTGGAGAAACGGACAGAGGGAGAGGAGATCAAGAGAATTTTCTTTGATGAAACAAGATAAGAAGACGAAAATCATGAGGTACAATGAAGAAACTGGCCGCTTCCATCCTGATACTACAACTGAAGAGCACTATAGTGTTACCTGGGAACCTGAGGAGAAGTATCTCTTCCATTGTACACCAGAAGAACCTGAAGGAAATGAGAAACCTGCACTAAAGATAGCTCAGGCTCTGTTTGAGTGGACTAGTGCTCATGGTGCTAAAGACACTATTGCGGTCCTTGGTGATGGCTCCACCAACGCAAACACAGGACCTGATGGAGGAACCATCACTCACTTGGAGAGATTGCTAGGTCACAAGTGTCACTGGCTGATATGCCAGTTGCATATTAATGAACTCAGCCTCAGGCACATGATCATCAAGCTTGATGGTCCCTACACGCACAAGTCTGGGTTTAGTGGCCCAATAGGAAAATTTTTGGAGAAGATCAATGACATACCTGTCAACTTTAGCTTCAAGGCTCTGCCAGGAGAAGATATAATTGAACTGCCAGAAGACATTGTACAGAACCTTAGCACTGACTAGAAGAACTGCTACCTACTGATCAAAGCTCTCAAGACAGGAGATTTGAGCAAGGAATTTGTTGCTGGTCTGAAGTGTGGCCCACTGAATCAGTCACGCTGGCTGACTACAGGTGAGGCTCTGTTGATGCTATGGATGAGGCAGCATGGTCTGAAGGGGGAGGTGTTGAAGAAGCTGGAGGTGCTGCTGAAATTCTGCCTGGACTTCTACTTCAAGATGTATTTTGAGATCAAGGTGAAGCACCACATGAGGTATGGACCTCACCATATTGTGACCGCTCTGGGACTGCTGAGAAGCCAGACCTCTGAAGTCAGGAACATAATCACTCATGTGATAGTTCGTGGAGCATATCATGCTCACAGTGAGAACCTCATTGCCTCTCTCCTGTGCAGTGAGGATGAGGAGGAGAGGGTATGGGGGGGTTGAGATGATCAAGAAGATCAGAGGTAAGTCTGAGTATGGAGACATGAGTCTGAGAACTCATAGAAACCCTAAACTGAATTTTTATGCCACTTCTCCAATTACTCTGATTAATTGGGATAAGGAGAAACTGTATGAGCCACTCTTCACTTGTAAGATGTCAAGAGGAGAAGTTGAGGAGCTTCTCAGGTCTCCACTTGAAGTTGAGAACTTCTCAGTTCACACTCAAAGCTGTGAAAGAGCAGTCCAGGAAGTTTCAGTGCAGCTGTGTATGGGCAAGAGAGAAGATATGGTGTTGTTCATGCTAGGATCGATCACAGAGAATTGTTGCCAGTTTTCAAGTCAAAGCAAGACATTATGAACATGTTTTAGATCTCTACAAGACCTGCTTGACAAATCACGATGCTTTCAGAAGAAAAAATCTCAAAACATTTAGTTGACCAGCATATTATTACAAGCTGGGGGTGGAAGAGGGACTTATACAAATATTAAAGAAGAATTGCAATTGCAAAAAAAAAAGGTTGAACGTCACAGCAGCTTGCGGAAAGGTGGGGGCAGCTGCCATCACACTCAGTGATGCCAAAAAGAAAATAAATAAAAATTGGTGGAGGCGTTTCTAAAAAAAAGAAAATGCAAGACCAAGAAAGAAGAACAAAAAGATTCTGCCTGATGAAGAGAACAGCGGTGTATAGGAGACTAAAAATCACACAATTCCTTAGTTTTGGGCCATTTTGGGTGATTTTGGTTATTTTAGGGGTTATGAACCACTTCGGCTGATCTTAAATGGATCCAAGCCTGCCCCTAGAAATGCTTAAGGGTGTATGTGAACAATATGGAACATATGGAGGTCATTTGAAGCTACCAAGTCTTTGAAATTGGCCAAAAATCCCATTTTTCGACAAAAAAGTGCGATTTTGAACACTTAAATGCGATTTTTCGTAAAAGTTGCAGAAGACGAACTCCTCTTAAAATTCAATTTTATATAGGAATACATACTGCCAATCTTGAAATTCCAAGTTTTTCAATATTCGACCTGACCATGATTTACCCTAATATACTGTACTGTCATTACTGTTTATATATACATCTTAGTTAACCTGAGTTTCGCTTCTGCCTGATTTGTTCATTCTAAAGAAGGTCAGTCTTATTAATATATATATATATATATAATATGAATTTCATAATTAAACAAGTGAAATAAATATGATAAATACTGTAATTCAAACTCACAAGAAAAAATGAAAAGCGATTACAAGGCCTTTTGACGAGGTGTATTGTTGAATACCGAAAGACCTTAAATCGCTTTTCTTTTTTCCTTCTAGGTTTTCATCACACACACACGCACACGCATATATACTGTGTGTATATATATATATATATATATATATATATATATATATATATAATAGCCTAGTGGTTAAGACACTGAGCTGCTAATCTGAAGGTCGTGGGGCCCGAGTTCCATCTTGGTGTTTGTGATTTGAGATTTCTTTATACACTATACATGTTGGAATTTTTGCTTTAAATGATGTTTTCTCAGAATTTCGTTCAAAGTGTTGACAAACTTCCTTTGTTCAAGTGATTTTTGAGGAAACTCTCGTTCAAGGAAGAAACTCCAGAGCAGTTCCAAAAAACGCATTGGTAAGTGTTAAGCGCAATCTCCCTTACAGCAAGGAATGATTCAGAATCGAGTGTAGTTTATTTTTATCAACAAAGCAGCAATTCTATTCATATGAAGTTTTCTTGAAAAATAAATAGTGACTCATGATGACTGTGATTTAAGGATTCCATTTTAAGATCTTCAAAGATTGATGTGAATTCTCACCACAAAAGAATGCCTTTTATAAAGGAAGGAGAATTGCTCGAATGAACTTCTTGGAACTTTTGCTTCATGTTCCAACAACGTATTGTCAACAGGGTGTTACAAATCAGTCTTCGATTCCACGTTAAACTGTAGTAGGTTCAAGGTAGGGTAACGAACCTGATTAAAAAGTTTGACCTTCACTTCAATGAATGAATAATGCTGGCGGAACTGCAGCTATAGGATTAACTTGTTACATATATATATATATATTTTTTTTTTAATTGGGGTTGTTTAGACTCCTTCGCAACATCTGATGTCATATGACGGAGGGGACCTACAGCTTTACGTGGGATCCGAACCACGGGTCGCTACATAATCTGGGCGCAGAGGACGGTCTCCCATCCAACTACTACCCAGACCCAATGTCGCTTAACTTCGCTGATCTCCGAGAAGCTGTGTTACGACATCGGCCACTACGTAGCCCATATATATATATATATCACAGTTATTGACATCTTCGAAGAGAACTGGGAGCTTATTTTAACATTATAATTTTGTTTTAATTGTAATTTATATATTTATTTAATTTAAGTCTACTTTTATTGTTTTACAGAAGTTTTAAATTTTATAAACGATTGATGATAACAAAAGTATTTGATGAAACGTTTGGAAATAAATAAGAATGTTCGCCATCACGTTCATTATCTTTTTCATATACACTAAACCCTCGTCCAACGCGGGGGTCAGGTTCCTCGAGAACGGCGTGTTAGGTAAATAAATCCGCGTTGGACAAACTTATGGGATAAACCTTATAGAATAAATGGGATACGTGAATGCGGCCGCGTAAAGTCTCCCATTAATACTTAGATACGTAGATATTTTATTCACACATTAATGAAATTTCCTACCTATATTGTATATGAAATAAGAACATAATAAAATCATAAACGTAATGATATTTACATATAAATAAAAATATATTAAATGAAAATAGCATGTCTCTTTTCTTCACTCTTTCGGATGGTGCGTATGGGTAGTTCATTCACGTGATACTCGCGGCCAAATGATGTTATGCTCATACCACCACGCAACTTATCTAGAATCTTTATTTTTTTGGCTAACGTCATAACCTTACGACTTTTCTTCTCTTTACTATCACTTGCAGATGCTTTACGTTTTGGTGCCATTCTGCTGTCTAAGGGCAATAGCAAAACAACGGCAAAATACGACAAAAACAATCCAACACAACTTCACTGAACTTAACGCGTTAGCGGGACTGAGACAAAGTGATGCGAGGGGTGATGCGAGGGGTGACGCGAGGAGGGAGGGAGATGCGGGAGTGTTGGAGAGTGTAGGAAAAAACACTAGAGTGAGCATTGGCACGCGTACAGTATTACTGTATTAGAGCGTGTTTGGCGGACCGTGTATAATCAAATTTTCCGCTTTCGGCAAATAATTGTTCGCATTTATTTTTCCGTGTATAAGCAAATTCGCGTTGGACAAACACGCGTTGGACGAGGGTTTTATATATTATATATTAGTGTGCAGAAGTCTGAGACCAGGGCGCTTCATCATACAAATATTGATATGAATTCAATGAAGTAATTAAGCACCATTATTTGTGTAAATAACATTCAAATTATGTTTCGTAGTGAAGTAACATCTCTAGAAAGACTATCAGTTATACATTAACGTATTTAATCCAATTTCACTTCATTGCTCCTCCCATAGTGAAATGCAAATTACGTCAGGAAGGGGTAAAAGGGTGCTTTGCAGTAGGCTTTGTAGCTACATTAGTTTATTCTGCTTGTTTCCTTTTCGGATAAAAGATATTTCTTTAGCAACGCACTCGTGTAGTGTTCTTTCACGCAATTCATGTCTCAGTCTGGATGGATTAGTTTTGACAGAACTTCGGCCTCTTAAAAGACATTTTGATCGACCAGACAAATTCTCGAGATGTTCAGAAACTTTTTACGAATGCAAAAATTCTCGACGACAGTGTTTCGACTTCCACGAACAACGACGGCATAACGTAACCTAAATTAATTTAACCTAACCTAACTTAACCTACATTTACAAAGTCTACTTTTAGAAATTTCTTATATAGACAGTAAAATTCGCATGAAATATTCTCGACACCATTTCGAGAAAAACTCTCTAGCTGATGTCTTTTAAAGCGTCATACTCCCATTCTGACACGAAGCAGTAGTTTCTTGCAGCTGTGTAGCGAGGGACGCAGCTGCTGCATTTATTGTACGTCTGTCTCGTAGTGATTTAATTCTATTTATGTGCTGTAAGTTTTTCAGTATTCTTATATGTCTGTTCTTATCTTCAGTAATCCCAATTTCACTGTATTTTTTTATTAGGTTTTGAACACCTGTTGAAGAAACCCACTGTATTAAGATTATACAGTATGTTTTACTGTATAAAAAATACTGTATTTAAAGCTGTATTTCATACTTGGAACTAGGAAAACTTGTATCGCAAAGTTCAGTAAAAACCTGGACTCGGTATTTGATAAAGTAGACAACTGGATTTTACCACGTATTAACCATTTCACCGCCAAACCCGCATATATTCGTTGTCATAAATCTGTGCCTGCCACGCCATACTCGTATATATACCTCACCATAACGGCGGTGAAAGGGGTTAATTAAGATATAAAGATTTGTTTCATATATTTACAGGAGAATAACAGGTATTGATAAATTTATTGATGAAAAAGAACTCTGGATTGTGAACTTCAACAAACATTTAACAAAATAAATTCAAACAGACATTTCACGTACACATTTTCAAAACTTGACAATGTTATACGACGCATATTCTATTCATAGAACCGTTCTATCAATGTCATGCATAATTTGAACCTTATTTTAAGATATAATATATATACATATATGATACACACAGACCGTGCATGGAACAAGGAACTCTTCTGGGATAATTAAATCCACTATAGTCCGAATAAGTAATGGTAAATGACAAATATATATATATAATATATATATATATATATATATATATATATATATAAAAACTTACGGATTTCAATATTCTTTAAACTGTGATAATACGTATGGGAGCCTCGTCAGTACATTGACTTTTTGTTTCCTTGGCAATGCTTCTGCGAGCTGCTCCTACCCTGAAATGAGTGTATGGGCGGAATGATGCTCTTGAGTAAAATGCTAAAGTTTCATCTTACTTTCACTTAAGCTATAATTACAATATATATATATATATATATATATATATATATATATATATATATATATATATATCACAGGGAAAATGAAACGAGTTTGTCAACGATTTGTTCGTAACGTTATAACTTCTTCAGGGAAAATACATAGCGAAGCAGTCATAGCGATTATATAAAACGAAGACTTGGCAAATTCATAGTTTTTCCTAGCGCTTATAACATTAAAACTAATAATACATTTTGAACTATATATATATATATATATATATATATATATATATATATATATGCTAAATTTATGCGAGCTTTCTAAATAAAATCAGATTGAAATAGTGGGAATTTCCTGATACTTGTTATATATATATTCTGAGAAACATAATTTCATGAAATTTATGTGTTTTCAGAGTATACCACTGTATAACCTATTTATACTTGAACGTTATCCAAAACGATTTCGGAGTACGTTTGTGTGTTTGAATTTGGACGAGGTTCAAGCCGTTCAGAGAACGTCTCTCCCATTCATAAACTCATTTTAGTGTTTCTTAATGGGACACGAGAATTATCACAATTGCAGCATTTTCACGATACATTTCAACATAATTACATTATCGCTTTATATCTGGCAATAATTACGCGATTAATAAAGATAATCCGATGACTTTGAGGATCTTTTCAATCTCCATTTCGGTAACGATTCCCCCGCCCGAAAGTTAGAGTAATCTCGCGAGTCCGCGAGACCTTTTCATGTCAGTTGCACGCGCATGCGCGGAACGTTTTCAGCGTTTCAAATGAAGAAGGACTAAGCCAAGAAGGTTATAATGAAAAGGACGGGAGGAGAGATTTCTGAGAAAGAGTTAATGAATTTAACATTATTATATTCTGTAAAAAACATATTTTTCGCCTTCATTGATGAAGTAACTGTTTTCTTTTTTAAAGCATTTAAATAGAGGAAAAAACCCTTTTATTTAATATTTACGTGATAGATGTCCTTGCCATTTAGTAATTTTTTCTCATATCTGTTTTGTTAACTGATACCCGGATTAGATGGTCAACTATTTTAAGTCCAATAATTAAATTAACATATATATATATATATATATATATATATATATATATATATTGTCTTAAATTAAAGAATTTAAAAAGATCCCTTTATAAAAGTTTAAAAAATGGCCATAATTCACGAAACGGAATGGATGAAAAAATGGCATGATGATGATCAAGATGACCTTCACAAATAGAAAACATTCCCTACAGTTATATTGCGTGCACAGAATCTTGGATAAAGCTATTTTAACTCGTATCTATCTATCCATAAATAATAAAAAAACTTTTCGCAGTTTTGAGCGGAGTTGAGCGGAATAACAAATATCTCTTTCGCTCAGTCGCCTGTTATGATTGGCTAACTCGCGTAAAGTGGGTGGGGCTAATGTGTTTCGCTCAGTCGCCCGTTAGGGTCGGATCTATCAAGATAAGCGGCGTTAAAGATCACGAACTGATCACAAGCCCTACTCGTAGGGTAAGGAGCCGAAGGCGCGGCTTGTTTTATAAAATTTTTAAAAAATTTTAAAGCAAGGGTGATTACTCCAAAGCCTACTAACTAATATGTAGTCGGTCCAGGCTCGCAAATAATTTCATATAAAAGATTTTGAGCTCGCGAATTACTCAGTTTTTAAATGCAGCTTCTTAAATTTTGTCCCACTGGCTGGCTTTGAGTTGAAGCTCAAAATTTTGATGGTTATGGTATTTTATAAATTTATGGATTGACTCTCTTTTCCTCGATTTCACGAGAATGCAACATTTTGTACAACCATGGTTTGATTATAGATACAGATAGGCTTTGATTAATCTCTGGATTAATGCTTTATTTAAAACTGTTACATGCAATAGCTATTCTATACAGATTTTAAACGTATTTGTTTCGTCATATGAGTGTTATCATCATACAATATATATATATATTTATATATATATATATATATAGGGGCAAGGCTGCTTCCTCTCGTCCTTCCACTTTGATAAGAATATTGATGAGTAAACTGCCTTACGTCATGAGGTCAGAGTAGGATGAGTTATAAATAGTAGAAGACTAGGCGTAGGCGTGGGACCCGATTTTGTCCGGGAGAACAAGTTTTGACCGAAAAAATAAGCGAAATCAAAATCGATTTTTAAGTCATATTTTCATTAAACACTATTTGTAGATAAACGCCATTGTACAAAAGCTGAACACCAAACAAGTTACAACAATAAAGTAAGTTGTAACGGGTTATATCAAATGGAGTACTTAAATACTGCCGTTTTGCGACAGGTTTTCCTTTCTGTAATCAAATATTGCATGGTTCAAGATCTGAAGACAGACATTTCGAGCAAAGAGATGATATCCTATATGAAAATCATAAAAACGTTTCGGATGAAATCGTGGTGATTGAAAATATGTGGACTGGACTTTTGCTCGAATTTTCGGGTGTAATGTAATTGCCCAAAAAAATTCAGTCGTGCTGAATTTGTGAGGTCAACTGACCCCTCCTCCCCCATGACCCCCCGCCTCCTACGCCTTTGAGAATAGATAATTTAGCCTAAGATGATAATATAGTAAGCTGATTAGTTAAAGTCACGGTACTTTATTGTTAAGACGTGAATACCAATGGTGGGAATATTAATGCCATGGGTTCATTGTTGCTAAAATAACTGTTTCACTATCATTCAAGAATGTAAGTATCAAAGTCATGTTATTTACAGTTCTCTATGTGACGACATGGACTGGTTCAGAAAATTTCCTATTCTGTACATGTGACGTCATAGACATTCCTTTTCGCGTTTTGTCTACTACGTAATAACAGTTGTGGACTGCCTATAAAGAAAACTTCAATAAAAGCCACATTCGCTCCATAAGAAAATCTTAAGAATGCTGTATTACTTATCTCAAAGATGTTCGGCGCAACAAATGTTTGTCAGTCAAATTTTTATATATTCTGAATGTAACCTCGTGGAAAGAACATAAAACTCTGGTAATCTCTGTTGAACAATTTAGTAATTTAATCTTTTTGGATATTAAAAATTTTTTTTTGAAAAAGTTTAAAAAAGTGTAACGGCCAAAGGTGACAATTTAAGTAAAAAGGAAAAGCTTTCAGGTGTAAAAAAAAGCTTCATTTTCCCAAACGTGGTAAGAATAGTAAAGAACAATAAGACATTTGGAAATTATAAAGTAATAATTAATTACTTAAAAAGATTTTCTCAGGAAAAATAATACTTGCTAACGATAATGATAATGATAATTTTTATTGGTAGGATATAAATCCCATAACATTATATTAATACTATAATAATTAATGGTATATTTCCCACCCACTATGTAAGAATTGAGAGAGTAGATTTTACAAATCCTTTAAAAAGAAACTAGATACTTATTTTGCCTTAAACCCCCAGTTAGAAGCATATTTTAGCACCACGCTTCTCAAACTAGGGGTCGCGACTCCTCAGGGGGTCGCGTAAATATTATTGGGGGTCGCAGAAACATTTGAAAATATTATTTTTTTCATAATATACAGTGTTAGTACCTATTGCTTTTATGACATTGAGTGAAGGGTCGCGAAAAAATTTGTCTGATCCAAAGGGGTCGCAAGTGAAAAAAGTTTGAGAAGCCCTGTTTTAGCGTACAGAAATATTGTAGAATTTTTACTTGGATTCTTTCATCTGTACTTTAAATTTTTTTCTACTTCTCAACCTCTTTTCTCTGTTTTGCTTTGAAATTTTCATTCGTCTTTACATTTTCTTCCTTCTTTAAATTTTGGTCCTTCTTTCAATCCTCCTTCTTAAACAGACAGCCTCGTAGGCAGAGCTGGGCACTTGCGGCATATTTTGCGGTACTGCGGTACTGCGGTACTACCAAACTACCAAACCGGGACCGCATAACGCAGTACCGCAAAGGATCGCTGAAAGTACCGCAGTACCGCTACCGCATTCAAATTTCCGCGTACCGGTTTGGTAGTTTGGTAGTACCGCAGTACCGCAAATATGCCGCAAGTGCCCAGCTCTGCTCGTAGGGACCAGCCGGTCTGTTACTGTTAGGTGTCGTCCTTTGTAAATTTCAGACCTATTTTCCTGGTTTAAAAATTTAAAAAAAAAATTGTAGCAAATAAGTTTCTTGTCGACCATTTTAAATAAAATATTTTTTTTTATCACAACTTTATCATGAGTGGAGAAAGCATTCATTTACCAAAAAAGCACTTTCAAAACTAATTGGAAAAATCTATACGACATTGAGGATATCTGAAATGACATTATTTTCTCCGTTAGACCTCTTCAAAGCTTTCCCTACAGCGAAGAATGATGAATTAAAAAGAAATAATGAATACGAGCAGTTAGTGTTGATGATGAATTCCGGTTCAAAGATTAAGAATTCCGCGAAGCTGATTCTTACAGTAATCGCTTAGATATTAAGAGTTCCGCGTAGCAGATTTCTCAGGAATTGTATACAAGATTTGCAGTTCATCCGATTTTCAGAAAAACTATCAGGGATTAAAGATATTCATTCAAATTTCTGCAACCTTCGGACCAATTCCTTTCTCTATAATGTCAGATGAATCTCGGAAACAATTTAATCGACAAGAGGATTACTTCCCGCTCAATGTCATTTCATTTTCATCCGTGATAAAGGCGCCAAATGGGAATAGCTAATATTTCCTAACCTAACTTAATTTAACCTAAGTTAACCTAATCTGGACGAAAGTGGGAAAGCCGCGGATGAGAATGGGATGACGTTGAGTGGGAGTAAACCGCCAAGAAAATCCTTAAAATAAAACTCGACAACTCTTAACTACAGTTTTTTGGCGCATTCCTCCACTTTCCGTAAGTGTGCTTGGCTTATCTTCACTCCTTCAGACTTTCTCAGTTATTTCCATTTAAAAGAGTCCGGGTAGAAAAAGGCTGATCACGAAAAATATCAAGTATATACAGGGTCAATATACTGACAAGGCTTTCATATATATATATATATATATATATATATATATATATATATATATGGAATATCATGCATGAACATGCTCGAGTTTTCATAATGCACAATTTGCCCTTACCAAGGTTCGAACTCACCAACTCTTCATTAGAAGGTGAGGGCCCCAGTCACAACAGTACGACGACGTGATAAACGTGCGGGAGGGTTAACACACCCAATGATTTTATACACAAACCAAAATACAATTGAACTTGCAGGAAATGCACTCTCTTTCAAAGGAGTAGATGTATGGAATGCAATTACCATAAATATCAGACAGGCTTCATCACTAAATGTATTTCGCAAATCACTGAAGAAATACTTCATTAGCTCCTACTGATGGAACGTTCATTACTGCCATTATTATCATAATGATTAAGTTTCCATTTGATAATCAACTATCTAAAATATGCTAATTTCATTAAGAAATTTTAATTTCATAATTTATCCTTCTTTTTATATTTTTTATTAAGCATCATTTATTTTTTACTAAATATACAATTTTATATACAAATATAAATTTTATTTAAATATACAATTTTCTACTAAATATACAATTGATCATTTTACTTAAATTATGTAAAATTTTGTAATTTTTCATCTTGTTTATTATTATTATTATTATTATTAGTATTATTATTTGTTAATACCATTACTTTTCCTTGCCAAAATATTTTCACTTCTCTTCTGCTATAAATAATCTGAATCCCAACAATTTTGCCTAAAAATTGTTCACTTTTCTAACGGCATATTCAGATTAGAATACTATGAATACATTAATGTCATATCAAATATCTAAATTGTCCAGAAAGATAATGAAAAATATTGTAAAACTCTGTTACTTCTATTATTTTCTGAATGAAGATTTTGTTCGTTTAACAGAAAAAAAAAATCCTGGACGCGAAAGCATTATGTGTTTCCTTGGTTGTTTAAATGTATGACAAGTTGGGATAATTTTTCCCGTCGTAGTGTAGTGGCTAGCGCCTCACTTTCTATTGGAGATTGGAGAGGTGGTGGACTTGAATCCTCGTATGGTCAACTTTTGCATATATATATATATATATATATATATCGTAAAGAACGACGCTTGTATAGGAGATATTCCGCGCAAGACGAAAGAGAGAGAACGAAGCAAATGAAAAAATGAGGTAACCACCTGGGAATCGAACCCGGGATCTTCCGATTGCCGGTCAGACGCGATACCATTACACAATGGACCTCACTCTTCCAAATGCCGTAATTCTTCTACATTGTAATGGTATCGTGTAATGGTATCGCGTCTGACCGGTAATCGGAAGATCCCGGGTTCGATTCCCAGGTGGTTACCTCATTTTTTCATTTGCTTCGTTCTCTCTCTCTCGTCTTGCGCGGAATATCTCCTATACAAGCGTCGTTCTTTACGTTATTTATACTGCGTGTTCTTTGCAGTTGAATGTATATATATATAATATATATATATATATATATAGGGTAATTTTCAAATATGAAATTTCGAAAATAGATATTCATTTAAAATAGGAAATTCAACGTAAACACTTAACTTCTGCATTTCAGTACATGACACATTAAGGTATAAAGTGAATATAAATTACATAATGATATATTTTACAGTTTTTCTTCTGTAAATCTTTGTAGGAGTTTTTTGCGTATTTATGCATGCACTGAAAAATTAAAGTCCACTAAGATCTAAATATTATATATGTTACAGTAAGATTGTGAAACTAGTGATTTCATGAAATCGCTGAAGTTTTCAGTAAATGATACAAAATTGACAAAAAGTAGATAATGATCTAACCTAACCTCAATTAGGTTAGGTCATTATTCACTTTTTGTTAATTTGGTATCATGGCATAAATTACGCGAATTTACTGAAAATTTCAGGAATTTCACGAAATTACTAGTTTCACAATCTTACTGTAACATATACAATTAAATTATGGATCTACAGTACAGCATAAGTGGCACTTTTGGAATCTGGCACTCGTACTCCCCCCATTGACTTCATTGTGCCATGTTTTTATTTCTAGAAATGTTTTCCCTTTAACGTTCAATTAAACTGTAACTACACCACCTATATAACAGAAATTTATATACACTATACACAAATATATTCTTAACATTAAACTAAATTTCTACTCTATTAAAGCAAAATGTTTTTGTGTTATGACTTTAAAATGTCAAAATAGATATAAACATTATTTGAGATCCTTGCCTCTGTCGAAGATATTATGGATTTAAAAAGAGAGTGAGCTCTAATTCAAAATTACATTTCCATAGCAACAGACCAGTATATCAAAGAATATTTACAACAAGACCCGTAACTCCGCCCATTTCTGCGTTGGTGTTTTTTTTTTCTCTTCTGCCATCTAGTGTTTCGGGGAATTAAATTACCCTAAAAAAAAGCTTCATGAATTTAAGTTACTTTTAGGTATTGATTACTGCACAGTTCAATATCTATTGAAATATTACTATCAGTTAATAAATTATGCAAATAGGCTTGTATTTTTTTAAAGGATGAATATGAGGACTGAGAATTTGCTTAATAAATTTGTGAACCATACGAGTACGTCTTTTTGCGGGTACATCTTTTGGCGGGTACCTAATATTCATTTGGCGAGATAACACCTTAAATAATGAAAAGTATCATCAGTTTCGTTTCGTGTTATATGTAGTCTTTGGTATAATGTAACCGTTGTACATTTTTATATACATTACCTCATTTCAAGTGTAAAATACTTTCCTTCCTCTGATTGGTTACCCTTTGGAAGAAATGAAACATGGTCCCTGATTGGACAATTCATAATCTGTAAACTACTTTTCTGATCTCTGATTGGTCAGTTCTTAAGTGACAGCTTTTTGGACATGATTCTCCTACTTTTTCGTTAGAATATATATATATATATATGTGTACAATGTAACATAATATAATATTATATAATAATATAATGTTACATGACTATAACATAATATAATATTATCCAAAAGAAACTTGGGTACTTTTAATTTGTAAAATTAGTGTACATGAATAATTAAATACAGATGAGAAACAATTATATATATATATATATATATATATATATGGGAATGAACTCAGAATGGTTCCCTGAGTTTTTTATGATACACACAGACCGTGCATGGAACAAGGAACTCTTCTGAGATAATTAAATCCACTATAGTCCGAATAAGTAATGGTAAATGACAAATACCATAGTTTTTCTTTTTCATGATGCAAGCCCGACGTGGGCAACGGGTCTCTCGCAAAGAGGTCCCATAAATATAGCTTCCCTCACCAGCTATCTGCAAAGCATACAGGATCCAGCTTTGGGACATGGATCTAGGGTTTAAAGCAGCCTAGCCCCACTACATTTAGAACCTCAAAACTATGGTATTTGTCATTTACCATTACTTATTCGGACTATAGTGGATTTAATTATCCCAGAAGAGTTCCTTGTTCCATGCACGGTCTGTGTGTATCATAAAAAACTCAGGGAACCATTCTGAGTTCATTCCCATCATGAAACGGACATGTTATGTGCCTTGAAAAGTGGACGCTCAATTCTGCCAGTTGAGGTTTAAGTTTTGGTTTTGGCTAAAAATATAATAGTTACCCCTTTTTCTTTGATTTATTCAATCCGACGTGAATGCGACGAGTCTTTTACTTATATTGAGGTTCTAAATGTAGTGGGGCTAGGCTGCTTTAAACCCTAGATCCATGTCCCAAAGCTGGATCCTGTCTGCTTTGCAGATAGCTGGTGAGGGAAGCTATATTTATGGGACCTCTTTGCGAGAGACCCGTTGCCCACGTCGGGCTTGCATCATGAAAAAGAAAAACTATGGTATTTGTCATTTACCATTACTTATTCGGACTATAGTGGATTTAATTATCCCAGAAGAGTTCCTTGTTCCATGCACGGTCTGTGTGTATCATATATATATATATATATATATATATATATATATATATATATATACGGGAATGAACTCAGAATGGTTCCCTGAGTTTTTTTATGATACACACAGACCGTGCATGGAACAAGGAACTCTTCTAGGATAATTAAATCCACTATAGTCCGAATAAGTAATGGTAAATGACAAATACTATAGTTTTTCTTTTTCATGATGCTAGCCCGACGGGGGCAACGGGTCACTCGCAAAGAGGTCCCAAAAATATAGCTTCCCTCACCCGCTATCTGCAAAGCAGATAGGATCCAGCTTTGGGACAGGATCTAGGGTTTAAAGCAGCCTAGCCCAGCTACATTTAGAACCTCAATATAAGCAAAAGACTCGCTGCCTTCACGTCAGATTGAATACATCAAAGAAAATGGGGTAACTATTATACTTTTAGCCAAAAAACAAAACTTAAACCTCAACTGGCAGAATTGAGCGTCCACTTTTCAAGGCACTTTGATGTATTCAATCTGACGTGAAGGCAGCGAGTCTTTTGCTTATATTGAGGTTCTAAATGTACCTGGGCTAGGCTGCTTTAAATCCTAGATCCTGTCCCAAAGCTGGATCCTATCTGCTTTGCAGATAGCGGGTGAGGGAAGCTATATTTTTGGGACCTCTTTGCGAGTGACCCGTTGCCCACGTCAGGCTAGCATCATGAAAAAGAAAAACTATAGTATTTGTCATTTACCATTACTTATTCGGACTATAGTGGATTTAATTATCCTAGAAGAGTTCCTTGTTCCATGCACGGTCTGTGTGTATCATATATATATATGGAATGAATTTCACAATTAAACATGTGAAATAAATGAAAAATGCAAACCCACATGCATTGTTTAACCATATGTATAGATGTAATCATAGTATCGAGTGGGATAGTTCTAAAGCGCTCGTTAAAAACAGATATAATTAAAGGAATATTCTAGAATGTGCATTTATTCATTTTAAAAATAATTTCAATAACAGTGCGGGAATGTACGAAATTGACAATATCCTGTTAAAATACCTTGTGAATCATAAGCTAATCTTTTTATTTTTCTGTCCCGCTGTACATAAGTATATATTTTTGTCATCTCGCCTTCTCCCTTCATTCCCTGACGAGGAGTACTTCTGAATACACGAAAGACCTTGGAATAATTTTTCTTTTTCCTTGTGGATTTGCATCATATATATATATATATATATATATATATATATATATATACAGCGTGTCCCAAAGAAATGTATACCCACTTTGTTCGATAATAACAGCTATGAGGATAATAAATATATTACTTTTTATATGTTTTTTAATAAAGAATTTTCTCCTGAATCTAAATATGTAATTATTTTTATTAAAAATTGAAAAACAAAAACGTTACAGATGTTTAAATTATAATTATTATTTTCGAGACTTCATGTGCGATATTTTCTAATATTTTTGCACGTATACGAGATAAGTTTGAAACCGACGGCACTGTGCAAAACTTACAAAAACAACGTTCTGGAAGACGTCGAACATCTTAGATAAAGTGTCATTTAACCATGGAATTTGTAAATTTTTTGAATTAACTAATAATTACAACATTTATACTTCAATATCAACACTAAACATAAGTATCTCAAAACAGTCGGTTAAAATATTAGAAAATATCGCACATGAAGTCTCGAAAATAATAATTATAATTTAAACATCTGTAACTTTTTTGTTCTTCAATTTTTAATAAACATAATTACATATTTAGATTCAGGAGAAAATTCTTTATTAAAAAACATATAAAAAGTAATATATTTATTATCCTCATAGCTGGTACTATCGAACAAAGTGGGTATACATTTCTTTGGGACACGCTGTATATATATATATATATATATATATATATCCTGAAGTGTCAATTACATACTACTCCATCTTGTCAAATCTAACCTAAAGTAGCATAACCTAACTTAACCTAATTTAACCCAAACAGACCTGCATTCATTGTTGCGTTAAGTACATCTGATACAATCATGTAGGAGTAAAGTAACTTTTATTAAGCCGTGTGTCCACTGACGAGCAACTCACAACTCACAAATATAGTATATCCTGATATACGAGGCCCTCTTAGGAAGAAGTGGCTAAGCGACAAAAGTAAAAAACGCTAGAAAACGCAAGTTAAAGTTGTACAAATTTGAAAGTGACGTAACCTTTGAACTTTTTGAAGATAGTTCAACTAAATAGCTTCCAAAGTTCAAAAGTTATTTTCAAATTTGGTCATTTTCAAATTTGGTACAACTTTAACTGCGTTTTCTAGTGTTTTTTACTTTTGTCGCTTAGCCACTTATTCCTAAGAGGGTCTCTTATACAGGGTGGTCCAAAAGTCCCTATCTATTTTTCTGAAATAATAGTATTTTAGGATAAAAATGGGGTAACATAATTAGATGTGTATTTATTTATCAAGCTTAGGTCTAAGATTCGACGTGAGCACCATCAGTGTCTCTGCAAATCTCAAATCTGTCCACCGCATGGCAGAACACATTCTGAAGCATCTCTGGGGTTATTTTAGCGACTGCCGCGACAATGCAGGTTTGCAGATCCCGCAGATCTGTAACTCTTGTTTTATAAACTTTATAAAGCCCCACGCAAAGAAGTCTAATGGTGTTAAATCCGGAGATCGTGCTGTCCAGAGCCTGTTTCCACTACGTCCACTCCAGCGATTTAGTAAAAGCTCATCAAGGTACGCCCAAACGACGTTTGCATAGTGACATGGAGCTCCATCTTGTTGAAATTAGGACAACAGTGTCCAGAATGCCATCTGAACGAACTGGGGTTCAAGAAACTGCTGACCCATGTCAAGATAAATTGACTCTGTTACCGTAGCTTCTGGAAAGAAAAAAAGGTCCTTAAATCTTCGATCTTGTCATACCCAACCAGACATTAACTTTGGGAAAATCTCTTTCCCATTCGTAGAACTCGGTTGGTTTTCACTAGCCCAGATACGGCAATTATGTCGATTAACCTTTCCGCAAGTGTGGAATGTCGCCTCATCGCTGAAGAGAATGTGGTTTAATAAGTTTTCGGTATGAATTTTTTTAATCAAGTCTGTGAGCCATGGGGGCTCGTCTTGGATAATTCTTTTCGTGTAACTCATGTAGCACTTCAATATGGTAACTTTTCTTTTTTACTGTTGATTTTAAAGTCCTTAGAACAGGCGTTTTTAATATGCTTAGTCTACGTGATGCTGTGCGAGTTGACATGCTAGGATTTGTTTCAAAGGTATCTCTTACCAATTCGACATTTTCTTGAGAGGTACCTGGACGTCCAGATCTTGCCTCATCATGAACAGATCCTGTTCTTTTAAATTTATTGACCAGCTCCCGAATTACTTTGTGAAATCTTCTTTCAAATTTTTCTCGAATTTCTTTGCACTTTTTCTTTTGGATAAGTAGTGTTACTACTTACCATCACACGTTTTTGACATCATCTGTTGCCTGTAGAAAATAAAATAGAAATATTATTATTTCAGCAAAATAGATAGGGACTTTTGGACCACCCTGTGTATATATATATATATATATATATATATATATATACACAGACCGTGCATGGAACAAGGAACTCTTCTGGGATAATTAAATTCACTATAGTCCGAATAAGTAATGGTAAATGACAAATACCATAGTTTTTCTTTTTCAAGATGCAAGCCCGACGTGGGCAACGGGTCTCTCGCAAAGAGGCCCCATAAATATAGCTTCCCTCACCAGCTATCTGCAAAGCAGATAGGATCCAGCTTTGGGACATGGATCTAGGGTTTAAAGCAGCCTAGCCCCACTACATTTAGAACCTCAATATAAGTAAAAGACTCGTTGCATTCACATCGGATTGAATAAATCAAAGAAAAAGGGGTAACTATTATATTTTTAGCCAAAACCACCAAAACTTAAACCTCAACTGGCAGAATTGAGCGTCCACTTTTCAAGGCACATAACATGTCCGTTTCATGATGGGAATGAACTCAGAATGGTTCCCTGAGTTTTTTATGATACACACAGACCGTGCATGGAACAAGGAACTCTTCTGGGATAATTAAATCCACTATAGTCCGAATAAGTAATGGTAAATGACAAATACCATAGTTTTTTTTTTCATGATGCAAGCCCGACGTGGGCAACGGGTCTCTCGCAAAGGTCCCATAAATATAGCTTCCCTCACCAGCTATCTGCAAAGCAGACAGGATCCAGCTTTGGGACATGGATCTAGGGTTTAAAGCAGCCTAGCCCCACTACATTTAGAACCTCAATTAAGTAAAAGACTCGTTGCATTCACGTCGGATTGAATAAATCAAAGAAAAAGGGGTAACTATTATATTTTTAGCCAAAACCAAAACTTAAACCTCAACTGGCAGAATTGAGCGTCCACTTTTCAAGGCACATAACATGTCCGTTTCATGATGGGAATGAACTCAGAATGGTTCCCTGATTTTTTTATGATACACACAGACCGTGCATGGAACAAGGAACTCTTCTGGGAGAGTTCCTTGTTCCATGCACGGTCTGTGTGTATCATAAAAAATCAAGGAATCATTCTGAGTTCATTCCCATCATGAAACGGACATGTTATGTGCCTTGAAAAGTGGACGCTCAATTCTGCCAGTTGAGGTTTAAGTTTTGGTTTTGGCTAAAAATATAATAGTTACCCCTTTTTCTTTGATTTATTCAATCCGACGTGAATGCAACGAGTCTTTTACTTATATTGAGGTTCTAAATGTAGTGGGGCTAGGCTGCTTTAAACCCTAGATCCATGTCCCAAAGCTGGATCCTGTCTGCTTTGCAGATAGCTGGTGAGGGAAGCTATATTTATGGGACCTCTTTGCGAGAGACCCGTTGCCCACGTCGGGCTTGCATCATGAAAAAGAAAACTATGGTATTTGTCATTTACCATTACTTATTCGGACTATAGTGGATTTAATTATCCCAGAA
This sequence comes from Bathynomus jamesi, assembly GCA_023014485.1. Classification (NCBI taxonomy): domain Eukaryota; kingdom Metazoa; phylum Arthropoda; class Malacostraca; order Isopoda; family Cirolanidae; genus Bathynomus; species Bathynomus jamesi. The sequence continues at coordinate 123,920 of JAJOZX010001162.1, forward strand.
GAGTTCCTTGTTCCATGCACGGTCTGTGTGTATCATAAAAAACTCAGGGAACCATTCTGAGTTCATTCCCATATATATATATATATATATATATATATATATATATATATATATATATATTGTCTTCTCTTTATTGACAGAACACTATACATTCCATATGTAAAAACAATATAAAAAGATATATGACAAAAGTAAAACAGCATTTAACTCTTTCAATAAAGTTAGGTACATTATCTTTGTCAAACACTTGGGAAGCCGAACACTTACATACCACTTTGCGTAACATCTTGCATGAAAGTTTTCTTGTATATTTTGATAGCTCATCCCCATGCACCTATTGACAGTATTACCAGAAGAAAACTTTAATAGCTTTTTTATTGAGGGGAGGAAGTTATACAATTCAGAAATTACTTAGGTTATCTTCCCCGGCGTAGCAGCCAACTTTGACATTATTAAGTGAATTAGACAAGCCATCAGATGTGCATTAAACAAAAAACCTTGACGTACTTCATTTGGGTGTTGAAAACAGTAATAAGATACATTTCCTACTTTATTATATACATATATAAGAGAAGAGAGAGAATTACGAAGAGTTTCAAGGACAAGAGGAAGCATCAAAGACCTTTCGGTCCAATCAGGGTAGTTCCTGTTATTAAATTAGTTAATTTTTAATTATTCTTAATTATTCTTCTTAATTATTTTTAATTAACTATTCTAGCAGTAGTAGAAAACTGGATAGAAAAACATAGAGAGAGAGAGAGAGAGAGAGAGAGAGAGAGAGAGAGAACATACACATTTAAACAATTTGTACCATCCTTTATAATATATATAGGCTATATATGGAATATATATATATACGTTGTATATAATAGTTTGTTAGGATTAGTTCTGCCTATTTACGTTGTGGTCTCATATGAATACAATGGGAACTTTAGGATAGTCAGAGCGATAAAAATCTAAATGAAAATATTTGAAAGAGATTCTTCGAAATTCACAAATCTTTCGATGTGCCATTAACATCTTCCTTTTGTAATCTAACCTAACCAAAGAAGGAGGTTCCGCAAACTAATCCTAACAATGGGGTTACGCCCCTGTGACTCTCCTATAAAATTTTATTATAGTATTTTCTACGAAATGATAAAAAAGCCGTTCATATCTCAGTTTTTTAGAATCTCACTTCACAGTCCTGAGGATTGCGATTCAATCTTCTCAAAACATTTGTGAAATCACAACACCTTCCTTTCAAGAATATCTTTGTGAGCTGATGAGATTAACCTAAGGCGTTCCTTATTATAAGCTTATTCACTTACAACCGTGTTGTTGCATACAACAAAGAATTCTGAAACATCGCAAATGCCACGGTTGATTGGGGCATGACGTCATAAAAACGGTACTCAGAATTCCAATACGCCATCTATATACCCACTCTCAAATCAGTGAAGAAGAGAACGTAATATCGTTAATTTCTGATAAAAGATACTCATGCACTCTATAATTACAGAATCTGATTTTGGTTCTTCAAATTTGTATTGTGGAAAGAATTTTTGTGCTAAAAAAAGGGGGATTTAACCCCTACCAGTCACCCCTGAAACTAAACTTCTTTTAATAAAGTATTTGAAAGTCATTCTTTATTATTGTAACGTTTTTAATCAAATTTTAGCCATGATTTTTCTGTGAATTTTGTCCATTCCAATTCTTTAGGAAATGGAGTGGCGATATCCTGTTATCTTATATTCTTTTTTTGTTTAGACTTTTGCAATCAATACCTCGAATAAAGATATAATTCCAATGAATTAAAACCCGTTTATCTATTTCTCAAAAATGTGAAGATAAAGTTTAAAATAAATGGCGTCTCCCCCACTGAGATGAAAACAGTTTTAGGTTTAATGAATTACTGAATAAGCGTTTGTGGTCACGAGAGACTCCTCTATTTTCATTCTAAATATATAATAGGACAATTTTGTGAAAGATTAAACTGTGCTCAGTTCAGTAAATTTTATTGTTTGGTGTCTTCTAGCTAAATTTTATTTACTGTAGAACAATTTTGTTTTGTGCAAACACCGTAACACTCACACACCCACCTACCCCCCCCCCCCCCCACACACACACTCATTTGAACGCGATTAAAAGGTACAAAATAACTCATATGGACATGTATACAGTAAATAAAATTAAAGCGAAATAAAATTCATGCCTTGACAAACTTATAATTAATTAGAAAATAGAATTAACAATTATTTTCGCATTTAAACTGTAGTTATTATTAACAAATTTTAAACTTGTCACATTTAACATCTCCAAAAGTTTAAAAAGAAAGTAACATACAAGAAGCTCATTTCCCCACTACGTTGAGGTGAGTGTGTCCCCCCTCAAAGGTCACCTGAGACAGAGTAGAAACAGAGTTAAGCGACCAACTCAACTCCAAAAGTAGTCATTAATAAACTTCAGGAAAAGAATGTTAAACTCTCAAACATAAACTAATTAAACAAACCTTATATATTTACAGGGTGAGTCAAAAAGTCCTTCCTCAGAAAATAAATACATAATAAATACATTTGAGGCAGGACTTTTGATTCACTCTGTACACACACACACACACACACACACACATATATATATATATATATATATATATATATATATATATATATGATAGAGAGTATTGATTCGAGAGTAAGGAGTTCTCGGCTTTCATTATAAGTTTATTTTTACTGAGAATTTGATAGCGCGCGAAATTCAGAGAATCGGAGAAAGGGTTTTGATTGTAGGCAGAAAAATGACTTGCTCATTCGCGCCAACAGATAAACATTTTCTATTAATAATTCCAAAGACCAGATTTCGAGATACACAAGTACTTCCTTCTTAGTAAAATGTTAAAGTACACATGTACTTAACAGGAATATATGGAGATTTTTTCTAGTACTTTATTGTTATATAGTGACTAGGTAAAATTAGACGTTCTATAATATATATATATATATATATATATATATATACACAGCAATATGAAATATTTTTCAAGAAGCAATAAATGATAAAGTCAGAAATTGTACCCGACATTTAGGAGACAAAATAGAGAGAGGAGAGAGAGAGAGAGAGAGAGAGAGAGAGAGAGAGAGAGAGGTAACCGAAATTATTATTAATTAAACTTATATATCCGAGAAAAGCTTCGTTTTATTACGAAATCCTTTGTGAAATTGATGCATTTCTCTAAAAACGAACGAACCACAAACGCGAGGAAACCTTTTTCAGTCTTCATCAACGAAGTGAAGTCTTTTCTTCAATAATTGCGAGCTTTGTTTATTCATTTATATATTCATGTTTAGTATTATCTCAAGTTCAATTTTTACTGATAATTGTGTACATAATACAAGGAAAGGTCATTCAGTGGGCAGTCGGGGGTGGGGGATGATAAAAGTGAGAGAGTGGGACTCGAACCCGATGACTTCGTCATCCGGGACCTTCGAAAGAGATCCATTCAACCGAAGCCAGTATTTGGGCTATTTAACCACGTTCCCTCGTAGCCCTTGCTTTTGTAAGTGTACAGGGTGTCCCTAAAGTCTGGACACATAGGAAATATCACTAACTATAACTAACTATATGTTATTATTATTATTATTATTATTATTATTATTATCTTAAATTCATGCAACTGAGGCCTAAGGTAGGCCCACATCGAATCAGCAACCCTGAGGTAGGACCAAATAGGACCTCCAAGTCCATAACTTATGGACTTGGAGGTCCTATTTGTTCCTACCTCAGGGTTGCTGATTCGATGTGGGCCTACCTTAGGCCTCAGTTGCATGAATTTAAGATAATAATAATAATAATAATAATAATAATAATAACATATAGTTAGTTATAGTTAGTGATATTTCCTATGTGTCCAGACTTTAGGGACACCCTGTATTATGATTTATAAAGGAGGCGAACTAGAATATTTAGCTAGAACTAGAAGGGAGAATGATCAAACAGTCTCTAAAATCACGTTTCTCGGGTTCGAGTCCCACTGGCTTCCAGTTTCCACTCAAATGCCTTTTCCTATCCTCCCATCTTATATAGTACGGTTATTGTACTTAAAAGCATTTATAAGATATTAATATTTTCCTTTGTTTTGATTTTTATAATGCTCTTAATTTTCCTTAAAACATTTTCCGTTAACTCTGCAAAGGGTTACTAATCAGTGAGAATAGCCAGAAACTGGCAGAGTGCTCAGGCCATCTAATGTGGCCTCTTGCCCTAACTCTTGTATTATTATTACCAGCACCCTGGAGATTCAAACCCCCGATCTCAGCGTCTTCACTTCGTTTATAGTTTGTCCTTCGTAAAGTAAACAAATATTTTTACATATTTTTACATCTCATTTTTATGCGCATCAAAATTCCATTCAAAGATGACTCGTATTCAAGTCTTTGTGAAATGGATTCTTTGAATCTGCATCACCCTACTTATACTCGGACTAACGTCATTTCGTCAACAAAAACAAACAATCGACACGTTATTGTGAGTTAGATTAAGTTAAATTAACTTAGCTTAGGTCAGCATAAGTTAGGTTAGGTTAAGTTGGGTTAAGTTAAGTTAGATTTAGTTAGTTTTTGTTTTACTTTTTCACGTGGAAGGAAAGAAAACTATGTATTAAAAACTTACAGTAAGTATATATTTTAAAGTCTTCTAAATGCAAGTAAAACCAAGTGTTTACGAGTAGCAACTTTATATCGTATTTGAAGATACGAATGTTTTTTTACGACCTGAGCCACGCAAAACTCCTTTGCATTTATTTCAATGTACGCATGCGCGCATGTTTTTGTTTGTGGGATTGTTTAACCTCTGTCGCAACATCTACTGTAAGGTCATATGACGGAGAAGACCCACAGCTTTACGGGGAATCCGAACCACGGGTCGCTACATCATCTGGACGCAGAGGATAGTCATGCACCCATCCAATTACTACCTAAACCCACTGTCGCTTAATTTCGTTGATCGATGAGAAGCAGAGCCGCGACACGGCTATGATTTATAAGCCCCACACGAGCGTAAGCTTCTTACTCCTCACTAACTATTAACAATTATTATTATTATTAGAAAAATAAATCTACATATAATGGTCTTTTTATCTATATGGTGAAGTTTATAAGGACAGTTTTTCTATATTTAGGAGATGCATTTTATCAATGTCACATTCCAAATGCACGTATCAAAATCTTTTCAAAAAGGAAGGAAACACCTCACTACATAGCATGCATGCATCTATATTTGGATGGTTTTCTCCTCTTTTTAAAATCATTTGAAAAAATGTAATAAAAATGTAATAAATGAAATAAATCATTCATTAAAAGGAAAATGTAATTTTTCTGTCCCTAAATCAATAATAGTTATGAAAGAAAATCTTTGCTGATGAATTAGTTTTTACTACTACTACTACTACTACTACTACTACTACTAATAATAATAATAATAATAATGATAATAATAATAATAATCATCATCATCATCATCAGTCAGAAACTGGCCCTGCCCTCAGGCCAACCAATGCGACCCATTACAATAACAATAGCTTTCGATAAATGTGACCATGGTATAATAGCACATGAAATTAAAGACATGGGAATAACAGGCAAAGTGGGAAAATGGATCTACAACTTCCTTAGTGATCGTCTGCAGGTCGTCAAAATTCAAGGTATATCATCATCAGAATCGGAAGTACGCAGCTCAGTACCACAAGGGACAGTACTGGCCCCACTCCTGTTCATTATCATGCTAACAGACATAGACAGCGGAGTAAACAGCAATAGTATAGTAACATCCTTTGCAGACGATACAAAGATCAACAGAAAAATCAGCGATGTACATGACGTGGAGGCCTTGCAGAGGGACACGAACAAAATATACAAATGGTCAGAAGACAACAACATGTCATTCAACGCCGAGAAATTTCAGCTCTTGAGATATGGTAGAAAAGAAGAACTTAAACAGACTGCATATTATGCTCCAGATAGACAGGAAATTCAGAGAAGCATGAAAGCGGTTGATCTCGGATAATAATGACAGATGATGCGAAATTCGAAACACAAAATCAGATAGCGATAAATAAAGCAAAAAGAGTCGCCGGACAGGTTCTAAGAACGTTCAAGAGAAGGGACAGGACAGTAATGATTCCCCTGCTAAAAACACTGATTATACCAAAACTTGAATACTGCTCAGTTTTGACGTCCCCATATAAAAAGGAAGAAACTAATAGACTAGAAGAAACGCAAAGGCATTTCACAGCCAAGATTGATGGCTGCAAAGAACTCAACTACTGGGAAAGACTACGTAAACTAAATCTGTACTCACTGGAAAGAAGAAGAGAGAGGTACATCATAATCTACATATGGAAAATGATCGAAAAACTGGTACCAAACCTAAAACTAAACCCAATTACCATTCAACAACACTGGAAAATAGGAAAGGCAGAATGTGTAGCGTTTCCCAAATTAAAAGCACGACAAGGGACCTCCTCAACCCTGAAGGAAAATAGCTTGGTTGTCAGGGGGCCAAGACTTTTCAACCAGCTTCCTAAGGACCTCAGAAACGTAATGGGGGTCAAAGTTGAAGTCTTCAAGAAAAGACTGGATGCCTGGCTCAGGACAGTACCAGATGAGCCGGGCGTGCCTGGCTATGTACGGTGGAGAGCGCAAGAAAGCAACTCGCTCCTCCACCAGGCCAGACCTAGAGGCGGGGCCACCAGCTTGACCTCCGTGTGAAGAGAGACCAACACACGAAACAACATAAGGTTCATAAGGTAAGGTAAGGTATTATTACTCGTACTAGCCCCATTGTGAGTCGAACCCCCAACTTCAGCGTCTTGATTTCGCTTTATAGAGAAAGGGTGTTACCACTGAGCCACGGACGCTGGCCTCTTTTAACTGGTAATGTTAATATTCTAAAGAATCTAAGCGAAGTAGGAAGTCTATGATCGCCATTTGTACGCAAGATTTGAGCGAGGCTTCATGCTATAAATTCATATATTCTTCTTTATGGATCGGAGGGAGTACATTAATAATTGGATTAAATCGTCATTTGCCTTCAGCTAAAACTTAATCTATTTTAGCAGTTGCCCTCATGGAGTGCCTGAAGATTTTGATGAAGGTCCAAAATGGCTTCACTTTTTCTATAAGGATCATATTATTTGTATCAAATAAAATGACTCCTTTTAATTCAAGAAAACCGTCAAAAGAATATTTAGGTAAAATCAGCCTCACCTATTCTCTAATTACCCTCATTTGATTCATAATTATTTAAGTAAAAATATCCTGCTACTATACTACTACTACTACTACTACTACTACTAGTAATAATAATAATAATAATAATAATAATAACTGTATTCATGGAGTTTTCAAAGCAGATAAGCACTGTCGCACTCCTAACAGCGTAACAAGCTTCGAAGATGTTGAAATGTGTTTGAACGAAACGTCACTTAAAGGAAACGAACAAGAAAGCCATCGAAGAAAGAAGAGATCAACCCACGTAAGTTTTACACAAAAGCTGGATCTAATTGAGAAATAATAATGATAATAATGCAAAACTCCTTTGCTATATTTACTGATAAAACTTAATTTAAAAGCGTGTCGTGCCCGCTGCGTTTGGTAAAATTGCGTCCATATTTAATATTTACAATATTATTTTGGGAGATTTTAAAATAAACGTTGATTGTGATTCCACATGTACATGAGGACGTTTAAACGAATAACTTACTAATACATAAACGCTTCGTAAAGATGTTGTCGCGAGTCTATGCCGGTAATAAATTTTAAAATGCGATACCTATGCTAATCTGTTTCGGTGCCCTTCGAGGTATTTCGGAATGCTATCAAGGTCTATGAGAACTGGTCTGAGTTTGTTAATGTATTCCGAACATTTCTGCCTTAAAAGCAAATGAAAATTCAAGTTCAGAATATGACTATTGTGATTTGAATGAATTTACTGTACCATCCTTCAGTGTAAAGTTTTAAAATGGTTGCACGCCACAATTTTATTGCATATTTTTACTATAAAATACCATAAGTTAAAATTCCAAAAATTTAATCATCATTTATACCGATGTATTTAATAAGAAAACGATGCCAGAGACAATAATGAGAATTTATATTTCATTACGAGTATTTTAATTACTGTTCCTTATTTATTTTATAGGTCTAGACAATTGTTTAATTAAAAATTAGTAGTTTATGTCTTTTGGAGGTTCTTAAAATGTTTTCTGGTCTCTGTTCAAAATAAGGGTGAATGTATATTATCTATTATATCTTGAAAGTAAAAAGGTTTCATACCAAGGTGTCAACGGATCTTTGCGCTTGGTTGGGGTCCAGGTACTGCAGGCATATGAGTTCTAGATTAATTTCCTACAGGGCAAAGTAAATGAGAGCATGGCTTCAAATTTGTAAGTATAGTTAGTTAGCTCCATATTACGCCATTTGTCTCTTAAGAATCCGAAAAAATTCGCTCTTATTGTTAAATTGATGCATAATTACATCGTATGTACTACACCATTAAAATGTTGGAACGAATCCTTATATTCTTTTAACCCTTTAAAACCTAACTACGTACGATCTTAATTTTCATGCCCGCATTTGAATGGGCATAAAAGCACGCAGTCCGTAGGACATACGTTCCGCCCGCGCATGCAATACCGGAAGGGTTAAGTTTTTTATTGCTTTACATCGTAGTTCAACATTTTAAACAAAAAAAACATTATGAAACCTTTATTTTTGAACCCAAACTGCCGTCTACGCGGTATACATTTTGCTCCAGGGCCCCCGTCTCGATAGGGTTAACACGGGCTGATAATATTCTGTAATGTTCTGTATAGATATATCAGGCTGATATATCTATACAGAACATTACAAAAGCAAATAGACACCTTCGGTTTTCCCATTGTTTATGATTTCATAATAAAAGCGAATAAATAATAACAGATTTATTGAATTAATGTATTTAGAATCGTGTTGCCTTCTCCTTTCTATTATAAAGCTGACACAAGTTCTGGAATTCCATTGATGAGCTTTGCCATTTGTCCTTGGGACAATCATGGCGGCGGTGTCTACTTACTTTTGTCAGCCCTCTATATACAATTCCTTTTACAAGCCCTATTAGTAGTACTGATACTGCAGATACTACTTTAACTACTAATACGTCCTTTTCACAAGGAATGTTTGCGAGAGATTAAAGAAGATTAGCGAGAAACAGAATTTTAGCGAAAGTTTTATATTTTCTACAAAATTTGACCAAGGACAAATTCTTGAAATCAGTCCAAAAGCTCTGAAGAAAGCAGCTTTACCCGAGCGAGGTCCATTAATGAACTGAATATTCTGACTTATATTTCATTAATCCTACGATTATGGTATGAAAAACCAAGAAAAAGGGAGTAAACAAATGCATACCAGTAAAGTAATCGAAATCTGACATCCTTCATACCACAGTTTTTACAGAGAATTCGATCACAAACAAACGGAATTTGAAAAGGGCGATTATGGTTGTTATTCTTGAATCGTGGTTGTTGTCACTGGAAGAAAACCAAAAACACAATATAAAAGATTCATTTAAATCATGTGTGTTTAAATGTAAACGGAAATAAAATCTTATTAAATGGGTAATAATTATAAATATACTATTTTTATTATTGAAAGAATTATTATTATTATTATTATTAGTATTAGTATTAGTATTAGTATTATTGTTACTTGTATAAGACTAAGTTATTTAGTATTTAGAGATTGTAGTCTGAACTGGTCGTCCAAGACACAAAAATAAACCTAAATTAAGAGTTCGGCGAACAGAGATTATCATAAATTTTAGATTCTGAACCATGAAAGTCGAAAAATGCTTCTCAGAAGTGTCCTGTAAAAAAGTTTAATTAAAGATCTCGTGTCCAGATATCGTTAACAGTTACTCGAATACCTTTTAAAGACTTGAAAAATAAATAAAGCTATTTTGTGTTTCAAATGTCATGTGCGTGTGTCACGTGATCCCCCCCCCCCCACCGAAAACAAGCACCAGGAACTATCCAAATTGTCTTTGTATGACATTTAATGAATTTCTTTATAAAAATACACTGCATTTAAATCGCACCTCAATATATATATATATGTCGGAAGTCATGAGTTCTGTCCACAAGGGACAGTATTAGCCTCCTTGCTGTTCATAATAATAATGTTCATAATAACATGACTTTTAAGTTGCACTTCAATAGTTATATATATATATATGTCGGAAGTCGTAAGCTCTGTTCCACAAGGGACAGTATTAGCTCCCTTACTGTTCATAATAATGATTACAGATATTGATGCAGATATCAATGACAGTATTGTATGATGTTTCGCAGATGACGTAAAGACATGCAAGGAAATATTGAACGAAGGTGACATAGAAAAATTACAAAACGACATTGAAACATTATTCAAGTGAGCAGAAGACAACAATATGAAGTTCAATGAAGAAAAATTCCAACTTCTAAGATATGGTAATAACAAGGAGCTACAGAATAACAGTGCCGGATTTAGCAATGTGGGGGCCCTGGGCAGCCTCTATTATGTCCACTTCAAACCATTTCTACTTACTGTCCTACTCATATCTAGCCACAAACTCCCTAATAAATCAGCAGGTTATTAATTACACAAATTATACATTAATTCAAACTCACACAAATATGTTTATTATAAAACAGTGTGTATTATATTAAAGCATTATAAAAAACATTGAATTTTATCGTATTTTACTAGTTTACTACTAATATATGCGTTTTTGACATACTGTTTCTCAGACTCAGAACAGTTCAATAGAAAGTGTGTGGGGTAGAAAGAATTACAATAAACCAGGAACTTTTCGTGACTTTTGTTTAGCGAAATCCTTGACAATATTACTCAAGTCCAACTCGCGCAGTATGTCATACTCAGTGTTCATTATCGCTAGCTAACTAAGCCGTTCATGTGTCATTGCTGTTCGTCGCCTGTTCTTGATAATTGTCATTTTACTGAATGATCTTTCTCCACTGCAGTTAGTGACCATTAAAACAAGATACATACGAATGGCTGTTTATGTGGATACTGAAAGAAACCAAAACATTTCTTCGCAGTGTTTTTTTTATGTCGATAAAACAAAAAAGTTTAAGGTACTTTGTGCCCCCCCCCTTGTGTGGGGGCCCTGGGCGAGCGCCCATGTTGCCCACCCTTAAATCCGGCACTGCAGAATAAAGAGTACAAAACTCTGCAAGCCAGTCAGGGATCTTGGAGTAATAATGTCGTTGGATGCAGAATTCAGAGAGGACTATAACTTCAAAATTACAACGGCTAGAAAAATAATGGGAATAATCTGGAGGAGCTTCCGCAGCAGAAAAGCTAACATCAAGCTTAAATTATGGAAGAGTCTAGTCCTACCGATAATTGGGTATTGCTCAGTACTCACAAGCACATACAGAAAACGAGACATTGAGAATATTGAAGCTATACAAAGGAATTTTACGTCTCTAAGATAGAGGAAACGAGAAGTGAAGACTGCTGGTCTCGGCTACAATCCCTGAAACTCTATACTCTGGAAAGAAAACGCGAGCGGTACACAATAATATACATATGAAAAATACTTGAGGGTTTTGTCCCTAACCTTCAGGGGCGTAACTAACGGAGGGGACGGAGGGGACATGTCCCCCCCCCCCCAGCTTTTGAACTGAGGGGGATAATATAGGTTTTGTCCCCCCAACTTTTGATCTAAGTTTACTTTAATATTAAGTATATACTTGATATACATAAGGTAGTTGTGAAAATGCTTCTTTGATTTCCTGTTACTATCATACATATAGATCATTCTCTAAATCATAGTATTTTAAGAGGCATCATTTTGGTCGCAAACACATTACCTACAGGATAGCAGCACAGAAATTCATCGCAGGATTTTTCATCATTATAGTTGCCCCCCCCCCCAACTTTTGAAAGCTAGTTACGCTCTTGCTAACCTTAGAAATGAAATAGAGAGAAATGGAAGGAGAGAAGAGACAGATTTGTACTGTTCCAGCTGCGGTGGGACAGGGGGCCATGAAACGAGGATGGAAAATACCCTCAAGATACGAGACCAAAGCTTTTTAATGCCTTAGTAAAAGAAGTGAGGAACCTCTGACCTGAATACTTCAAGAGCCAGCTGAACAGTTTCCTGCGCAAAGGCCCTGACCAGCCATGCGGACTGGCTACGAGGGCAGGAGGAGATTAGACAGCAATTCTTCCTTCACCAAATTCCGCAAATGAGGCGGGATGCTGCAGACGGGTTGATCGCAAGTCGATCTGAACCGTGGTTCAAACTCACAAAATATAGTATATGATACAACTCAGAATGGTCCCCTGAGAACTTTTATGTTGCACACAGACCGTGCATGGAACAAGGACTCTTCTGGGAAAACTAAATCACTATAGTTCGAATGTAATGGTAAGTGACAAATTTATAGTTTTTCTTTTCATGATGGGAGGCCCAACATGGGCAACGGGTCACTCACAAAGAGCCCCAAAATATAGCTTCCCTCACCAGCTATCTGCCAAGCAGATAGGATCCAGCTTTGGAATAGGATCTAGGATTTAAAGAGCCTAGCCTGTTGCTAAGATTTTAATATAGTTGTGTATTGTTGAAGATAAAGGGATAGTCGTGTGGAAGATTGTGTCGAGTAGAGACGGATGAATGAACTGAGTTTTTGAGGTATTGAAAGTCACAGGTTTCCCTGCCCCATTCAGAGATAGTAGGAAAATCAGAGGTCAGGTGCACCGTAGCCGTCTCACGCAAATCATGGGGTGACTGTTGGGAGGAATGCTTTGTGAAGCGGGTGGAGAAGTGAAGAGCGGAATCATTAGCATAGGAGTGGATAGGTCAGGAAGTGCGACTTAATAGATCAATGATATAAAAGGAAGAGAGTGGGTGACTGGACTAGGGTTGCCAACTCCATGAAGTTTGAAAAAAAGGACAAGAACATCAATTCCAATATACTGTCTACAAGGTTAGGGAAAGAAGTAAAATTTTATTTATAATTTATTACAATTTATATTGCATACTCTTTTATTGCATATTTTCTTAAAGGAAATATTTTTATTGATATACAGATATTGACCCATTGAGTCATGCATTGACAAAATTTATGGTAACAATATTTATTTTTAAATTTATACTTTTCCGCTACACTGAACGTTAACATTTAAGTGAGAAATGAATTATATAAATGTTACTCGACTTAAGACTTTATAATTATTTCCTTTAAACAAAAGTTTTGTTATAAAACTGTTGTTTGTAACAAGATTGTTATCAGAAAAGGACAAATGGCGTCTTTTCCGAACTCAAGAAAGGACAAGGACAAAAATCTACAAAAAAGGACTGTCCTTTTCATAAAAGGACGATTGGCAAGCCCTGTACTGTCACAGTACAGAGCTCTGAGGAACATCACTATTAATAACTTTAGGAGAAGAACAGTGGCTATCTACAACCGCAGCTAGAGATCGTCCAGAAAGGAAATCGGAGATGAAGGTACAGATAGAAATATAGAAGCCGAAGAAGAGCAGTTTCAAAATTAAGCTTTCGATATGTCTAGTGCAGTAGCAAAGATTTTACCGAAATCTCGAAAGGAGAATGGATGACCAAAAGTCAGAGAGATATGCAAGAAGATCACCAGTAGAACTTCCCTTGCGAAACCCACACTGACGATCTGAAAGAAGATTGTGAGTCGAGAGGTGTTTAAGATTCTTACCATTAAGGAGAGATTAAAAAACTCAAAGTAATTGGACGATAGTTGGAGGGTTGAGAGCGGTCACTCTTCTTTGGGACAGGCTGAATGAAAGTGAGCTTCCAGCAGGAAGGACCAGATGAAAGACAAAGAAAAAAAAGAGTTTGCCGAGGCAGGGTGTCAGCACAGAGGCACAGTTCCTAAGAACAGCAGAAGGGACACCATCAGGACCGTACACCTTCCTAGAGTTGAGCCCAGATAGGACAAAAAAACATCTTTGGAAGAGATTTTAATTTCAGACATAATTAAGTCAGAGGGAGGAGGAGATGGAGGAATAGCACCGGAATCGTCCAGGATTGAGTTGGAGGCAAAAGTTTGAGCGAAGAGTTCAGCCTTGTTGGGAGAAGAAACGGCAACTGAGCCGTCGGAATGAAAAAGAGGAGATAAAGAAGAAGTAGAGTTGTTGGAGAAGTTCTTGGCTAGATGCCAGAAAGAGCGAGAAGAATTAGAATTAGATAGGTTTTCACATTTTTGTCTGATGAAGGAATTTTTCGCGAGTCGAAGAACAGATTTTGCATGATTCCAGGCAGAAATATAAACTAAGTGAGAGACAGGAGTTGGATGGCGACGGCACCTTCTGAAAGCCTCCTCTCTGTTGGGGATAGTTCACAAAGAGGCCCTAAAATATAGCTTTCCTCACCAGCTATCTGCCAAGCAGATAAGATCCAGCATACGGGGCTCCAATAAACCTTAGCTCCCCCCACCCATGGCCTAAACCATTCGAGGTACAGTAAAACTAAACATACCTTACAAAAGAGAATTTAATCCTGCATTTAATGAGAAACAATTAAAACTTGGTGTTCCCGCCATTGGCTTCCAAGACAGCCTGAATTCGCTTTGGGTAGCTTGCCAAAAGTGACGTGAATAGATCTTGATCGTTACGCAAATTTGCTAAAACAGTTTCAATGTGTTGCGTCATTGTATCCTTCGAAAATCGATTTGCTGCAGGTTCTTGAAACAAGAGACATTCAACCTTGTCCTTTATAACTGATTCAATGTGTTCACAGACGTTCAGGTCAAGAGAATTTCCTGGCCATTCTTCATTTCCAAAGAAATCGATCTCATGGTTCCGCAACAACTGTTGAGTGGCTAATGCTTTAAAGCAGGGGGCCTTATCGTGCAGAAGTGTGACCTGATCGACATCCATAACATTGTTTGGGTTTCTTAGAAAAGGAATGACGTGCTGAGATAGAATAATATCACGAAAATACTGTCCATCCCAACTCTGACCATTTGGCTTCAGCACCCACATGAGCTTCTTTGCAGTGAACAAAACAAACACACCAACACAGTCTGCACTTTTTAATAATTCGCGATAATGTTCATTGTCATCGATTTCATCTGGTGTTGTGGCCCACACTCGATCATTTTGGTAGTTAGGCCGACGTGTTACGTAAACAAAATATTCATCGGAGACAGCTAAATGCATGAAATCATCCACATCCCAATCTTCAAGATAATGGGTAACCACATTCTGTCATCGATGTTAAGTTGAGTTTTTCTTGGCTTTGGAAGTTCATGCCAAGGCTTTAAACCTTGCCTATGACGGTACAGTCGAATGATCTCACCACTAACGATCTTTCCTCTCAACACTTCATCTCTCTAGAAAGTTTAGCACAGCTGTTTTTCTGCTTACGCGTACCGCTTTCAATGATGTCCTTTGTTTCCTGAGAGAGTGGCAAATTTGGGCGCCCGATTTGGTTGTATCCATTTCACATTCATCCGAAGTTTTATTCCAGTTTCTTTTGACGAAGTCCTCACTTGTTCGCAACTTTTTGGCAACCCATGAACGTGTTATAAAGGTGGCTCCAGCATCACGAGCTTCCCGAAATGTTATTGCTCGTATGCGATCTATCACACGTTGCCTCTCCGAATCACCAATTAATTGAGAAGCCATTATATTATCACTTTATCAGCTAGAGTAATTTTAATACCTGCAATAAATAAAGAATTTTATATAGTTTTATAATCACTAAAAACTATTTCGATATAAGTAAACATGTAAGCTGCAAATGGGGGGGGGGGGAGCTAAGGTCTTTTGAAACCCCTTATACAGTGTCTGTATATATATATATATATATATATATATATATATACACAGGGTGTCGAGAATTACACTGCCCAACACCAATTTTGCTGATTTAATTCTAACACCTGTTTTTAGGTAACTTTGGTGTGCTGATTTAAAAAATCACCTTAGTTTTTGCCTATCACGTCAGGTTTTCGAGCAATCAATACGGAGATATCGCATTTTGGCAGGGTTATGCCCAATTTTTTTTTTTCAAAAAATAAGTTTTTACATACTCAGAATCAGCATGGAAAAGTAAACAATTGTGCGGGTGAACTTTAATATACAATGGTAATGTTGACACATAAAGTGATTAAAAGTGTTTAAATAACAAAAAATGAATCCATGATCATGACGTCACGCTCACACCTGGGAAATCACAGATACCCAAGATTTTAATATTTTGTACATGACCTTTAGATTTAATGCACAGATTTGCGTATTCCACAGATAAAATTTTAACAGCAAAACAGCTGTTAACAGGTCTCAAAATCATCAATTTTGATAAGTGCCCTTCATGGATCACCCAAAATAGGCATATTGCATTGCACATTGCACGAAAACCTGATGTGATGGACAAAATCTAAGGTGATTTTTTAAATCAGCACATCAATATTATCCAAAACAGGTCTTAGAATTAAATCACCAGCAAAAAATGTTTTTTTTTTGTTGGGCAGTGTTATCTGTACAAGTTTTGGCTGTTATTAAAAGTCAACATGAAGTGTAGAAATTCCAGTGTTGTCCCATTTTACAGAGAATCTCATTAGGTTTTTTCTGATACCAAGTTTTGACAAGTTTTTTAGAAATTCCAGTGTGTCCGAAAATTATCTGTACAATTTCATCTTTTAATAAAATTCTTGATAACGCACGTAAAATTCTTAAACAAGATTATTTAGAATCTGTATTTTCAAAAGTTCCTTTTATTAAGTAACGTTGTTACAAACATTCGATATGTGCACCATCAGTGATTCGCAAAACATCCAATCGATAATCCAAATGTTGCCATGTACGCTGCAGCATATCCACATCAATTCGCTCAATAGCAGCTGTGATTCTTGCTTTTAAATCATTAATGTCTGTCACCCGCGTACAAAAAAAGAAAAACTTGTCAAAACTTGTTATCAGAAAAAACTTAATGAGTTTCTCTGTAAAATGGGACAACACTGGAATTTCTACACTTCATGGTTGACTTTTAATAACAGTCAAAACTTGTACAGATAATTCTCGGACACCCGGTATATACATATATATATATATATATATGTGTGTGTGTGTGTGTGTGTGTGTGTGTGGTGTGTGGTGTGTGTGTGCCATAAGTATGTAGTTATAGATATTTTTCCAATAAAAATGAGACGGAAATACTTTCGGAAAATTCTTACTTTTATTTTCATTTCTCTCTCTCTCTCTCTCTCTCTCTCTCTCTCTCTCTCTCTCTCTATATATATATATATATATATATATATATATATGAGCAGCCCAGCATGCTCTCAAACACACACTTCTCCCTCTCTTCTTCACTACACATACATAAATGGTATCGTGAACCTCAGAGACTTGATTTCGGCTCTCTCTTATATAGGGGGACATTTTGCGGGTGCTGGCCCTTGGTTCCTCCTTCCTACACAAAAAGAAAATATATATACTGTATTTATACTCGAACGCCCGCTTCGCCTTGCGCAGGAAACCTCTTCCTTAAACACAACTTAGGGAGTAACTGGGAGGAGCGGGTGTGTTACTGAAACCTTCCCTGGTTCTCCCTTAATTACTAAATGTGTATGCTAGCCGTTTAGGCATGTAGAAACGAACACAGTACACAGAACATCAGACATCAGACATCAGACATCAGACATCATCATCATCATCATCATCATCCCCTACATCTATAAAGAAGATATATTATTAATTCCATAGATAACACAATTTTTTTTCCTTTTGGTGGAGTGAAGAGGAGAGAGTTGGCCAAAAAATATTTTAATTCTATTTCATGCGTATTTTTCATTTAATTAATAATAATTTTTATCGTTCCAAATGATAAACAAGTTACTGATCGACAACTTGCTTATCTTCGAGATAACATTTTGAGAACAACCAAAGCATAAACAATTCCACGAAATTTTAAAGAATCTAAAAGTACGTTACTCGTTTACGTGATAAGCGAAATGTCTCTTCTAATGTTCTTTATGGGGTTTGGGGGGGGGGGGGGGGGGGGGGGAAAAATAATTAATTTTATGTGCATTTTTTCAAGACTTTGATGTTCTTTTCCACAAAAATGAAGAAGAAATTTATGATTTTTACTTTACTTTGTAACTTTACTGTAAAAAATTTGTAATAAAGCTTTAATAGGAAATTTATGACAGTTTGTAATGCAATAAATTTTTGTTTGCAATCAAGTTACTGCTCTCTCGTCATTTATTCATTTATTTTATATATATATATAATATATATATATATATATATATATATATATATATATATATATTATATATATATATAATAATAAATGAATAAATGACGAGTGAGAACAGTAACTTGATTGCAAACAAAAATTTATTGCATTACAAACTTATAAATTTCCCATTAAAGCTTTATTACAAATCTTATTACAGTAAAGTTACAAAGTAAAGTAAAAATCATAAATTTCTTCTTCATTTTTGTGGGAAAAAACATCAGTCTTGAAAAAATGCACAAAAAATTAATTTTTTTATTTTTTATGACCCCCCCCCCCCCCCCCCCCCCCCCCCCCCCCCCCCCACCCCCCCCCCCCCCCCCCCCCCCCCCCCCCATAAACAACATTAGAAGAGACATTTCGTTTATCACGTAAACGAGTAACGTACTTTTAGATTCTTTAAAATTTCGTGGAATTGTTTATGCTTTGGTTGTTCTCAAAATGTTATCTCGAAGATAAGCAAGTTGTTGATCAGTAACTTAATACCTTGAACAGCGCGGTTTTGATTAGCGCGGGTTTTGATGTAGCACGGTTTGTATTTTCGTCAATTTTTGTGTATATATATATATATATGCCTCGGTGGTGTAGTGGTTAGCGTCGCTGACTACGAATCCATCGGCCCCGGGTTCGAGACTCGGTGACGGCAGCCGGCGCGCAGCAAAACCCAGCTGTTCATCCTTTCACACAATAAAGAAAGTGGTTGGTAGATAAATGGGTACCCTGGGTGGCTCGTGGTTAAGACGCTGGGATACTGGTAGGGCGTGGTTCGGATTCCACGTTAAAGTGTAGGTCTAAGGTGGAGTGAAAAGCTTGACTTTCGTCAGAATGAACAATTCGGGCGGAAGCTAACCAAAGATTATACCAAACTAAAGGTTATATATCTTTTAGTTAATCGATACGTTCATAGTTTAAGTGGAATAAGTGCAATATAGTACAAGGTGTCCACATTAAAAGGTAACAACTTTGAGGCACCATATTTGTTCTGAATAATGTGAACAGATTAATATGCGCGCAACTCACAGCCGATATGCTCAAGTTTCATCTGGTATATGTACATTAGGATACACTTTCGACACGCGCACCATTCGTAGCACGAACTATATCACAACGGTACTCCACTTCCTTCCACACATTGTCTAACATAGCGGCGGGTGTGACGGAGGCCACCGGCGCGCCGCCGTGTGATGCTCTCAACATTCACACATTCATTCTGAAACACAAGAGACAGAAACTGAGTTATATGATGTGATATCTGTGCAAGTTTCAACAGTCACACATTCATACATATATAATTACTGTATGCTGCTTCAAATTTGTTACCTTTCAATGTGCACACCCTGTATATATACAAGTTTATATATGCTACAAATCAGAATGGTCACCTGAGAAACTTTTATGTTACACACACACACACACACCGTGGGGCCTCTTTGCTAGTGACCATTTCTCACGTTGGGTTTTCATCATAAAAAAAAGAAAAATTTTAGTACTTGTCATTTACCATTACTTATTCAGATTACAGTGGATTTAATGTTCCTATAAGAGTTTCTTGCTCCATGCACGGTCTGCGTGTAACACACACACAACACACACCACACACATATATATATATATATATATATAAATGGAAACAGAAAACTTTATTGCCAGACTAATTCAAAAATAGCTTCCATATTTCAGCTAGTAATAATAAAAACCTGAAAACGGAACTAGGCTGAAAAATAAATAAAAATACACGTAATAAAATTATTAATAATGTGAATAATGATAAAAATTGAAAAACAAAAATAGGACAAAAAAAATACAAGCAATGAAAATAATCAATATCGACATTTTAAGTGGAACTACAGGGTAGCTTAGAAATTGCGCATCATAGGCTAATAAAGTTATATTAACCTATGGTGCGCATCTTCTGAGACACCCTGCATGAACAAACATTTTCGCATCATGAAGCTCACACTTTAGAAGATATAAAAATAGACTGTTGAATAACTTGGACAGTTGGATTGTCCGAGTTTTGAGTGTTTTGCATTCGACTGCATTGAGCATGTTTGTTACCTCCGGGAGATTCGAGACATTGTGGTTAATGAATATTTACGAAGATGAGTATCTTGGAGGTAACTTAGGTAGCAATCTAAAAGATCTGTTATAAAGCAAATTTAGAGTTTTTCCAGAATTTTTTTGATGATTAGCCCATAGATATTAATGTAGAAAATAAGAAAAAGAGTGTCTTTAGAGTCATTTATATATATATATATATATATATATATATATATATAATTATATATATATATATATATGAAAATTATTTCACGAAAGTAACACGTAACCTATATATAGGCTGTTACCCTTTTATGTACTTCAGTGTTCCTGAGGATGTCATTAGACGAAAGCGCTTGAGCACCATTTTGTGTTTCCTTTCCTTCGTGGTTTTATTCATCATATATATATATATATATATATATTATTCTATTATATATTATTATTATTAATACTATAAACACCCAGGAATGTCTGTCAGTCTGTCACGCTCGAAAAGAGAAGAAGATTCTTGATATATATGGGCGATATTTGTATTTTAATGCATTAGAAAAAGGCGTAATGAATTCTACTTTTAATTATAATTTTAAAAAGTGTAAAAAATATTTGCTTTTGCGTTCAGCTTTGAGCCGAAATTTAATCTGCGGCTAAGTTCAAAAATTTACCAAATGAGTTCTTTTTATGCACTTTCATACTGGTGCTGCAACCATTACAGAATAAACATTGTATCAAGATTTGTGAAGCTTAAGATTTTTATGGCTGCATTCTTTTCTATAGTTTTATTGACTGAATAATTGACTCCCCGGTAACTGGGGGGGCCTGCGGCTCCCCAATTACTGAGGCCTAAGGTCCCAGCACCCACTTTAGCTAGTTATATATAATAAGAGAGCTGTCCGTCTGTCTGTCCGTCCGTCCGTCACACTTTCAGAAATTGTGAGAAAAAATTGAGAAAAAAATTCAGAAATTGTATTACGGGCGGAAATGTGAAGCTCAAGATTTTCATGACTGTGTTCTTTTCTGTATTTTAGCCTGTCTGTTTGTCTGTTTGTGAAATTTATCCCGGGCAGTAATGGGGGAAGGGTGGGGGTGGGGGTAATGGGGGGAGGGGGGGTAATGGGGAGGGGGGGGGGGTGGGGTAATGGGGGGGGGGGTTAGCCCCCAAGTTGCATGAATGGGGGTGAGGAGGTTTTGGAGATACCAGATTCAGAAATGTTGACACAATGTGAAGCTCAAAATTTTCACGGCTGCGTTTTTCTGTAGTTTAGCCTGTCTAACCGTCAGCGAAGCGACGGGAACTGTACTAGTTATTATAAAAGTAACGGTAACTGTAACAGATCTTTCCTGATTCATTAACTGTTTCCGATTTTTATGACAACAACGTGATATGTAGTTTTCACGCTGATTTAAAAATTATAAACCATTTCATCGAGAAATGGTTAGGTTAGGTTAGGTCAGGTCAGGTCAGGTCTAAAAATAAGTTTTTTCAAAATGAAAGTAAATTATAGAATACTACAAAAAGTACTAGAACGGTGTAATCACTGCAAGCATAGGCTAGGCTATTTTTTAAACGGTGGCGTTGCGCATCTATTTTGTTCTTCAGCTGCAAGCATAGGCTATAGTTC
Source organism: Bathynomus jamesi (assembly GCA_023014485.1). Taxonomy (NCBI): domain Eukaryota; kingdom Metazoa; phylum Arthropoda; class Malacostraca; order Isopoda; family Cirolanidae; genus Bathynomus; species Bathynomus jamesi. The sequence goes on from JAJOZX010001162.1 coordinate 145,879, forward strand.
AACATCTTTTTACTTTCCAATGACTGACAAATTTAATTTTATAGAATTATATAGGAAGACTGAGACAGAAGAAAATGTAGTAAATTTTTTTACAAGAATATAACTTAATACCGAAAAAAAAAGTGTCCTAGAAAACATAAAATGCTAATAAGCCTAACTTAACCTAACCTAACCTAACCTAAGTATTTCTCGATGAAATGGTTTATAATTTTGAAATCAGCGTGAAAAACTGTACATATCACGTTGTTTCATAAAAATCGGAAACAGTTAATGAAACAGGAAAGACCCCTGTAGGATAATAAGCCTAACTTAACTTAACCTAACCTAACCTAAGTTTATAATTTTGAAATCAGCGTGAAAAACTGTACATATCACGTTGTTTTCATAAAAATCGGAAACAGTTAATGAAACAGGAAAGACCCCTGTAAGGCATTACTTTTCCTTTCCATAGAAGTAACTGTAGCGGTAATGGCGTTACTTTCTATTGTGAGCAGTGTTGGGCACTAAAGCGTTAATCCGATAACAGTTAATTAACGAAGTTAACTTTTTTTAACGGACTATTAACGGAAGTTAATTTCCATTTATCGTTATCGGACCTGTTAACTTCCGATAACTCGATATTTAGTCTGTTAAAGTCCGTTAACACGTTAACTGCGAGGAGTCATTCACGGAAGATCACCGCTCCGCGAATGAATTCAAACCGCCATAACTTCAGTCTGCTTCCAGATCTCGCAAGGGGAGGTTGTGCGCTTTTTATTGAAGGTAAGAAGGTTCTTTTAACGTTAGTAAAAGTCCTATAATATTATATATATATTAATACGTATGGAGATACGTATGGTAAAATGTACGGTTGAGAAAAATTAATTTATAGTAATGACTAATGAATAAGTATTTTTACACTGCGTTAGTAAATCTCTAAAAAAGTATATATAGTATGTAAAATTTGAATAATAGTTTTTATTCACTGATTGTAATATTGTCGTCGAATTAAATAACAATTGCGTATATTACATAGACAAAATATTTTATATAGACAAAATAATTCATGGACAAAGTATTTATTTTATAGACTAAATAATTCATAGATAAAATATTTTATAGATAAAATAATTACATAGAGAAAAATTACTTCTATTGAAAATTCACAGAAAAAGGTTAAGTAAAATAAAATTTTTATATAACGTAATATTAATTATATATTATAATATTATTATAATTAATATTATTTTGAATTAATTTTGCTATTTTGTTTGAATTAATATTTTATTAGTTTAGTTACAATTTTATACGATGATATTTTACTTTTTTTAGGTTCTTCTGTATTATCGTCAACTAGACAGCGTTCAGTTCTCTCTTACCAAGCATTCTCTACAACTTTTAAACTTCAACCATGGAGCACCAAGAAGTTCTCGACATTAAGCGAGTTATTAAGCAAAAAAGTTGCAAAACTTGATAAAAATACAGTTAAATACCTATTTATTGTTGGATTTTGCATAAATAAACATTTTCTATGGGTTTTAAAGCTTTTTTCCTTGATTTTTTTAAATGTTAGTAAAGAAATAGTTATCGTTAACGGATTATCGTTAACTTCCGTTAACTTTGTAGTAAAATTATCGGATTAT
>JAJOZX010001162.1:152500-165000 GCA_023014485.1 Bathynomus jamesi
GTGCTATTATACCATGGTCACATTTATCGAAAGCTTTAGCAAAATCTGTGTATATAACATCGTAGTTGTCATTGCCTTCCAATGCATCTAGGATATTGTTGTAGTGCTCTATTAGTTGTGATAGGCATGATCTACCTGATCGGAATCCATGCTGATTTTCGTTGAATCTTTCCCGTGTCTCAGGAAATCATAAATTTTCTCTCTAACTATTCTTTCAAATACTTTGGTGAGGTGGGACGTCAATGACACTGGTCTGTAGTTCTTTGCTTGAGATCTGTCCCCTCCTTTATATATAGGGACAATGTTTGCTCTTTTCAAGATGCTCGGTATTTCCCCAGTGTCTAGGGATCTTCTCCATATCCAGTATAAAGGTGTAGCTATTTCATTTTTACAGTTTTTAATCAATAATGCGTTCCAATATATATATATATATATATATATATATATATATATATATATATATATATATATACAGGGCGTCCCAAAAAAATGTATACACACTTTAACAGCTGATAGCTCAATTGATGTTTCTTCTTTCCAAGTTAAACCCATTAGAATTAATAATGGCAGTCAGACTAAGCTTTGAACAAAGGAAATTCATTCTAAAATGCTACTGGAAGTGTGAAAACGCAGTTGAAGTGCAAAGACAGTTTAGGAGGGAGTTTCAAACAGATCCACCAACGCGACTTACCATCACTCGAATTAGAGATAAGTTTGAAGCCGATGGAACTGTTCAGAATGTCCACAAGAAGCGTTCCGGAAGACCACGGACATCGACAAGCCCCACAAAGCAAGAAAGAGTACTGGAAACGTATCACCAAAGTCCAAGAAAATATGTGCGGCAAGCGAGTCGTGAGGTAGGAATTTCAGAATCGTCTGTCCAACGCATTTTGAAGCGCTGTCAATGGAAAAGTTACATTCCAAGATTAGTCCATGCTATTAATGAAGATGATGATGATCCGGACCGAAGAGTGGAGTATTGCGAGTGGTACTTGGCACGATGTGGATGTGGATTGGACGAAGGGGTTTCGTAGAATACCCTCCGCGTTCACCAGACCTCACACCACTAGACTTTTTTTATGGGGATACTTAAAAGACAAAGTCTACGCTATAAAACCTGCAACAGTCGCTGAATTGAGAGCAGCCATTGAACGAGAATGCACACAAATACCAAACGAAATGTTTCGTGATGTTTGCGATTCCATTGCTTCGCGTTATCAGCAGTGCCTGGACCAGAACGGACGTCAGTTTGAAAACAGGCGTTGACAAAACAATTAAATAATGTCTGTAGATTCTATTACATTTTGAAAATGAAATGTATTTTAATAAACACTGCCTTTATAAGTATTTAAAGTGTGTATACATTTTTTTGGGACGCCCTGTATATATATGTATTAATTTTTTTTTTTCTGCCGCATACTTTTCGGTAAAATTGAAAGCTGTGCCTACGACGGCTAATTTACCGAAGTTACTGACGAGGGAAACTGTTAACAAATCTTGTACTACAACCTAACCTACCGTACATACCGTCATACAAAAAACACATACTCATAAACGTTATATGTTTGTGATTTGTGAATTATTACATTTTCCATTATCAGTGGAAAGAGAAAGAAACAACGAAAAAGGTGAAAAAAAAATGTTTTCAGATGTTATTACTCACCATAAGAATAATGTTGCTGAAGCTGAGAGAGAGAGAGAGAGAGAGAATTTTCATTGCTTGTATGATCCATACAGTCTTTTGGTGACTTGAAATGCTGCTGCCATACTACGAGCATTGTATATAAAATAATTTCCTCCTAAAAGCTTTTCGTGTAAATTGTGCACAAAAGAATCGACGTCAAATTTTACGTGACAAGAATTTCCGCAAAAAAATGTAAATACAAAAATGAAGAAAGCGTTTCAATTAAACCAGAAAATAGAAGAAAAGATAGCAAAAGGATGTTGGAAAGCCCTAATTTTGCTTCAGATTAAAAAAAAAAAAATTCCGTTTGTCAGGAAATGTTAAATATTTTCGCTTCAATTCTAAGTTCAAACGAAGATGAACTTACTAAGAATCAAGTTTAAAAATAAAACAGGAATGCTCATGCGCGAGAGGACAGATAATGACGGTGATATTTAACGTTAGTCCGTTTTCTTCTTATTTCTAAGAAAATAGTCGAAAGTACTATAAAAGCATCGTTAATTCATTGGAAAATAATTTGAAGTTCCTATTATGGAATATGGAAGTAGTAAAGTGTATAGAATTCAGATTGTCACCATGTAATTATGGTTGTATAAAGATTAAACTTTTAATACGAAGCATTAAAAGTGATGATGTATTATTTAATTTATTGCGTAGCTAAATAATTTCCTTATACTGGAATCGAATCCTCACTTAAAATTAGGAGTATATGACCAGTTTACGGGTGAAATTAGCTTTCGGTATTCTTCGAAGCAAAATGTCTTTTAGGTAAAGCAGTACCCCCAATAGGTATATTTCTTAATAGTTTTTGTCATTTAATATGATTCTCAGATTTGATTAAAATTATAATTCGGCTCCTCAGATCTGGAAATTTAGTGTTATTACAGTCAATAACGGCCCAATTATATAGTTAGACAAATTGTCTTTTACTGTATGGCAGGCAGAGCTTGTCTTATCCTAAGTTTGAATAGTGCCTTTCGCAGCAGAAAGTATAAATGCAGAAAGCTGCTCACGGAAAGAGATAGGCATTGGCAGTATGAATATAAGCATTCATACTGTATCAGTGATACAACTGTATCTTTTATTGTGTATCAGATACGGAAATGTGGAAGTATCTTGTAATGTGCATCGTCATTACACAATTTGGCAGCATCTTGTATCAAAATATTTTCATTGATACACGATATATCACCACTTAAAATTGATCATTTAATATATATATATATATATATATATATATATATATTGAAGAGCATTTAAAAGAAAATTTTGATAATAGAATACTGTCTTGCCATGAAATACTCCATTGGAGTCTCATTTTAGTTTTGGGAATAGTCGGTAAAAAACGAAGATTATCAGATTTTGAAAATTTTGATATGCTGTACTTGTTTTAAAGTCTTAATTCATTTTGTACGAAAATCATCATTCAGCATTGCTAATTGACACTAAAACAGCAGGAAATAGAGAAATATAATCCTAGTTTGTTAGCCTATTTATTTTCTTTGATAAAAGGTATAAGATATATCATAAAAGTATTTTATATCAAGTGATGTATCGTTAATACATATCACGTATCTTGTTTCTTACTGTCTAAAGTATCTTGTTATCAACTTATCTTATATCTTGTATCTTGTATCAAAGACGCTGATAGTATGAATATCTTGTACCATGTATCAGAGATACTTTCTCTAAGTATTTTGCTCATCTTTGTCAGAGTCTGGGTAGGTAACTTTTGTACCTTCTTCAGTAAACATTGGAAGTGCAAACGACCTTGCTACGGTAAGTACCAAACTGTAACAGGACGGCCAAACTCAATATAAGTCTAATCTAAGATGATAGGGCCAAGTTAGGTCTATCTAAGGTGAGGCCTGATTTAGAATTTAGCCGCTTCATGTACACTACCTATATTAATCAAAATACTTTAAGTTTAATAATTTAGTATCGTATCCCAAAATAGTTTGTAGACAGATCCAAACTGAAGCCTGTCCTCGTCGTCAGAAATGCAGTAGCAAGTATCTTCAGGATAATCAAAGACACAAACAATTTTGGAGTACTTTAATTACTACTAATAAAAATTACATTTTCATCTGTTCACTTAACAGAGGTACTCTATTTTACATTAGGTTGACCTTGAGTACAACAACAAAAGTAAGTGAATGTCAGAGAATGTATTTTAAAAATATGGACGCATATATCGATATTTAAAAGGTCTATTCTGATGCAGTGTATCAAAATATAATTTTAGACATTATAATTTGTTTTTATACAACAACTAGAAAGTTGACTAAGTTACCATGGGCTGATCCAGGGGAGGGGGGCCTAGGAGGCACGTGCCCCCCTAGGCTAGATCCCCAAAGGACACTAAGTCAAATTTTACTGAAGTTCATGAAACGCTTTACACAATTTTTTCTAAAATTGCCCATAAAATCCACAATTTTCATGCAACTACGATAAATTTTGTAATTTTGCTCAGTAGATATTTGTCCCTCCTAAAGTATTGTTTTCTGTTACTAATTTCCGTTCATTAATTTTTATAACAGAGAATTACAATAATCGTGTATATATATATATACACTGTACTTACAGAACAGTAGCGGGAATAATGTCAGAAAATATTTGTCCTGTTTACCGAAGTCTCCGCGTACGGAAGCGGGGCCTGTATGTCTCTCATTTATGAGTATTTAGGTGATGTGGAGTAAGAGATTATGAATTGTCCAGTCAGAGACGATTTTTCATTTCTTCTACAGACTGACCAATCAGAAAAGGGAAACAATTATACCTTAAATCCAATGCTATTTCTTCAACGTACACACGAGAGTTGTTCAAAAAGTAAATTCACAAGGTTAATTATAGTACATTATGCATTATGGTATACAATATTTGGTTAGGCAGTGTGGCAGGCATTAAAACCAAGCTTACCCTCTTGTCTATTGTTAATTTCGCAGCCATCCCCTACCTAAAAGAAAAAATAATGTATTTTAGTCAACACTGAAAATTCCTATGATGCGCGACTTTTGCGCGCCACCCTATATATATATATATATATATATATGCAAGTTTTTGCAGATGTTTGCAGTGACGTGCACAGACTTTCAGAAGGGCAGGGGCTCAGTTGAAAAAAGGGCACTCCCCTAACATTTTTAAAAATGAAATCCGCAATGCCATATAGGCTATATATATGTATACACACACAAAGAAAAATTTAAAATTGTATGTGGTAAATATTAGTGATGGGACGATACCAAAATTTTTAACGATTCCGATTCCGATTCCGATACCACTAAAAAGTCTCGATTCCGATTCCGATTCTCAATATTTTTAAATATAATTCTATACTTGTTTTTCTGGAAATTGTCATATTTTACTCTGGTAAGATTAACTATTTACATTATGAGTATGGTAATATAAATTATAAATTATAATAGATTGGTTTAAAAATAAAAATCAACTGTAAGTTGTAACAATTCATTTTAATCTTCTTGATTACACATCATGGATATACAGGTTTTAATGTATAGCTACAATACAATAAAAATAAAATTTGTTATCCTCTTTCATTTAAATTTTAAAGTTTACATTGCAAAACTGGTTCAATTAAAAGTTAAAGAATCGTTTTAAGAATCGGAAATCATAGTACAATTCTCTCGATTCCGATTCCGATTCCTGAAAAATGCTCGATTCTTCCGATTCTCGATTCCGATTAATCGTCCCATCACTAGTAAATATTCTTAAATTCCATTAAATTCAATGCATTATTTTTGTATATAAAGCTGATTAAAGAAAATAAATTAAAATTTGTTGTAAAAAGGCATGTTTTTATTGCAAGATTTTCAAAAGATATGAAGATATTGAAATATTGGAGTGTATTTACAATTATTATTAAATTATTATTCAATTGCTTCAAAAATATATTTCCCTTCACTTTTATTATCTTAGGCCTAATCTAATCTAATCTAGGCAGTAGACCTAATTAAGCTTTTGTTAACCAAATTCACAATATTTAATAGCATGCAATTTCTAAATAGTTACTTTACTTATAACTTTTATAAGTATCAATCAGCAGGATAAAGGGCAGAAGGATCTACCGTAATTGTCGTCCTTGCGGAAAAATTGCATCGTTTTATAATAAATAATCTGGGTATTTTTATTGTTTTAATGAAAATTGTATTGTTTTTAAAAATCAATTTCATATTAAAAATGAAAAGGTTATGATATGTTGTTCAATAAATCATTTATTAATTTAATGAAATTCGTGCCAGTACTAAAACCCAAAATCCATCGTTTGACACACTGGTGTACTGATGGGCCTAGCCTAGTAGGGGACGTGGACGTTTTTACCAACTTTACGAGTAATGTCATACAATATTTTTTGGAGTAATGTCACACTGCTTTGGATTCCAACTTACCATAATTATCAGTGAGAAATCACGTTAGCTTAGGTTAACGTAAAATAAACAAACAGTAAACAATACACCCACATACCCGAGAGACGCAATCAACAGTGAACAGCTGCAGTCAGTGTTACCACTAGGGACGCCCTCCCTGATTGACAAAATAATAGTAACGGTATGTTAAGTTTATTATTCTAATAAAAAAATCATAGATCAAAGTAATTCCAGTTTTGAAAATCTGTTGAAGTAGCAGTAACTAAATAAAAATATAACTAATTAATTCAAATTTATGTCGAATCAATATATTTATGAATTTTGACTAAAAGGGCACTTTTGATATGAAGAAGAAAAAGGGCAGGGGCTCAAGCCCCCCAAGCCCCCCCCCCCCCTGTGCACGTGCCTGGATGTTTGTCACTTCAACTTTATTAAATTTTACAAGTTTTTTAGCAATATTTAATTTTGTTTAATAAAATTTTGACGTTCTGTCATGCTTTTTAAACATGGTTAATGAATTTAGAAGTACAAATGTGTATTGATAAAGGTCAGTTCAGTAATACAAATGAACATATTACATTATATTGCATTTGAAAAACATGAAGCCCCCGGGCCTAATGAGGTTATCCAAGTAAAATGAATAATCTAAAGCTATATTTTATTATCAAATTTTGCAAAATATCAATTTCAAGTTAGCCATAAACTATTTACAAAGCTACTGAAATAGTCCACACTTACTTCAGTTAAAAATCTTAAAATATACATTTTTTACACAATTTAGAAAACTCTCTTTCATCCATTATTAAAAAAAAAAATAAGTTATAGACCATAATTTTTATTTTTGTAAATTTTCACTCCAACTCAATGACCCTTGGGCACAGAAAGATAGTGTACATGAATATAGATTTAAAAAACGAACACAACAAGGTGGTTTTGCAGGTTCCTGGATTTTGCTTAGTTTGGATATACTATTTTTTGTGAATATATCGGCATATATCTTGTTAATCAAAGCTTAAAAAAGTAAATCATGGTAAGTTGTATAACTTCAATTGTTTAAATTGAGAAAATGCTTGTATTTCTCTTTACTCAATTCTAATGTATTTGCGTATTCCCGCTTTTTTTCCGGTACTTGATAACAACACTCGTTAGTAGGCTTTCCATAAATATGCAATAAGTCTATAAAGATTAACATATAGTTTTCATGTAATTAACTAAATTTAACATATAGTTGTCTTTTAACTAACTAAATTAGTACAAATGTTGACACCAAATTAGGAAAGAATAGTAACAGTCCAGACTGAAAAGCTTACCTAGAATTCCTCAGTCTGCGATATCTGTCACACTTTGCACCAGACACATACTGCAATGAATTATGCAATGCGTCTCGCTTGTTTTTTTTTTTCTTGGTTAAATTGTTGTTTAGCACCCAACTAGTGACCCCCACTTCTGTTTTTGTTTCTAGTGTAGTTTTAGCTCCTCTTTCCAAATGTGCAATTGAATTTGTCGCAAATGAATATTAAAAAAGTTACAGCTATTTAAAGTTTAGGTTATTATTCGTTTTAACATGCATCTCTCTAATGAATTGAAAATATGTTGGAGCCAGTTCCGTATTGTCCCCCACGCAAAATATGATTTTATTGAACAGGATTATAAATTATTTTGATAGTCTATTAAAAATAAAACGCAAAATATTTTATTGAACATTAGGATTATATAGGTAAAGTAGTTTGGCCGAATAAAAAATAAAACCCTATACTGATCAATTTGTGATGCATGATCTTTACGAGGGCTCTGCCCCCATACCTCGAGACCTAAATTATACAAATGATAATGTAATAACATGTGCCCACCTTGCCTGGGTGGTATTATTATAGTTTCAACCACAACTTGATTACTGCATATTTGATGTGTTGTTTAGCTGTATCTCTTCATTTCAGACAACTTTTTCTAATACCACTTCTGTCGCAAATGGATAATAACAGAGATAATAAATATAATAATTTTTGGTCCACCATATTGTCTCAGTCTAGCCATGGGTACAGTGTGTGAAGGTTGTGCTCTTACTCCATTTGAAGTGATTCATAAATTTTTTAATAACAACATTGACTCATTAGGTTAATTGAATACCTGGTTAGGTCAACTGAATGCCTAGTTAGGGCAACTGTACACCCTTGATGATTGGTTAGGTTAAGTCATGATATTTTCGTTAGTTTAACGATTTATTTTTAAAATTAATTTATGGCTGGATTCTGAAGGAATCATTGGTAATTATTCATTTTAGTGCTTTTTCTCCTTTCTGAACCAAAACATATTTTTCTGGTGTTTTTTGGTGATATTTGTTCAAATCTGAACTTTGTTTCTTCGGGAAATGAGCCATTTTTGAGAAATTTTAAAATTGAAAATTTCTCAAAAATGGCTCATTTCCTAACCTAACTTAGGATCAAGTAAAGATAAGCATCCCCAACCTTTTTTAGTTAGCTTTATAAGGCTAATTAACAAAAATATCACAACCTAACCAATCATCAAGGGCATACAGTTGACCTAACGATTGGTTAGGTTAAGTCCTGATATTTTCGTTACTTAGCCTTATAAAGCTAACTAAAAAAGGTTGGGGGTGCTTATCTTTACTTGATCCCTAACTTAACCTAACCTAACCCACGTTTTTTCACAATTTCTAACCTTCAATAGCAGCATTGGGATGTTTGTACAAATCAGCGGCAACCAACAGCAATAAATAGACGATTTTGTCAGGCCTACCAATTTGAACTTGTTGGCGTAACCAATGCTCACAGACATCGAAGTAAAAGGAATACTTTTTTTTTCTGCTGCGCTCGTCCTTAGTCAATCTTCTGCAATAATATTGGTCAGCAACTTCTCTATAATTACACTCATGACCACACTGCGGACAAATAAAACACCGTGACTGGTAAAGAAAACTTCAGCACCATCTTCTTTTTTTATAAGTAATCCAAATCACACCCAAGACAAACCATAGCAAAAACCGGACTGAATAAGGATTTTGGAATGAGTATGCATTATTGGAGATTCAAAATGCATCTCTGATTGGTCGATAAGGTAACATGAAACAAAAACCAGATTTAATTGGCTGATTTGACCTATGTTTCCTAATTTTGCCACGAGATGTCTCCCTATAAAACTGGAGAGGACGAGGACTGGCAAAATTTTAACAGCGTTAAGAGCTAAGCACTCGGTCAATGGCCTATAATAGCTGCTTTTTACGTCTAAATTTTTTTTTTTCCATAAAAAATAATTATTATATTTCCTTGATTTTTATCAGTTTCCATGAGGTTTCAAGGTGTCCTGAATACAAATTTATATGTTAAATTGTCATAAAATGTCTCCTATCAAAAATGAACAAAGCATTAAAACGAATATTAACCGAATCGTTTATCTTATTGCTCCGTCATAACCCAACCCAACTCAATCCATTGGATTGAGTTGGGTTGGGTTATGAAATATGTTTTTCCTGTTTTCTGAGGTGATTCATTCAAATTTGACATCCATTTCCACCGCAAACCACTTGTTTTTGGCTTTTGATGTTGGGGGGGATCTCAAAAACGAGTGATTTGCGATGGAAACCGATGCCAAATTTGAATGAATCGTATCAAAAAACATAAGTTAAATATTCAAAACGAATTGGGGCCAAAACTGCAAATTTACCAGGTTTGGTTCCTAGGTTTTCTGTTGGTTTCTGATGTGATTCATCTGAAAATGACGGTTATTATTCGTTTTTTTGACCCAGTCACACCCAGCTATAACAGCAATATATATTGAATAACCAATCAAAACTGAATAAGAAAATATATATATATTATCTTGTGCAAATTTGTATAAAATGTGGTTTTTATTAAAATATATTTCATATTTTTGGTGTTTTTTCAATATATATGTATCGACTATTTGGTGAATATTTCTTATTTTTGGTGATTCTGGCTACTTCTGCATAATTCAATTTGTCCTGTTTTACAAATAAATCATTTTTAGCAATTGTTTGTTTGTTGAACTCTGTTCAGTTTGGTTTTTTTTTTTTTTACTAGAAGTATCACATGTCAGTTATGCATATTTGATTTTGAAGATGTGATCTGCCTATTACCCTCGATGAAGACAAGAGTTTAGTTAGACCTTTTTTTAATCACGGAATAATTAAGACATCTGTGACCTGCCCTAAATGCAATAGTGCTTGTATTTTAAGAATAGACCAGAAGGTCTTTAGGTGCCGTAAAAAAAATCCTAAAAAAAATGTGTTTCAGTTTAAGGGCAGGTGAAATTTAGTGGACTACCCATGCAAGGTTGGCACATGTTATTACATTATCATTTGTATAATTTAGGTCTCGGGGGGGGTGGGGGTACTGGGGTGGAGCCCCTGTAAAGATCACGCATCATAAATTGATCAGTCCTAATGTTTTGTGGATAGTTCAGTATGTGACACCAGTTAGGTCAACTGTACGCCCTTGATGAGTTAGGTTAAGTCATATTATTTTTGTTTAAATTGTTAGTTTAAACAAAAATGATGAGTGCAAACTTTTCTGGTTAATTTTGTGGTGTTTTGTACAAAACTGCCATCTGTTTCCTGTGCAAATGCATAGTTTTCAAGATGACAATATCTCAAAAACTACGCATTTGCACAGGAAATGGATGGCAGATTCATGCAGAACACCTCAAAATTGACCAGAAAAGTTTGCTCATTATAAAAAGAGACTGGGTCAAAAAACGAATTATTACTGAAAATGACATTCATTTCCATCGTAAATCACTCATTTTTTTATCCCTCCCACGCATTCCCCCACATTGTGTGGGTTGGAGGGATCATAAAAACAAGTAATTTGTGATGGAAATGAATGTCATTTTTGGATGAATCACATCAGAAACCACTGGAAAAACTAATTTTTATTTTTCAAAATGAGTTGTGGTTGAAACTATAAATTTACTGCATGGGACTAATGTAAAGGGTAAAGTGAAGTGCATTTTTTAAAATTTATTACAAACCAATATTTTCTCACCATATTGAGTATTTTTATCAGAAGTAGAAAACCATGGTTGTTTTTTTACTAACAAAAAGTACCAATTTTTTAATATATATAATATATATATTATATATATATATATATAGATATATAATAAAAAAATGTGGGGAGCAATGGAACTGTAGCCAACATGGTTTTTCTTATGTAATTTGATGTGTACTGTTTGAAAATTACCTTCATTTCCTTGGGAAATGTGCCATTCTTTCAGAAATGACTAAGTCATTTCTGAAAAAATGGCACATTTCCCAAGGAAATGAGATTATAGTATATGAATATAATTCTATTACATTGGAGAAAATGGTGGATGGGTTAATATTGATTTTAATATCCATCTCATTAATGAATTGAAAGCATGTTTTTCTTATGTAATTTGATGCGTACTGTTTGAAAATTACCTTCATTTCCCAAGGAAATGAGCATCCTATATCATATGCAGATATAATTCCACTATACATCAGAGAAAATGGTGGATGCGTTCATCTTCGTTATAAATTTGGTTAGCCTAAATAGGTATCTCGCGAAATATTGGGAGTAATGTTCTCTCTTATTCCCTGACCTCCGCACCCAATTGAATGCCCAGTTAGGTCAACTGTACGTCCTTCATGATTGGTTAGGTTAAGTCATGATATTTTTTAGTTTTAACGAAAATATCACAACTTAACCTAACCAATCATCAAGGGCATATAGTTGACCTAACTGGCCATTCAATTGACCTAACCAGGCATTCAATTAACCAGAGTTATTTAATTAGGTGAGGTCATTTCTGAAAAAATGGCACATATCCCAAGGAAATGAAGGTCATTTTCAAAGAGTACGCATCAAATTACATAAGAGAAACATGTTTTCAATTCATTAGCAAGATGTGTTAAAATGAATAATTACCAGTTTACCTAATCACCAATGCTAAACCGCAATTTAACCGGATATGAGGTTGCTGTGCCATCCCTGGTCAATTGAATGCCTGGTTAGATCAGTTGAATGCCTAGTTAGGTCAACTTATACGCCCTTGACAATTGGTTAGGTTAAGTTGTGATATTTTCATTAAAACTAATGAAAATATCATGATAACCTAACCAATCACCAAACTGGTGATTAGGTAAAATTTAAGTAGCTGTAACTTTTCTAATATTCATTTGCGACATTTCGATTGCACATTTGGAGAGAGGAGCTAAAACTACACTAGAAACAAAAATTAGAATGGGGGGGGGGGGGGTCACTAGTTTGGTGTTAAATGAGAATTTAACCTTTTTTTTCATAAAACTGGGTGCTTCACCCATTGAGTACGTAAGGGTTTTAATTGAAGTTACTTGTGTTCAATGTGTACATTACATTTCATTTGGAAAACATCAAGCCACTGGGGCCTATCACGGTTATTAAAATCATGAG